>VZRV01006660.1:70665-131723 GCA_013398115.1 Falcunculus frontatus
GGGGGGGGGGGTCCGCCGCGGCTTCCCCCTCACCTCGATCAGCCGCGACAGCAGCTCTCGGGGCCGCTCCAGCGGCGGGGTGGGAACAGACGGGCGGGCAGGAGGCGGGGAAAAGGGCGGGGACCGCGGCAGCAGCTGACGACTCTGCACAGCCAGCCCTCCTCAGCCCAGCCTTCCCTCGCCCAGCCCAGCCACGCTCTCATCAGCCTCCCCGTGTCCACCCCATCTCCGCCCAGCCTCCCCTTGCCCAGCCGATCCTCGGCCGTCAGCACAGCCGCGACCCCCGCGGGCTCCTACTGCCCACGCTTTGTGCAAGAGATAAGGCTGGTTTGGGTTATTATTCATCATTATCTGCAAACTTCAAGATAAAAATAAATAAATGAACCTTTCAATATTAATAAATAACAGGATGGAGACAAACGTAAAATCTTGGAATGATTTGGGTTGGAAGGGACCTTAAAAGGTCACGCAGTCCCACCCCCTGCCATGGGCAGGGACACCTTCCACTATCCCAGCTTGCTCCAAACCCCGTCCAACCTGGCCTTGGACACTTCCAGGGACCCAGGAGTAGCCACAGCTTCCCTGGGCAACCTGTGCCAGGGCCTGCCAACCCTCACAGGGAGGAATATCTTCCAAATATCTCACCTAATGTTGTCCTCTCAACCCTGCTGAGGTGCTGGAAGCACGTCTAGTAACGGTGCAGTGTCCCTGCTCTGGGACACATAGATGGATCCATGTCCCTGTGTGAGAAAGGCAAATGGAGTTCAGGCTTTCTGCACCTCACATGCAGCCCAACATGTGGTTTTACCAGATGTGTACCATGTCCAGTGTGGAGTGTGGGTTCTATGGCGGTCGTGCACAGCACAATCCTCCTTATTCCAGCAGAACTGCGGCTGGGCCAGGATTCAAATCTGCTCTCAGTAGATTTGATCAATGGACTACTCACATCCCATAAGACAAGGTACTGCCCTGAACAGATTCATAGCAATAAACTTTCAAAGCAATAAAATTTCAAAAAATATTTTAAAAAATTGTCTTCAATGTGCACTTTCATATCGTCCATTAGAGCACGTTTTGAGAGCACCCAGTGCCTGCGGAGAGAACAACCCCCTGTTGTGTGATCCAGGAGCACATTTTTCATGTATTCACATAATAATCTTAGGAGTTTGGGGCTGTGGTATTCCTCCTCCACTCCAAAATATGCTCACTGTGGGCTGTTTGCATGCCCCACTTTCTCTGGGGTTTGGCCTTATTAGCAGCTCCTTACAAAGCATGTGTACTTCCTTTTTCTTAGAGGGTCATCTTGTTCTTCCAGAATTCCCATTTCTCTACACTCTTCCATTCCCGTGGGTAACTTCTCTTTCTCCAGGCTCAATAGTTCCAGCTGTTGCAACCTCTTCCAACTCCCCAAAGCACAGGTGTATTTCTGGAAGTTCACAGACAATTCAGTGCTCTACAGAGCCATTTAGAGGAAGTCCACAAGATTTTCTGAGTATTTTAAGGCAGTTTTAGCACTACATCATGGTTTTGACAGCACAGGAGAGAAGCTTTACAGTAGCCTGGAGAGGTTTAGAGTGACTTAGAACTCTGTCGGAGTCACAGATTGGCATAAAAGGGTTTTAGAGCTGCTCTGAGCTCTTCAGAGGAATTTTAAAACTGCCTGGGGGAGTTGAGAGTTGTGCAGTAGAGATTTAGAGACATTTTAGATGCATTTAGAGACATATTAATGCTGCTTACAGCAACACAGAGCAGCTTTAGATTAGTTTAGGGGAGCTCTGAGGTGCTGAGAAGAGGTTTAGAAGAGCTAAAGTAGTTTAGCACTTTACAGGAGTTATGGTACACTTCACAGGACTTTAGGGCTGCTTAGAACTGTTTATAGGACATTGAGATCAACTTAGAGCAGTTCAGAGTGGTTTTAGAGGGCTTCAGAAGAGTTTTAGCACTGTCTCTAAGCAGGAATTCCAGAACTGCAGAAAAGAGTTCTAGAGCAGTTGCAAGGAAACCGAGAAGGGCTTGAGATCTATTTTGAAGCATTTTACTGCTACTTTAAGCACAGTGGTAGTAGTGTTGTTTAGAGGATTTTCAGAGTGGAAATTTTAGAGGAATTTATAACTTCTCGCTGTTGTTTGTAGCCAATTAGAATAGTTTTAGAGCTGTTGAGATGGATTGTAGAGCAGTGTGGTGCATTTTGGAGCTTTTTAAGCTTTCTAGAGTATTGTGGAGCTCTTTAAAGAAATCCACACTGATTTGGCACTCTGAAGTGTTTTAGAATCAGATTTTAAACTTAGGAGATGTAATAATAGCTCTTTGAGAGCTCATCAGAGATGTTTTGTAGCTGTGTAGTGGTATTTTAGAGGGGTTTAGAGCACCTCACAGCATATTCAAGGAGGTTTAAAGGTCCTCAGAGGAGTTTAAGAGCCCCAGAAGAAATTGACAGATCTTCAAATCAATGTAGAGGAGTTCTAAATACGATGAGAAAAAAGCTCCTTAGAGGACGTTTAGAAAGATGCTCGTGAAGTTTAGAGGACTCAAGCACTCTACAAAGGAATATTATAGCTCCTCAGAACTACTTAGTGTGCCTCTGAGGAATTCTGGAGGAATTTGGAGCTATTTTTCAGATCTTTAGAGCTGTTTCAGGAAATGTAAAGGTATTTTAAAGGTGGCAACAAAGTGTTAGAGATGTTTAACACAATTTAGTGGCAGTCTAGAGCTGATTAGAAGAGTTTTATAGTGCTTTAGAGACTGCTTAGAGTTGTGTCAATTACATCTGGTTTGAGGCAATTGCCTCATTTGAGAAATACAGAGTTCCCTACAGCTCTACAGAGCCGATCAAAGGATTTTGGAGCAATTTAGAAGATGTACACAGTAGTTTAGAGATGCCTAGATGTGTTTAATATCTTACAGTAGTTCAGAGACGTTTTGAGAAATTTTAGAGTCGGTCCAGTCAATCACCTCCTCAGTTCAGGGCTGGGACTGTCTTCCCACATCTGATCACTGTTTGACTCCCCTCACTGCCCCATCCCTCTCCCCCACTGTCACTAAGGGTTTCTTGCTTCAGGGCAGTCGTTGCTAACCTGTGGAAGGAATGCAATTAAGAAAATGATGGTACAAATTCTAAGACTCTCTGAATTACCAGAAGAAAAAAGAACTATGCTTTAGGCAAAAGGAATGCTTCAATGGCTAGGGGAATTTACATTCAGGAGAACCTGAATGCAGGAACTGACATTCAGGTTCCAAAATTTGCACTGTAAATTCTAGGCAAGGCAGAAGAGGAGTTCAGGCTGTCTGCAGCTGCAGCATCTTGTGCAGTGACTGGAAAAGTGTCTTCCCACTTGCCACGAAATAAGCAGTACAGTGTCAGTGATGCCAAGACTCAGAGGATAATAAGGACACCAGTGAAAGCAGCAACAATCAGTTGCTATTTTTCCAAAATAAGTATAGCAATAAAAATACAGTTTTTAATAGATTTAAGCAATTTTTTCTGTAAGGAAAAGCACATGAATGTCAAAAGCTTATCCAAATAACTTTGCAAGGTAATTTCAAATAGGGGAGTTACAAACTTCTTTTGCTGCCATGTGCCAACAAGGTGGATTAATACATTTATTAAGAACTCCATTATTCAAGTAACTGAAGGAGCTTAAGTACTAAAGCCGAAGGCCCTGAAAGTTTCCTTCAGACTTTTTGTTGTTGCTGTATTAACTTTTCCATTACTTTCCAATATACTGACTACAACTTACCACTCCTGTCATTTACTTCTACTTTCCCCAAATCACAGTTCTCTCTACATATATACAGTTTTGACATCCAAGCTTTCACATTTCTCAAGGGGACTTCTGGTTTGGCATAATTACACTATAGTCTTGCCTCTTTTTCTCTGCAATAAACAAATGTATCCAGACGTAATTTTGTTTCAAAGACAGACCCAAGTCTATTTTCAGAAAAATATGAACTAGTGAAGCCTAAATGAATATTCAGAAAGACAGTACCTGTGAAAGTGATGAAAATCTGTTAAATACCATAATGGCTGGCTGGCATTCAGAAGTACATCATCTGGGGAGTTGACGTGATGTGATTATCTATCTGTCTATCTACCTACCTACCCACCAACCTACATTTACTCTGCTCTAAGTCTAAAGGTGCAAAAATGAAAATACTGACCTCTCCGATATTAAATTTTCATTTTAAATTACTAAGTTTGCTGTTGATTCTACCTGAAAACTTGCCAGTTTAACTGTTCTAGAGTTAAGCATAACCTGGAGGATTTTCCTAACTTAGCATTTTCTTACTGTCTTACACAGACTTTCCTTGACAGGGAGTTGGAACTATAAGCTCTTTAAAGTCCCTTCCAACATAAACCATTCTGTGATTCTCTGATTCAGGCTGCTGTGTCTGCTGCATAAAAGATGTTTAACATGCCAAGTTGTTAATGTTTTAGATGTTAAGATGCTTTCCCATTAGCAGTCAACAAGAGTATAATCAAATTTATGTTTCTGGAAATAGGAAGAACCATCAGGGTGCACTGGAGCTGAAGTGACCACTGGCAACCAAGAGACTGTGATTGATGTTACTCTTCAAGTAAAGCTCACCTCTGAACACAGTCAACAGTGCCATCTGCTGCAGAGTGCAGCGTTGGCTCGTTCCGGGAACAGACAGGAAGAGAGACCAGGTTCTTGAAGAATCCATCTCTGGAGGCCTTACTCACATCATCTAAAGAACAGGAGTGCCCACCTGGACTGGTTTGGGCCAAATTCAGGGAAACGTCCAGAAGGAACGTCTCCTCAAAGGAAGGCAGGTTATAGCCGCTCCTCCCCCACCCAGGTTCGGGAAAGAAATATTCCTCGGAGGAATGTGAAAGAGAGAATAAAACTATTTATTTAACAAACACACAGGAAAAGAATAATAATGCTAAATAATGAAATCTCTCGCTGTGGAGAGAAAACCTGAAAGATTTGAGAGTCCTTCTGTGAGTGTGGTCTCTGTCCTCCTCGGAGCTGGGTTGGCGTGGGGCTCCCCTCCAGGCCGGGGGAAGGTCCCTCGGTGAGGTTCTGATGTTCTGATGTTCTGAACCAGTCCAGAAGAGAAGGAAAAAAAAGAATCCGAAGTCCCAGAAAAACAAGGTTTAACTCTCCGTCTCTCCCTGAAGAAATGGAGCCGAAAAAACTGGCTGGAAAGCAGGAAGGGTGCTTCCTCCACACTTCTCCCCACAGCAGAGAGACGCAGAGGAGTGGTGACCTTGGAGCACAGGCTGCTTTGAAAAAGTTCNAGTGCCCACCGAAACCCCACACCCACTACCAATATCCCCGCTGTTAGAAGATGGGGGAGTTCTGATATGATCTACACTCATACCAGTAAGATAAGGAAGAAGCTTAGGAGACAAACCCTCAGTTCCAGATAGCTCTTAATGCCTTTTCAGAAAAAGTGCAAAATATTATTTTAAGGAAAATATTTTCTTTAACTTGTTAATCCCCACTCCCTGGGCTTGTTTCCATCATCTCTGGACATGTTCTTGGGACTACACAGGGAAACCCTGAGCTCTCTAGGGCAATTTCTGCATATCACCATCTTTTTCAGACTCATGGAGCTGTTCCCACCATTTCAGAACAACCCTTCAGCAGAGTCAGGAGCTTAACCCAGGTCCTGGACAGAGGAGCTGCCAGGTGGTCTCACTCCATGCAGCACATAGACTGGAGTAGGCTGAGAATGAGAGGAAGGGAGGGAGGAAGGGAAGGCGGAAGGGAAGGAGGGGGCCAAAGCAAGTGAAGAAAAAGAGAAGGAAAATATCACTTTAAAACTCTGGGAAGGGGGATCAAAGAAAGAAAATGCAGAGGCCACTGTTTCTGCCCAGAAAGCTGTTGCCTCTTCAGAGTTATGTTTGCAAATAAGATGTATTCTCTCACACTTTAGGCTTAAGTCTCTGCTAAACACCATTTTAAAAAAGCAAACCCAGCAATGCAATAAATTTGCGTCAAGACTTTTTTTCTAGCAAGCACTGTTACCTCTTCCCCTTAATGAGACATTCCTATCTTGAAGATGAAAATTTACCTCGCTTCATGTTCTTGTTTCTGAGAAGAATCTGTCAATAGCAGAATGTGGATGAATTTGTAGGGGAAGATGAATTCATTTCCTCTCAGCACACAGAGAGGACTGGAAGTTTCTGTGGATCTAGGTCACTTCTTTCACTGGCTAAAGTTTGCTGAGACAACTGCTTGTGGAGTTCAGTTTCCACCTAGATCCCCGAAAAGATCCATATTTATAAAAAACCTTATTGTGGAAATAAACCAGTGAATAAAACAGTATATAAAGCTGAAATAGCTTCTCTCTGGGCTCCATGCACAGAAGACAGGAAGGTTTTGGAATGTTTTTCATGGCAGCTGGAAGCAAGGATTTATTTAGGATTAATTCCCCAAACCTGGAATGGTTTAAAAATGTGAGCTTCAGCAGAGAAATCTTGGAAAATGCCAAGTCAGGAGTGCTCTGGAGTGGTGTTGGGCATAGGAAGCTTTTTATTTGGTGAAGAGCAGCCAGTTCCATGCCTTCTCTGGTGAAATGAGCACGGAATCACTTATTCAGCAAGATTTAGGTAACACTGTCACTGAGTGAGCAGGGAGATGCAGTAGTTTCACGTGTCACTTGTAACAAACCAGCTGGAATCAGGCAAAAACATGGACAAAATCCACACACAAATTTCCAGAAAGCAGGTGACTTTTGGCAGAAGGTGAATCCAATGGTAACAAATTCCCCCACTGATATAAAATGTGTAGGTCAGAGCATAATGTCTAAATACCACCTCACTGCAGTTACGGCATAGATTTCCTTTCCACAATTTCTAAGGATAATAAGGAACCTCCTTGGAACAGTACATTCAGCTGCTTCTTTAGAAGGTGGTATGCTTCTGCTTCTTTGTTTTCCATGCTGGAAGTGAAAATATGATATAAAATGGAGGCTTTCTTTAGAGCAAAGAGTTAAGAGGCTTCTTTTGGGAGATGAATTTGCAGTAAACCACAGTTCATCTAACAACATATAAGGACACTTTTGCTGCCCTGGACACAGTAACATCACATGCTCAAGTCCTTTGTTGTTAAGTGAGGTTTCTGCACCATCAGATGAGCATATGTTTACAAAACTAAAGGCCATTTATATGTGAAGAGACTCAGTTCTTTTAAATTAAAATAATTGTCAAAGATTCTCTGACAGACTTAGGCAGCAATGCGAAACTGCCTGAAGCTTTGGGTTGAGACCGCTTGATAAAACATGTGAGTGGCCACACATCCCTGTCTGTCCCTCACACCCCCATTCTTCATATTACACTACAGACTTGTCAGCTACAAGAACATGACTCAAAGTTATCATTAACCCCACTGTAATGACACACTTTTTTTCCTGGGTTCCTCCAGTCCTTGACACAATTAGGTCAGTGGAAAAGATTCCTGTTTTTTGTGCCAACAGTCCGTGCTTGCCTCTAGGGATAAAGGTAACTTACAACACAACTGCATGGATGTGACAGCAGTGATTGTAGTGCTGCCACAGAGCAGATGGAAGCAGTTTTGCTGTGGAGAATGTTGCTTAAGGTCTTGTTACAGAGAGGAAAAATGGAAATCACAAGTGATCATATCACAGGCTTGTCCTTGTCTTTATCCAATTGAAGTTATTATTTAAGTACCAGTTCATTATAGTGTTCCTGCACAGATGAAGACAGTAAAATTAGGGTACAAACCACATGCTTTTATCTGCTTGTGCCCTTGTCTCTGCTCCTTAAAGCAAGGGAACAGAAAAATATTGCTTTGTTAGCCATTCTAGAAAATGCCAGCCAAGTCCCAGGCACATATTTATGACATTACATAGAGGTCACAGAGCCTTTGAGACTTAATGGGTGCTGTATAGTTGGATTTTCCTCTATTTGGAGGTACTAGTGAAACTGTGTCAGCTTGCACCATAATCCCATCTCCATTCTCTAAGTTTTGGAATGTATATAAACAGAATACATGTCCCCATGCCTGTCCTACTGTCTCATGCAGCTGTTGACATGTTCTCTCAACGTTTATGTGTAAAAACAAAAGTGCTGGAAAACAACCTCTCAGGAAAACACTGAGGATTGTTCTCCAGCCTGGGGGTGCTCCACCAGGAACAGTCAACTCTTTGTCAGGGACATCAGCTGGACACATACAAACTCACTGGGGTTTGTTCTGGGTCTCTCCACTTCAGAAACCAAATGAGAATCCACTGTGGGCTTGTCTTTTTCTAGTTATTGCCCCCCTTCCAAGGTAATACTTCTCAGTGCTCACCATTGGGGTAAATTTGCAGAGATTTGCCAAACTATTGTTGCTGGGTCTTGTTTCTACTCTGGAGGTGTTCAAAACCACTTTCATCCCTGGGGTGACAGGGTAAGGTGACAGCTCACCTTACACTAGCCCATGCCTTTGCATGCCCATAGCTCCTGAGCAAAGACCAAGCACATTCTGCTCCTCCTAACACCCTCCTGATGTTCCTCTTTGACCCAAGCAGAGCACAGGTAAAATGGAGAAACATTTTACTCCATAAAATAAAAATACAAAGCATGCAGAAAACTGGTTCCACATTTCAGGCCTCAGCCTGTTCTAACAAACTCCACTAGTAAATGACTCTACACCATCCTCTTCTGTGGCTCTAGAGAGATTTGTGGCCTTAGAGATAAATTCACAATTGCTATTTGGCATGGTTTTACTGCCCTTTTCAGAGCAGGAGTGTATCACACAGCATCCTGATGAAGTTCCCAGCAAGCAAAGTGTGTTTCCTGTTAAAAGTCATTCCCAGCTATTGATGTCAAATGTCCCCAAGGGCTTAGCTGAATTTGGCTGCAAGGAATTTGCACAAACCATGACAAACCGGGATGTGTTCTCAGAATACAAACTGCAGCGTTTAATCTGTCCTATTGTGCTGGTACCGAACTATGTCTGGAGATGCAGCTAGTTAAATGAAGAGCCCAGCTTCACTGTGTGTATTATAAGCAGGACAGGATTTCACAATAGCTTTGCATAACCCCTTTGTGCAGATATCCAAGGGCTAAGAGGGCTGATTAGCCTCAAATACCGCTCAGAACAGCCAGCCATCAGAGAACACTGCCTGTCTTTCATAACGTGCCAGCAAAAATCTCGTGAGGATGGTCTCAGCAGAGTGTGCAGCCAGATTTCTACCTACTCTTTACCCCTGGGGTAAAAAGGAAAAGCTGGCATTCTGTATAGCGCCATTCTCCCATAATCCAAGTTGGGGAGGGGGAAGACATGTTATTTACATGAAATTCTTTCTCCCAAAGCACAAAAGCTGCCACTGACCCTGACATAACTGGGCATACAGCCATGGCAAACGGGGAGTTACACAAGAGTGCAAAACTGTTTACAGAACCAGATCACCCACTAGTCCCAGTATTGCCTCGTGGGTAGTAGGTGGGGCTTTTGGCATTTGCTTGGGGGCTCTCCAATGAGACCCAGAGCAGGACAAGGCTCCAGCCCTCTGGTTTTCATGACACCAGCCCCCTCCAGTAGGGCTGAGGCATGGGAGGAGCTTGCCCGAACTCAAATAAACACTGACATGCAGCATCTTATGAAGATGTGCAGCCTCTGCAGGACACACTGCAAAAGCTAGAAGGACAAGGACAACTGAAACCGTAAGTATGTCTACCTTCTCTTATTTCTTAATAGCTCTGGTAGTTTGTGGAGTGGCATGTTCTGGCTGCACTTATTTGTGCTAGCAATGTAACCTGCTGCCTGTCCCTTTGGTCCATGTGTTAACAGCCGCAGAAAAAACCTTAACACCCTATAGACACATTTATATGAATAGATGGACATTCCAAAGTTCAGCTTTCTTGTACATCTAAAAAGAAGTCAGCCGTATCTGGAGGATGCTTCTGTTTGTCTCTCTCATCCCAAGGCATTGTTTTATGTAATCAAAAAATATTTCTAACATGCAGTCACTGACAGTACTGGCCATAAAGTTATAAAATCCAGAGCTGTGAGGTCTATCCAATAGTTAAGAAAAGGTGTGTTGGGAAGGGGTTGGAACGAGCCAGTAAAGAGAAACCAGCTCGTTCAGTAGCTAGTACAAGTGTTAAGCAGCACCTTTGTCTTCGAAATGGCAATAAACTGTTGTAGGAAGTTTCAATGTAATTGCTTGTATTTGCTTCTAATTATATGCATTTCTGCTTTTGTTGATTTGTAAATACCATGGACAAAGTCTATTAATAGAGTACAACTGTGCGGCAGTCCCTGGTGACCATCATTCTGGTCAGGTCTGCTGGAGATGATGTACCTTCAGGCTGGGACAGGGAAGGAAACAGCACCTGCCTTTACTACTGGCAGCAGTATCCTACTGTTTGATTTGGATCTTCCCTTGATCTGTTGTGACAACTGAAGGAGCTGCTGGAAAAAGCTTAACACTCAAGTGGCTTCATATACTACTTATTTTAGCCACCTCTAGGCAGCGTATGGAAGGGGATTGATAGAATTCAAAAGTAGTTCCGATATTGAAAGAAGATGGAAGAGGCAAGAAAGTAGTTAAGTAGCACAAGGCAGTTTATTTTACAAAACTCACATTGTTACCCAAGACACAGGTAATGAAGTTATAGTCTGAGAAGACAACATTCTATGACCTAAGAATCCAGATAATCACTGAATTCCGTGGTCTTTGCAATGTGAAGGGCAAAGGACATTGGAATGTAACAGAAGGCCAAGACTGTCAGAATGCAGGTCATACACTACAGTCTGCCTGGTTAACAACAGAAGTCATCGATGAAGGCCACTAAAACATCAGCATTTAAACAGATCTGATTATTTTAACAGTGGTTTTGAATATTTTCACTTGCTTTGTTTGAGACTGTTTTTAAGTTTTTGCCTTTTTTCCTCCCACATGAAGGCTATAGAGGAAAATAGTTATTCATAAATGCAGAAAACATCATTTATCCATGGGATTCCGAGGCTAAAGGCCTTTGAGAAAGTCATCCAGCTAGCATGAGGCCAAATAAAGTTAAGGGCACAGTCAACACTAGCTCACCTACCACACCACTACTGCCTTTTCATCCAGGAGCGAGTAGACTGAAGTGAAGTCCTTTTGACTTAGATTTCCACAAAACACCCACTTGCAGAATGTCACTTTGCTGTCAGGAAATATCTTTTTTGTCGTGGAGAAGCAAGGGCAGCATATCCTGAAAGAACACTTCCTCCAGTAGAAGCAGTTTCTTGGTCCTGGTGCTCTGTTTCTGCAGGGCTAAAAGGATTTCAGCCTTTTTTCAGGCCTTCCACCAGTACAGCAACAACTGAAAAGCCCTAATGCCATATTAATTTAAGAGATGCCAAAGTACTGTGTCTGCCTTCCAGCTCTGGCAAGATGATCAAGTCCTTCAAGCAAACATTTCTGTCCATGGACCTGCAGTCCCCTCGGTGGAGCTCAGCAGAGACAATGGTAACTGGCATACTTGTATGCTGATTTGGAAAAAGTAGTTACTAATTTCAGTCAACATCCATCTCCATCTCTTACTGTGACTTATGCTACCTTTCAGGTGAAGGACTATGAACTGCGTCAGTATGAGACGGCAAAGTGGGTCAGCACAGTCATTAGGGGAGAAACCCAGAAGGAAGCAATGCACCAGGGCTTCTGGAAACTCTTCCACTATATCCAGGGAAAGAATGAAAAAGGTAGAACATGCTGGTTTTGAATGGCAAGAAATACAAGTAGATAAGGAACACAAATAATGAACAGTAAAAGAGCTGGGAGATGCACTTTGTCAACTGGTTTTCCTTTCCTCTAGAAATGAAGATTGATATGACTGTGCCAGTGACCTGCCTGGTAAAAGCAGGCTGCACAGACTTCAAGATCTCTTTCTTTGTGCCATTTGAACACCAGGACTGCCCCCCCCAGCCCACTGACTCCAATGTGTTCATTGAGGAACGGAAGGCAGCAGCTCTCTTTGTCCGGTAAGCAAAACCAGCACAGCTGACACCAGATGACTCCAGGTCAGTAGCTGTCCTCATTTAAGGGTGGGCTATGCTTTTTAAACAGATGATCAAGTGTGGATATACCTTGCTGTTCAGAGCTTTAATTGCTAAAATCCAACCATTAGGAAATCTTATGCTTGGATGTCTTACCATGAACAAAGTTAAGTGACCAAGTTGTGAAACACTTTCTTTAGCAAACAATTGAAAATTGCATTGAGTTTCGTAGAGATGCAGCCTCCAGAATCATCTTCTGAAGACAGTTTCTCCTACAGAACATCTAAACCACTCTTCCTGTACCCTTTATTTGTAGTCCTGAACTGCCACAACAAATGCATGGCAATTGTTACAGGAAAAGCACCCCAAGCAACACTTGACTGTGGTAACACTCTCAAGCATCAAAGTTAACTTGGGTGTTTGGTTGTTTTAAATCTTACCTTTGAAAGTAGCACAAATACCCATATGTTGCCTGACT
Source organism: Falcunculus frontatus (assembly GCA_013398115.1). Lineage (NCBI taxonomy): Eukaryota > Metazoa > Chordata > Aves > Passeriformes > Falcunculus > Falcunculus frontatus. Next base: position 83,101 of record VZRV01006660.1, read on the forward strand.
GCTAGTTCTGCATGGGTAATCTACTAACTACAAACTGCATCACAAGTGCTCAAACTTGCTTTGCAAGTCTGAGGTTTCCACCTGTGAAAATTAAAGCCAGGGGCTTGAACCAAAAAATCTGCTTTTTTCACTTCTACCAGGTCCTTCGGTGGATTTGCCTCCCCAGAGAAATATGCTGAGGAAGCTGACACCTTGGCCAGAACCCTAAGAAACAGAGGCCAACCATTCCACGAAGACTTCTTCTATACTGCAGGCTATGACAGTCCCTTCAAGCTCTTTAACAGGCACAATGAAGTGTGGTATTTTAAAAAGTAACGTGATGGGGGAATATTAAGAGGCTACTAATCAGCTCTGGATGAAAACAGATCATATTAATGGCTTTTGCTTTAGTGCAGAAGAGATTTCATTTGCATGTGGACACAACGTCTAATTTATTTTCTCTAGGATGAAATATTATTCTGGCTAAAAACATTTCAAAATATAACTCAAGATCATACCAGGTAGAATGGGCAGGAGATATAACAAACTTACTCCTCTTATTGAAAGGTTCTAGGCAACACTAATAATCTGAAAATAATCCTGCTGAAGTTTGGGTATCTAGCTTTACTTCTCATTAGAAGCACTACAGCACAAGTTGAAGTGTTATAGAAATGGAGTTCTTCATAACTGACTTCCATAAACTGACTTTCCTCCTACTGACATTACCCCTGAGACCAGGGAGGAATTTAAATGAAACTAAATCAGAGAAGAAAGCTTCCACTAACGAGTATTACAAAGCAGAAACATCTTAGCAGGCCTTAGTAACTCATAAACGGTAACTGTTTTACATTAGTATTACCAAAATCTCCCACCTCTCCACTGAATTTTTTTCCCCTCACAAAGGCCAAATGTTGTGTTGCTCAAATTCAGAACCCTTGGAAAAGGGTTAGGAAGTCCAAGCTGTACACTTGTTCTGAGAAGATTTGCACCTACACATGTAATACCAGGATTATTGGTGGCCCATTATTTTAGTAGCAAATACACAAGTAATTAGTTTAGCTCTCACCTAAAACATTTGAACTATTAAAATTATTTAGCTTTGTCCAAACTGGTCAGGTCACCTGCAGCCTGCACACCAGCAGTATATGACACCTCAGCTAAGACACTTGCAAGACTAGTATTTAATCTAGTTTAGTCCCTACTCTAAATTAAGCATTTTAATATAGGAGCCTGGAGCTGTTTTACATTAAGTTGTTCCAGCCAGAAAAGAGGTCACACCACCAGGTAGAGTTTGCAGATTTTTATTGGCTCCAATTAGTGACAGGCAAACATTACCAGTAAGGTAAACACACAGCAGCTTTTTTAATACTGTTCAGGCAACTGTAACCCATTAAGCAGCAACCTTCCACCTATTAAAACAGACATAAGAATCATTACAAGGTACCAAACCAGCACAACACACTTGCTGGGAACATATCAGACCTTAGAATTTCATCTCTGTTCAGTAAGAGAGTTCAAGCTAAGGTAATCATCACTTGTTCCAACAAACATATTTAATTATTACAGCAGTTACACTCACCTCTTCAATTCATACGATAGTTTCAGAATTGCTTCTTCACCTAAATCAAGAAAACACAGTTAGCACATGCAGCAGCACAACTGCTAAAAGCTCCACAACAGCTTTGTAACCTCAGACAGAAAAGGAACGGAAAGGGTAATATCACAGTAACTCATTTGGCAGAATCTATTTCATCAGTGGCTACAAATAGTCTCAAAAGTTTTTAATACAATGTATCTGTTGTGTGGACTTACCCAATGAGGCTGCAGACAGCACAGTCCCTTCCTGAGGAAGGGAGAAGTACTTTCAGAAGAGCAGACAGCAGCACTATATGCAAAATTTATTTATCTATGAATTTCTAGTCACCAAACTATTTTACCTAGAAGGAAACTGACTTTCAGCTGGCATCTTATGAGTTCAACTTGCAACACCCAAATAGGATACACTAAGTTTACACATACTAACTGAACTGGAAATACAGATTTACTAACATTGGAAGAATCAGGGAAAGTAAAAGCTACTACACTTTGCTTTGTGATACTGTCTCTCCCAACAATGTTGTATTTTATGATTTTAAATACCTGAAATACAAGTCCCATAGGTTTTCAAGATGACTTGAATCTTTGAGAGTGAGAACCAGTTTGTTTGGAAACAAGTTTGTACAGCAATCGTCTAGAACTTGAGCTAAATTTGTGTAGAGCCAATATAAAGATTAGTAGTAAAAACTGCTGAGACATGACAGCCACAGCACACAGGTGTTTTATTTTAATTCCAGAGTGAGGTGTTAGAGTGGTGCCCACAGAAAAGCCAGATACAGTAAAGGGAAGACAAATCAGGTATCTTATAGGAAATTATTAAAGCCCATGTACTCTACACTTACCTCAGACACACCCATCTTGTTTCTCACACAAACCCCATGCAAACTTCACCCTGTAAAGAAGTGAAATTGTACTAGCAACTAACTAATTGTACTTGGCAGTGATTTTAGAGTATGAATGTGGGTACTGTTTCAGCACAAGAGTTTTCCTCAGCCTCTTTCGGAGAGATTCCCATTGCTTAGAATTCATCACAAACAGTACATGCTTAGAGCAACTTAATGTTTTATCACTTGTTTCTCCTTAAAGAAGGATCTGACCTTAGAATTTTGGACCTTACTCCCAACATCTTCATTCACATGACTCTAAGAGCTCTGATCTAGCCATTGAGATAAACAATTCACCACATAAGCTTTTAAGATCAGTGCTACTGCCTGAAAGAGTCCACTTAATTTAAACAGCAAAAATTTTAATACCAAGTAATTGTACTGCATTTGCTCAGCCCAGAATGTGTTGCAACCTGGTAGCACAGAGCTTTTTTTTTTTAAGTAGGAATTCAAGTAGTCCGTAGCAGTTATACACTTCAAATGATCCCTACTATTTCTTTTTAGTCACAGAAAGCAGTAATTTCAAGTATGAGATATGCAGCACCTTGAGTGAGTGAATCCTGCAGGCTGCTGGTAGATCTGTGAGCTTTTTTTTACCTGGTAAAGGTAATAAAATCATCAAAAGCCCTGCTTAATGCTGCAGCTACACAGTAAAGGCCAGGATCTAGTAACTTCCTCATTCCCTGTATCACACAGTTCTGACCAGTCACACGTTAGCAACTTACTTTTGCTGGCAGCACCATCAGGTGCATCACTTTCCAGCTCCATCACACCTGGAAACAAAGCAAACCATCAGGACAGTACAGAAACAAGCACAGGAGGATGAAATCCTAGTCAGGTGCCTGCAGTCAGATAGAGCTAATTACAGACCTCCATGATTGAAGTCAAGGCAGTCACATCTCATCACACAGGCAGCTTACACTGTCAGCCCCTGCAGAGTCCTGCTACAGGGCTAGGCTGCTACAGGCAAGAGGGCAAATACTCAAATAGTGTTATCAGAGCCAATTCAAGAGCTCACAGTGAAGAGTTTAGTACACACCAGCCTGTCAAGACTGGGCTCCAGACAGCAGTTCCCCTTTAAAACATCCTCCTGTTTTGGCTGAGATGCAAGCCACAGCCAATGGGCCCTTTGCCCCTTTTCCCCTAGCTGACAAGCAGTTAAATACCTAACTTACGGACGTATGTTATGAAATCCTAATAACTTGGGAAGCTAAAACAAGTACTTACCTCGCAATGAGAAATATTTAGAAGCCTGCAAAGAAAAAATTTGCTATTAGGCAGGGTCCAGCAGGAAGTTATAGCATAAGAACAGTTCCAGTAAAATACTGTATCAGAGTTTGGTCAAGTTTTATCCTCATGGGGATCAGAGACCTGATTCAACATCATTTACAGTAGGCTGCAACATTTCCATCCCCTTCTGAAGGCAGGGTGTAAAGCCATTTCCCAGCACTCTTCAATACTGTGAGATGTTCATTCTGCAACTCAAGAGCGTGCTGAAATTGCACAAAGGAGCAAACCTTGCAATTGCAGAGTTCAGTAATGTGAGCTTTGTGTAACCAACTTGGGCATATCCAGGGAAACCATTTCAGAACCTAAATTCACAGTACTGTGGCATTCACCGTTTAGTTTTAACGGGAGAATTCTAGATATCCTTAACACCACAATTATTTCATACTCTTATTGTGAAACACAGGAAGCTGAAGGCACACTTACAGTAATTATCTTTGCCTCACACTTTCCAAGAACAAAATGAATTCACAAACATCTCCAAAAGCAAACTCCCAAACTCAAATGCATCACAGACAAAAGTAGCATCCATCTAAAAAATAAAGGTTTATTAGTTACCTTTAATTAGGAAGGCCGTGTCTTCACCAACATCAGTAACAGGTGAAATGGTTTCTCACGCAAGAGTAACAGGGCTCCTCTGTCCAGGGCAGCATGCAAAGCAACAAAACACTTTCAGAACCTTGAACACTAACACCTGATTAACCTTATTCTGCTGTATTTCGTGCTTGACTTCACAAGCACATCCTACTCTTTCTATTCATCCTACTACATTTTTTTATATTTAACCCACTTAATGGTCTTCTGAGATAAATTTTCAAAACGCATTCACGGAGCAAATGAGTTTCACCTTCAGCTTTCCACATGACCTGCTTTCAAATAGCCTAAGCTACAGGATGCTGCATCAGACATGAGGCGAAAGACAGTAACTGGGATCACCACGAGTCATCTGCTGAACTATGGAGTCATCACACAGCAGCCTTTCCAGAGAGCAGGGATGAAATGAGTTTTCACAGATGCCAGCAATGCAGTACTTACCTTGTAATAGCTTATAGCTTCATCTCCCAGTGCCTGCAACAACAGAAAACAGAATCAGATCCCTTCAGCCTTTGTGGCCAAGCCCACAGTTCCTACTGAGAGACCACAAGAGCCAGATACATCAGATAGGGGCGAATGACAGAAGCATTCATCACAGGATATTCTGCTGAACTATGCCATCATCATTGTATCTGCTTTGGAATCATAGTACGCAGCAACTGCCTCTTGTGACTGTTTTGACAAGTAAATTTTCCCAATAAAAGAGAAATATTTAAAAGTTTGATTACTAGCAAGTATAAATTGTTTCTGGTCTTAGTGGAAATTTATCACAAAACACATCCTATCCTTCTTACTGCAGTGTTTTAACAGCTCCATGGAAGAAACCTCTACATAAAGTACATATTTCTTACCAGGTCATGTTCCTTCTGCATATCTCTCAAGGGCAGGATTGAAATCCTGGAAGAAAAAAAACTTGTGAACAGTATATTCAGCAGTCAAAGCATCAAGGGGAATTGTAAGTTGTTGTGCCTCAGATAACTGTTATGGTGGTAAAAGGGCTCATCACTCCCTTGGTCAAGAGTAGCAAATATTTGTCATCACTGTGGCACCAGAGGGATCGCTTTGCTCAAGGAATTAAGTTGCTTTCTGGTATTATCAGAGCAGAAGATGCTGTCTAGACAAATGGTAAGCACCATTTTACGCTTAATTTTCAAGAATCGCTTTTTTTACCTCGGGAAGTAGTATCAAGTCTCCACATTTCGGGGCAGATCTGGAAGAGATAAGAATTGGAGATTTTTGCAGAACTAGAGAGCTTCTCTGGCAATCACGCTAAGCACATTAGAAAGCCTCAGCATGGAGTTTTCAGAAATCACTTCTGTCCACTACTCTTATACTAAAACCATCATAGGCTTTTTGATTTACTTAACATCAATCCCCATAGTTACACATTTTCTACAACATACTCCAGAAGTTTTTCCAAAACATTATTTACTGCTGTGACCAAAGAAACAGTAGTAATAAAGGAAAAAAGGAATCTGGGGGTACTCTTGCAGTCTGGTTACAGGATGAGCAGTGGTTCACAAATAGGAGCCTTATAAACACTCTCCAGGACAAATAAAGGGGTGACTTTTCCCAGCAGAAAACTGAGCCCTGCCCAAGACACCACAGGCAATGCCTGAATTACAACTGCTGATCCTCTAACTCCCTGATACAATAGTACTCCAGTCTAGTTGGTGTACACGAATCCAACATTTGTTAATTTGAACTCTATCTCAGAAGCAGCATTTACCTGTATTGAAGCCACAAGAAGGAAGAGTGTAGCTGATACATGTTGAACTGAAAACAAGAAGGCATATTAGTTTTTCTTCTACCAAAAAGATGCGATATTAACAAATATTACTTTGAAAAATCCAAACGACATCAGAAATACTTTGAGCCTCAAGCTCTTTCCTGATACTTTCTAAATTTCGGCTCTTTGAAGAAATGAGGCCACAAAAAGTAATTGTTATTATGTATTTTTAACGAGGACATGATTACTGAACTACTTTGCTTTCTACTGCTTTGACTCTGGCGTTTAATTAAAGCCTCAGCCGGGCAGGTGTGAACTCCGGCTGCTTAAAAAGGCCCACGTGGTGTCTCAGCCATCCTAAGTATTCCATGCCCAGCTCAGATATGTTGGCATTCATCACCCTTCTCAGATGTCCCTACCAACATAGTTTTCATCATATGCAGAGCATACGGAAGTCAAGTGAGCCACTTCTCTTTAAACGTGCTGAGTTTAAGACCCACAAGGACCACAGAGTCCAACTCTTAGACTTGCACAGGCCTATCGCCAAGAGTCACCACACGTGCCTGAGAGCACTGCCCAAATGCTTCTCAAAGCCTGGCAGCCTTGGAATGTGAAGGCAATCCTTAACCCCTCTACACTGTATGCACATCCCAACCGTGCAGAAATCCTTAATCCTTCCATAACGCTAGTACTGCATTTTACACGACGTTTCCAATTTATCTGAAAGAAACCCCCCTCCTTAAAGCCCAGTGCAGTTAAAAGAATCCAAACCCACAAAAACCGAGACTTATCGGTTTTATCTACCGCAGGCACGTGACCTCGCCATATTCCACGGCCGCACCTTACGCGTAACACGCTCGTAGGCAAGGCCCCGTAACTCACCTGAGGTATTACCCTCAGCCATTACCCTCCCAAACCCGTGTGGGGCTCTACGGGGCCCCCCTCACGCATCCCCAGTGCTGCCATGAGGCAGAGCCCCCTGAGGCCTAGGCCGCGGACCAGGCCCAGCCGCACAATCCACTTCAATCCTCCCTCGCCACCTCCCATCGGCGACCGACCGACACCCGCGGGGCCCTTAGGCCATCCCCCGAAGCGGTACCACCGCATCCCAAGCGGGAAATCGCCCCCTACTCACCGGAGGGGCCGCAACGAGCACACCACCACCCCAGTGGAACGGGAGCGGAAAAGGCAGAGGACCGTCTGCCTGTCCATTATATAGCACAAATCACGTGGTGCGGGCGCGGCCACGCCCGCCGGGGCGTGTCCCACGGGCAGGGGCGGGGCGGGGGTGCACGGTCCTCACGGCGTTTCCTTCCGGGGCGCGGCCCGCGCTGCTGCGTTTCGGTTCCGGGCCGGCTCTGCGGGCCCTTCCCACCCCCGGCAGGTGAGGCCGGGCCGGGAGGGNGGGTAGGAGGGGCGGGGGCTGGGGGAGGTTGGCCCCGCCTGCCCCGCGCACCCCCGGTCCGGGGTCCCGACGCGGCTATCACGGGTCAGAAGGAGCCGGGGGCCCCGCGGGAGGAGGGTCCGGGAGCGATGGGGCGGGGAGACATCGGGCTCTGTGAACCGGGTCCTGCGGGCTGGGCGGGGACGGGCGAGAAGCCATCGCCACTCGCCTCAGTTTAGAGTTATTTTTGGTTTTATAGTTGTTGGAGTCCCGTTGGAATGTGCAAGTAGCCGAGTAGGTTTATTGGGAAGAAATTGTTATCTGTGAGGGTGGTGAGGTCCTGACACAGGGTGCCCAGAGAAGCTGTGGCTGCCCCTGGATCCCTGGCAGTGTCCAAGGCCAGGTTGGATGGGGCTTGGAGCAACCTGGGCTAGTAGAAGGTGTCCCTGCCCATGGCAGGGGTGTAACGGGATGGGCTTTAAGGTCCCTTCCAACCCAAACCATTCTGGGATTTTAAGTAGCTCTCTCTGGGACCAGGGGCAGGACCCAGGGAACGGCTGGAGCTGTGTCAGGGGCGGTTTACTCTGGAGATCAGGGAAACGTTCTTCCCCCAGAGGGGGGGCGAGCACTGAACAGGCTCCTCAGGGAATGGGCACAGCCCCAAGGCTACCAGAGCTCCAGGAGCGTTTTGACAATGCTCTCAGACACAGAGTGGGATTGTTGGGGTGTCCGTGGAGGGCCACGAGTTGGACTCAGTGGTCCTTGCAGGTCCGTTCCAGCTCAGGATATTCTGTGAAGTTGCCCAGTCACAGTAAATCTCAACCCAAAAGCTGAGTTTTCAGTGCAGCTCCCAGCGTGACATCATCTGCTAGGTGGTCTGTCTCTGCTTCTTACCTAATGGATCAAGAATTCCACCCACTCCCAGTAGCTACCTAACAGGCTGGAAGGTATTTGCTAAGTGAAGTCCAAATCTCAGCTGGTGACACTTCAAATTGCATTGAAAACAGCAGTGTCTCAGTGTGTGCCCTGTGCTGATTCAGCTCAGCCTGCAGGTAAAGGTGAGTGGAGGTGAGAGACTTCCCAGAGAAGAGAGAAATCAGGATGTCATTGCCCTGTGGCTGAGGTGCAGAAGCTGATGAGAGGTTCCCTTACTCAGGGGGGCAGAAATCAGCCTCTGACGAGGTAGTTTGAACCAAAAGACAAATTTCCTCTCACTAGCCTCCTAGTGGATCATAACACGCACGTTCCTTGACACTGAGGTGAGCAGAGCTCTGTGGGTCATAAAGAGTAGATGGATTTTCCCTGTCTTCGGAGCAGGAGCTCACAGATAATTTGTTGGACTCCCTGGGGAGCAGCTGCCTTCTGACCACAGCCGTACCCAGCCGTGCTCAGCAGTTGAGGTCTGATGATTGTTTTTTCCGTTCTCTTTCTGTATATCCCAAGCTCAGCCTCTGCCTCCCTCTTGCCTCCCTGGGTGCTCATGGCCTTGGCAGGGGTGTTTCACCCTTGTCTTCCTTGAGAGTGTGCTCTGAGGCTTATTGCTTTAGGAGCAGGCGTTTTGGAAAGATGGTGAGCTAATCCTGCTGCTAGATTCTCCAGCAAAACCAAGAATGACAAAGTTTGATGTTCATGACCACGCTTGAGAGAATCCAGTTCCTCTGCACTTCATTTTTTTCTTTCTTTTTTCCTCCTAAAGGGGAAGGGGGCAACAAGTTTTCAGACCTCCTTACTACATCAGAAGAAAAAAAAGAAGGCAGCACCCCCATTTCCTTGCCACTGCATGTAACTCACAGCACTCCTGGTAAGATGTCAGGTTTTCTATTTCCCCTTGTTCTATGCAGTTGATGTTCTGCTCCCAACACTGTGTTGACCCAGACCTGTGTACTGTGGTTCCCTGATTTTTGTGGGGTTTGTTGCTTTCTCCTAAAGATAGGGAAGGACATGGAGCTGTTGGAGCGAGTCCAGAGAAGGTGCCAAGATGATCAGAGAGATGGAGCAGCTCTGCTGTGAGGAAAGGCTGAGAGAATTGGGGTTGTTCAGCCTGGAGAAGAGAAGCATCAGGGTGACCTAATTGTGGCCTTCCAGTGCTTGAAGGGAGCCTACAGGAAAGATGGAGAGAGACTATTTACAAGGGATGGAGTGACAGGACAAGGGGGAATGGCTTCCCACTGACAGAGAGTATGTTTAAATTAGATATTGGGAAGAAATTGTTACCTGTGAGGGTGGTGAGGTCCTGACACAGGTGGCCCAGAGCAGCTGTGGCTGCCCCTGGATCTCTGGAAGTGTCCAAGGCCAGGTTGGACAAGGGCTTGGAGCCACCTGGGATAGTGGAAGGTGTCCCTGCCCATGGCAGGGGGTGTAATGGCATGGGTTTTAAGGTCCCTTCCAACCAAAACCATTCTGGGATTCTGAAACAGAGGAAGGAGAGAAGAAGCCTTAAGACCTGGCACTGTTCAGCTGCACCTTGTGAAGCTTTCTGCACTCTGATCTAACTTCCCCAGGGACATGCAGCCATCCCGCCACTTAGAAATCCCTTGGCACAACTCCACAAGATTGACAGGCCGTCCTGCAGCTTCGTGTTTAGTAACTGGGTTTGCCAAATTTGCACAAAGCCTGCTTGGGCATATGGACATGTGCTATGCTGCAATGTTCATAAATTCCAAATGAAAAGTCCTCCAAAAGCACACATGCTCTTCTGTGTGCCCATCCCTTTGATTCAGAGATTCCTCAGAGTGGGCACTGTGAGCCTTGGTATTCCCAGCCTGCCTGAAATGGTTTTGACATCTGCAGGACTCTGCTCAATTCACACTTCAGATGCTATCCGACTTGGAAGCTGCTCATGCCATGAGTGGACTTTAACAGGCTTATTTACTTTCTTTTTTTTTTTTTCTTTTTGGATGAGTTTACTTCTAACTTTCGTTCATTCCAAATTTTTACCATATATGTTCAGGGCTTCTTTTCAAACTTTGCCAAAATGAAATGTGATGATGTGGTAGTGTGTTCCCCACCCCCCCTCCCTGGCTTTGCTCTGAGATCTCAGAGTCTCCTGATAAGCCTTGGTGGACTCAGCTGAGTGGTGAAGGGTCCCCTGACTGCACCATCTGGGCTGTGAGGTGCTCCCTGAGCCTACCAGGAGCTCTTGTGTGGTAGAGGTGGGAACAACAAGGAACATCCCAGCCAAGGTGGGAAACAAGGGATGAGTCATGTATAGCCTGGGTAAACCATTTACCTTGATTGCAGCCCGAACAGAGTGGCACTGTTGTGGATTGTAGCCCGAGTGGAACAGTCCCATTATTACTCTTACTTGGGAAAGAGTCCAGGAGTTACTGACTTAGGGTATGGCCAGGATGGGAACTTAGTGATGGCCAAAGTGAATTCTTTTGGGACCTACAAAAGCGATCCTGATTGAGGCCCTCTGAGCTCTCCTGAGTTGCAGCTTTTTTTCACCCTTCTGTTAGATATTTTCTGGCATGTGTGAGAAGTGCCACATATTATGGATATCTCAGGTTAACAAGGCACTTAGGATGCCTTGAGGTCAGATGTGTGCTGGTCAACTTTTCAAAAGTCTCAGGAGGATTTAGGTCCCACTGTCTCCTTCTTGGTTCCTGTTTTACAGACGAGCTTTCCCAATTTCCCATTTTCAGAGTTCTTAGAAGGTACAAGTGGCGAGTATTTTAATCCATTATGCAATCAGGTGCTTATTTTTAGTACCTGTGCCATTTTTAATGTTCTTTTTACATGTAGATGTGCTTTTATTGAGGCTGGCAGGACAAAGTGTTTTGCACGCTGAAGCCATAGGGAATGGGGATCTGTCAGGGGCTGGTTTAGCAGAACTCTTGTGCGGGGGGATGCATAGCGTGGAGAGAGCAGAGAGCTTTTTTGATGCTTTTTTAAGTGATCTCAAACACACTCGTTTGTGACAGAGCTGCTGCCAGGTGTGTGGCAATTCAGTGGGTGAGGAAGGTCTCTAAAAACTCCAGTGTTTCAAACTGTGTGGAAGCAGGTGAAAAATATTCTAAATTCGAATGACTGGCTCTGCTAATGATGGGATCTTTTCCCTCTTTTCCACTAGAGTCGTGCACCTGCAGCTGGGACAGCCATGGAGAAGAGTGGGAACATTCAACTGGAGATTCCTGACTTCAGTAACTCTGTCCTGAGCCACCTGAACCAGCTGCGCATGCAGGGTCGGCTGTGTGACATAGTGGTCAACGTGCAGGGCCAGGCTTTCCGTGCGCACAAGGTGGTGCTGGCTGCCAGCTCGCCCTACTTCCGTGACCACATGTCCCTGAACGAGATGAGCACTGTGTCCATCTCCGTCATCAAGAACCCTTCTGTTTTTGAGCAGCTCCTCTCCTTCTGCTACACTGGCAGGATATGTCTGCAGCTGGCTGACATCATCAGTTACCTGACAGCTGCCAGTTTCTTGCAGATGCAGCACATCATAGACAAATGCACACAGATCCTCGAGGGGATTCATTTCAAAATTAATGTGGCGGAGGTGGAAGTGGAATTGAGCCAGACCAGGACGAAGCATCAGGAGAGACCACCTGAGTCTCACCGGGTGACGCCAAATCTGAACCGGTCCCTGAGCCCACGTCACAACACCCCCAAGGGGAGTCGCCTGGGCCAGGTTAGCACAGTGCTGGACATTCGGGAGCTCAGCCCACCCGAGGAGTCCACCAGCCCCCAGATAATCGAGCAGAGTTCAGATGTGGAAGGCAGGGAGCCCATCCTGCGGATTAACAGAGCGGGACAGTGGTACGTTGAGACGGGAATGGGAGAGCGCGGGGCACGGAATGACGAGGACATGCGGGTGCTGGGAGGAGTGCGCATTAAGACGGAAAACCTGGAGGAGTGGCTGGGGGCAGAGCACCAGCCCTCTGGAGAAGATGGCAGCAGCGCTGAGGAGGTCACGGCCATGGTGATCGACACCACGGGCCACGGATCGCTGGGCCAGGAGGCTTTTGCCTTAGGCTCCTCTGGAACCAAAGTGGTCAGGCCGACCAGCAGTGAGATCGACAGGTGGGTTTTCTTTAACTTGATTACTCACCTTGGCTGTAAGAGGAGGTTGTGCAAGATTCTGACTTGTCTGGGTCAGTCACTTTGGAACATTTCCTCTTTCTATTTCTTGTGGCCATTTTAAGCATAAGAGCCCAAGGGTTTTTACCTGGTGTTAGGAAATGTATCCAGTTCAGTTAATAGTATTTTGGCTGGGTAGTGATCGGACCAGGCTCTCCAGTGGAAAATTACTTATTAGCTCTTAGAGGCTGGGATCTCTACCTCTCAGTGTTTCAGCTGAGGTGGGATTTTTGTTTAAAGAAGATGTTCAGTTCAGCCTCAGTAGATACCGGACTCAGCATTCGGATTAATTAGGTTATATACAATATGTGTTACACGAGGTGCCATTGCACTGGTGCCTTCTGGCCTGAAAATCTGGGGATGGTTCTGGCTGAGAAACAAGCCAGACACCACCTGTAGGTCAAGGTCTTCCCAGTGGTCCTCGACAGCAGTGGGCCCTGGTTTTACGTCTTCTGAGGCAGTTGAAGTGGGAACCCAGTGGCCTCCACTGTTGTTTTGGTTTATATGAGAGAGCAGAAAGCCTTTGTTGAAAATGAGTGGTGAAATCTGCTGTGTTTGGATTCTCCATCCATCTGCTTCCCCTCCACTCCAGCATTTGCTTTCTTGCCCTAGGCTCAGGCCAGAGAATGGATTTGATGAAGGGTCTGTTGTATTCGGGGGGTTATACTTCTGGGGTTTCCCTTCACATCTGCCTCTCTTCTAGCTCAATCCCATGGGGAAACAGCTACCTGGAAGCAGTGGATATTCTGTCACTTGTCGCTTAATAAATCAATCAGTGGGAACAATCTTGAGCTGGCCCTTGGAGAGCAATGCTTTCCTACTTCCTTAGCTCTATTCCTTGGATCAGCTAGTCTCTAGCATCTCTTTTTGCACTGCAGTCTGTATGCACTGTTTCCTACCTGCAGTCCATCACATCCCTTGTGTTTCACACTGGGAATGGAGGAGGAGGGTGTGGGTACTGGAGGAGAGGTGTGTCCTCTGAGAAATGGTTTCTGTCCTACTGTACAGTTCCTGAGTCACCAGGCCCATATTGGTTTATTCATGATAGCAATCCCACTGTTGCTGAACTGGAAGCCAATGACTCAGTTTTATTTTTCAGGTGTTTAGACTGAAACCATAGACTGGTATGATTTGGTATTTCCTTTATACTTGCACTGTTCCACCTCCAGTGTGTTAGCTGATGAGAATGAAGAGATGCTATACAGGTGCCTCTATTGCTCATCCGTTGTTCTAAACACTGTAATGACCTGATGCCCATTAAAAATTCCATTTACGCTCTTCCCCCACCCCACAGATTTAGTCCTTCTGGCAGCATGGTTGCTGTGACTGAGCGGTACAGATCAAAAAGCGAGTCTCCCGGGCGGATGGATGAGCCCAAGCAGCCCAGTTCCCAGGTAGGCAGATCAAGAAGTTTGCGAGTAAATGTTGGCTTGAAGGTGAAGGAGACTATGTTGTGATGAAGTGTGTCATATTTTATATTTGCAAGCAATAATGTGTGTGATACAACGACCTTTTACTTTGGCAAAGGATTTACTTGCTCACAGGAGAACATGTGCTGGCCATGTATGATTTAAAACTGGTTCTGGCTGTTGTTTAAGACTTTGGCCAGGTACCTGGAAAACACAAGGAGTTTCATTTGTTGTTTGAGAGCATAAATATCCACCCTTATTCTGGGCAGGCCACCAACTCCTGAGGAGAAACCCCCTTTGCCTGCAGAGCTGGATCTGCCCTCAAACACTGGCAGCAAATGCCTGAGCAGAGGGAGGAGGTGTGGCTTGGCTTCTGTGGAAGACAGATGACAACAACTGAACCTTTCTATGCCAGTACCAAAACCATTCTCAAAAGCCCTCCAATAAATCTTTCGGGGTGGAGTGTCAAAGAGCTGTGGATTTTTACAGAGGTCTCTGTCTCTTGTCCAAGTGACTGTGTTGCACAGCAGAATTTGCAAGATAAAGGAGCTCTGAATTCTCTGCTTTCTTGGGCAGAGTTTTGGGGTAGGAGGGAGAGATGCACAGAAATGGGAGGGCAGTGGGCTGTAGAGTGCAGCAAAGTGGGACACGGCAGTAATACCTGTGCCTTATCATTTTGGTCTAATTTTGTTGCATCTAGTTAGCGTCACAGTGCCACTGTAGTGCAAGCGTGTCAGCCAACACAGTGCAGAAGGACTCCTGTGAGCCTGACAGGTAGGGAATGTGTCAGTGTGTAAGCAAAGGATTTGGCTGGAGGTGGGTAAGGAGATACTAGGCTGCTTTGCCCTTGAGTCAGACCAAGTGAAGCAAGGGGGAAAAAATTGTAATTGCTGTCTGCTTTGTTAGACACTTCCATAAAACAACAGATACCTTTTTGTTCCTGTTTTGTAAAGCTTTGTTTTGTCCTCAGAAGACATTGAGAAAATTTCAGGTCAAACCAACCCTCTAGGGGAAATGTGACGTATTAAGCAATTTTAGCACTGCTTACAGAAAAGCTGCTCTTATTTCTTCATTGTGAGATGGCCTCAAACATGAAACCTTAGGCTTTACACACCATGGGGAAGTATCATCACCTTTGACTCTCCTGGCATTGCCATATCCATACTAAAATAGCCTGCCTGTGATCCCTGCCCAATGGCAGTGGTAGAGTGGAAAAGAAGAACCAGAGCTTTGTGTATTTCCTTTAGTCCTGAGCAGCTTCCCTATGCCTGTACAGCTGGGTTCAGCAGCACCTGGCACAGGTACACTGCTGCTCATGCCCGCAGAGCCCTGGCTGGGGGAGGAGATACCCTCCTGCTGTTATACTGGTTTGCTTCTCCATGTTTGGAACCATTGGGAAGCAGCACTGGGAGAGTAAACAGTACATTTCCAGCACAGAAGCATTCTGGAGTTGATCTGTTTCTGCTCAATCTGAATACAATGGCCAGAAGTGTCTGTCCTGAGACCAGGCTTGTGGTTCAGGTTGCCCTTGACTGTTTGTCTGTGTGGCTTCTTAAAATACAAAGGAGTCCTTGCTGTTCAAGCTGGGTCAGGCACATCCTTGCCTGCAATGCCACCGGGCTGGGATGGGTAACACAGCCATGCAGGCAAACGTGGCACGTTATAAAACGAACCCTAAATGACACCTGAACTTTCAGATACAATTTGTGGTTTGCTACTCTTTTGTTTTACTGCAAGCTCATCAATCAGCTTCTTTTTTTCGACTTTTAGTAAGGAAAACAGAAGGTGATACACTCAAGCGTTTTAATAAAGCTGGAACAAATTTTCAAAAAAGTAACAAGTGTTGGCACGTGGTCCACAACTGAATTGGTGGCTGTACTAGTCTGAAAGCAAAGCAGTGGGACATCCCAAGTCAGAATTACAATTTAATAGGAAAACTAAGATAAAGGCAATAATACAGAAACACTGGCTTAAACTGACAGAGTCAGGATACAACCTGACACCCTGTTGGTCAGGGTGGTGGTAACAGTCCGATTAAATGGTGGCTGCAGTCCTGCTGAAGTGATAGATGTGGTTCTGCTGAAGCGGTGATCCTGTAGAAGGGTCTGGTCTTCCTCTGAAGGTCCAGTGGTGGTTATGTAGCTCTTACCCTCTGGAAATTCAGTAAGCAAGGCTGCTTGTGGTGTTCCAAACCTCAGATTATATCCAGGTGGGAATGCTTGGTTCCTCCCCCTGGGCAGAGCATCTCACAATGGGATGATGTAATTTTATGAGTCAGGCAGTGAGACTTAATGGCCCATTAACAGAAGATATCCTCCCCAGTGGGAGTTATCAAGGATGTGTCATGGAAGAGATAAAGAACATTGCCCCACCTGTTTTTAACAGTTTATGAAGATGGTGATAGAATACATACTTTTGGTTACATCTTACATTGCAACCTAAGACAGTGGCCAAGCGCCCTTGTGTCAAGGGCTGTCTTTTCTTCACCAGATCCAGGAAATGGCTTGGCAGAAGGGGCCTCTGCAGCAGTGGTTTCTAATTGATTGCTTCTTTGCCTTGAGCCCCAAGGCCCCAGTTAAACACTTAAATGTGTGCTTGAGGCTGCAGACATTAGTGCTGCTGATTTTGAGGTTTGGCACGCGTTCTCTGGCTGAACCTGGGCCTGATCTTCCCTGCAACTTGTTTTAGGCTGCTTGATATTTAAATCTATGCTATTTCCTTGGCAGGGGGAGGAGTCAGCCATGCTTGGAGTGAGCGGTTATGTGGAATATCTGCGGGAGCAGGAGGTTTCAGAGCGCTGGTTCCGCTACAACCCACGGCTCACATGTATTTACTGCGCCAAATCCTTCAACCAGAAGGGCAGCCTGGACCGGCACATGCGGCTCCACATGGGCATCACACCTTTTGTCTGCCGCATGTGTGGGAAGAAGTACACCCGCAAGGATCAGCTGGAATATCACATCCGCAAGCACACGGGCAACAAGCCCTTCCACTGCCACGTGTGTGGAAAAAGCTTCCCTTTCCAGGCCATCCTCAACCAGCACTTTCGCAAGAACCACCCTGGCTGTTTGCCCCTGGAGGGGCCCCACAGCATCTCCCCTGAGACCACCGTCACGTCCCGGGGGCAGGCAGAGGAGGAATCTCCTCCACAGGAGGAGGCTGTGGCAGTGGGGGAGACAGCACAGGCATCTGTATCCACAACTGGGCCGGATTGAAATGCGGCTGTGGAGTCCCAGGAGAAAGGACTGTCTTCCCATTCTTGGCTCTAAAGAGTCAGCACCAACCTGGCAGGCTGGTACTGTAATTAGTGCAATGCCACCACTGAACAGAAAGAAGCTCCCAAGATGTTGCCAAAATAGAAAAATCTTTCTCTCTCTTTCTCTCTCTTCCTCTCACACACCCACACACACACCCATAGAGTGTTAAATGTTTTTCTCCCTTATTCCTCCTCTTCTTGGAGAAAAACAGAACAACTGTGTCAATCAACTTCTTATTCAGGGATCGACAGGATTTTAAATTTTTTTACTGTTCCGTAGTGATCTGGGACAAGCAGTCATTTGTATTTCTGGACAACGCTGTGGCCCAGCAGGGCATCCTGCCGGCAGTGCCGGGTTCAGCCACAGAGCCATATCCACTGCTCCCACTCAAGGGGAGAGCAGGGGCAAGGGGCCATTGCCTTTCTCCCTTCCCCAGGTAGTTGCCACGGTAAAGAAAACAAAAAGACTGCCCTGGTGGAACCTGCCTTGCCCGAGTGTATTTATCCCTGTCTTATTTTTGGTGTGTCTCTTTACATTTTTATTTAAACTGTTATTTTAGGGCTTTGGGCTTGCCCGTTACAGGCATGCCGCCCTGGTGCCCCTTGTTAAAGTGGACACAGCTACTAAGTGGTATTCCAGAGGTCAGCAAAATGTGAAGGAAGCACTTCAGCTACTGAGAGTGGAATTTAGCAGCTGTGGGGTTCACTTGAGACTCTGATGCATGGGGAGAAGGAGTGGAGGGGTCTTCCAGAGGAGGTTGTCCTCTGCTGGTGCTGATCTGGAGGGCTCAGAGCACTCTCATGTCTTGGCTGGAGCACTGCTGTGCTTCAGGTGTTGTCAAGGGTTAGGAAGAGATTTTCTGGAGTGGCTGAATTGCGGAGTTAGAGGCTGGCTACCAAAGTCCTCCTTCACCCCTGCTCCCCCCTCGACACGCACTTGATCTTTTAGAACAGCAATACAGGATATGGAAATACTGCAATGCTGTTGTCACAGCTGAGCAATCGCAGGTGGTTGCTTTTAAGCCTGTTTCTACGAACTAGTTTGATAACTTTTTTATCAATGAAATGCAAAAAGAAAAGAGAACCCTATTCTATTTCCATATAACAGTTCAGGAGACTTAAAAGTGAACAGTTCCTAGAGCAATCATAACTCTGTCCCCTTGCATGGACTTAACATTTTTGTATTCTGAGTAGCTCTGATGTTTAGAGCAAGTTTAGCAAACCTGGAGAGACATGCCTGCGTGTGTATTGTAGGTGTTTGCACGGGCTTACGTGGTTCATAACCAGAAAAGCATGGGACAGGTAGATAAGTGCAAATATCCTGACATCTTTTTTTAAAAAAATATGCAATATTTTAAGAGTTTTCTCTAGTTCTGATGCCAAGTTGTTCATGATGGAGGGGGGGAATGAATGACAGGTTGTGCGTATCAGGTTTGGTGAAGGAGTTCTCTTGAGGATGTATAATGTGTATATGATAAGGAACGGTGAAGTTCTGAACCTTAAGGTGATAGGAGGAACAAGGAGACATTGGAAAAGAAATACACTTCATCTTGCTTCAGCAAGAAAGCTGGATGAGTGGTTAGAGCAGGGGCTTAGCAGGCAGGAGACTGACCAAGTGACAATAAAGCTTGATCTGCAGTCTGACTGCAATTTTGGGCACATGGAAACGTCTCCAGCCCTTGCTTTCCCCATCTGCCAGTTGGTACTCGGGATCATTTTCCTGCCCCTTTGGAGGGAATAATTTGGATAAGGGTGATGTATTCTTGCCTTGCTTTATGGATTTTTTGTGTGTGAGGGGTCTCACTGTTCCTCCCATCTCTCTCTCAAAATAGATGTGGCTCTGATGAATTTTTGTGTATGGGGAAGGGCTCAGTGCCAGTATCACGTGTAACAGGGATGTGCTCCTACAAGAGGAACCTTTGCAGGTGTTCTGAGCTGGGCACCTGCAAAGTACCATTTCATTGACCATTTCAAACAGGAAAACTGATATTTCACCTCCGTTTTCCTTCTGTCCCTTCTTCCTCCTCTCCTGTCAAGGCCATCCATCACACAGGGAGTGATTCGGCCACCCAAACAACCAGCTCCGTCAGGTTTCCTGGCAAAGGTCAAACAGCACGGTACCAAAACAGTGAGGTTGCAAGAGAGCAGTGGCAGAGGATGAGGTGAGAGGGTTGCCAAGGTAGGTTTTGTTGCAATCAAGGTGCGGGGAGGAGTGGAGATGTGCTGCTTTAGTCATAGCTTTTGAAGTTACCAAAAATGAAAAAAAAAGTTTAAAACTTTGAAATCTTATCCTGTTCACACTAGAGAGCATCAAAAGTTACTTTTTAGTTGCTTAAAAGATTTTTAAGTGTTTTAAAATAGAAATTTTAAAAGAATACTACCGAACTATAAAAACATAAAATTATTTATATACGTATATTATATGAAAATATAGTGGGAAAGTTTCCCTGCTAAGCTTGCTGTGAAGAGAAGGGTGAAGGTGCAGTAACTGCTACACAAGCAACATTTTTCTAAGACAGATGGCAACTGTAGTGAAGAAGGGCTGATATAAAATGGTGAATGCCTTTGTTCCCATGGCATAGCTGTGAGTTTCCTGAGCAGGTTTTTGTTTTACTGTATCAATACTGTGAACAGAGGAGCACCCAGACAGTACAGGATGCCAGCAGTGCATCCTGTTTGCTGATTCACTACTTCAAGTGGCCTAGTGAAAACCATGAAATTGGTCCTTCATACCTTACTAGGCTGAAAACAAAGCTTGTGAAAGGTTTTTATTTTTTTCCTCCTTTATGTTTGCTTTTGGTTTTGTTTTTGGGTTTGTTTTTTTTTTTTTTTTTTGTACAGTGGTTGCCACTGTATAAACGATCATTTCTGATTGCATGCAAAAGAGCCAATATTCTTGCCCAGGCCTCACTGAGGTGAAGTTTATAGCTTGTAGCTAGAGTCAGTATAAGGTATGGTAGTGGGAATCATTTTGATATTATTTCTGTACATTTAATGGATGTGTATGTATGTGTGGGAATCATGATGTCTAGTATTTCTTGAACAGTGCTGAAACCAGTTCAGGCCCATCCGCACTAGACAGTGGAACCAGTTCTGAAGGAGTTATTATTAAACATTTCTTTCAATGGTTGACTTCCTGAGTGCAGATGAGACCAAGGTTCAAGAAAAAAGGGGTTTTAGGTCATATACAATATGGAGAAACCTCATGTGAATTTTCTGGCAGTGGTGTAGCTACTTAGAGGTGCTTTCCCTAACAGTGTTCTGTTGCCTCTGCGTTGGTGTGGCTCTTTATGGTTGTGCCAAAGCTGTGGAGAATCAGATGCCAACTTTCCAAGTGTGAATGCTTCTGCAATGGTTTGAGGCACAGCTTTGTGTTCCCACGTCTAGCTGCATATTTTTCTGCCAAAACTGTGATTTCAACTGTGATTTAAGGAGGATGTGAAGAGAACTCTCGTGTTTTAATACCTCTGTACGTAACATTTCTGTCTGCTTTAGAGTTAGGGCTTACTAACCCATTTGTTTTCTTGCCTCAGGCAACAGGGAGAACACACTCTGGTTTTAGTTTGCTTTCGTGGAGATGGACACATTTCTTAGTTCTTTGCTGTCAAAGAACTCACCTCCCAAATGTGAAGAGTTGTGGTTATCTCTTTAAAGCCTGCAGCAAGCCTTGGTGCCAAGTCTCAGCCGAGTGACGTGATGGTTGCCACGGCTGGTCCCTGCTGCTGCCGGGTTCCCTGTGAATAGCTGTGAAAATAACAAGAATTGTGTTGATACTGTGTTGCTGCTTTGGAGAAAAGCTAAACCTCTACATCTCAGGAGGATGACCGATGTGAAGCTGGGAAAAGGAGAAGGCCAAAATGCAATGGGAGGATGTGAAAACAAATTGTGCTTTGTATTTCCAGCAGCTAGCGGGGGATAAATGAGAGGCTTTATGGAATGTGAATTTGTTACAGGAGGCTGAGAACATGCTTAGAGCTAACTTAGTAAGATCCAGGGATAGGCCGGTGAGAGCCAGAGCAGCCAGTGCAGATGGGCAGTCCCTCCTTGTCCTCTCAGCATTGCCCACCATCAGGTTCAGTCCTCGGACTTTCCTACATCTTCTCTACAATATTCTCAAGCTGTGATCTCTATAATTTAACTTCAGTTTGGGTGCCTGAAAGGCGGGAAAAACAGAAAGCATGTTGTGTCTCTCCTGCTGTTTTAAACCCAGAGAGGTCAGCAGTGACTGACCTCATTCCCTTCTGACGGCTATCCAGAGCTGGAATAGCATTGGGAACAAGCTGTAGCCCTGCTGAAAAGCATTGTGGGGCTGGCTCAGCACAGAGGGCACGTAGCCAGGATTTCAGCCCTCTGTGAGTTCAGAGTTGAAATAAATGGACAGGACAGCTCTCCCTGCTTGTCCTGCTCTCATTTTGTGACAGCTCCATGGCTGTGTTTCCATCCCACACCTCTGCAGTAGGAATGTCACTTAACTGTGAGATGCCCATTTCAGGAAGTGATTCCAAGCAGTCTGGTTTTGGAGTAGAGTCCTTGGCACTTTTGGGTGATTCAGCCCTAACAACGCCTTTGCAAGAGCAGAGTTGTAGCTTTTATTTGCTGCTGACTTCATCTCTCCTGCAGAATCCAATGTGTAAATAGGAAGACAGATGCAAAGGTGCCACTGATTTGGGTGGAAGGTGGCTTGAGAGGTAGATAGGATCATGCATCTTGAAAACCAACAAAAAATAGCACTTAAAATTATTTAAACTTTACCAAACTCCCCTCTTTGATCCATGACATGCCTGCCAATTTAGCCGTGCCAGCATCCAAATGTTTCTGCAGATTAGTGACATCAAATGCTGTTCTGGCTCTGCTGGAAATATTTTGGGGATGGGAAAAGTCCCTGCTCATGGCAGGATGGTTGGACTAGATGACCTCTAAAGGTCCCTTCCAGCCCATTCTATTCAATGAGTCAAGAAGCTCTAATTCAAGGAGACTTTTTGCCAAGGTCTGGCCTCTGAGTTTTCCCTGGGAGCTGAGCCTGTGGCCAGGACTGCAGCTGGAAAGTCTGGGATCCACTGCCATAGCAAAATAATTGGGGTGAGCATCGCTCCTGTCACAAGGTGAGAGCTATGCACAGAGTTTTGATATCTGCAGTTAAAGGGCCTAAAGAGGAGCTCAGAATCCTTATTTTAATCACTGTCATTCAAAAGATATTTTAATATAAAATACAGATGTACATGTGTATGTATATATATATTTATGTAACCAAATAGAAGTTAGAACTATGCAAACAGTACTGGCTGCTTCTTGAAACTAAAGTCTACGAGAACATTTTGGAATAGAGTAGATTTGGAGTAGACTTGCTGTAGGGTTTTTTGTTTTGTTTTATAACCAGTAAAATGCAACAGACCAAAGTTTTGCTGCAGTTAGTCTTACTAGAAATTTAGGTTATTCCTAACCTGGAACCCACTCAAATGGGTTGTAAAATTACCTGAAGAGTCCTCCATCTCTAAAATATTTCCATCTGCTGAAAGGCTTTGGCTTGGCAAACAGGAAAACACAGAGGCTGGGAATTAGGAGAGATTGAATGTGATGTTTGGGCTGGGAGCGTTTTCTTTTGGATGTAGGATTTAGTTGGCCTCAAGGAATCTTCCTACTCGGGAAAATGTCCATTGTTGAGATGGAGGCAGTGATCAGAGCATCCCTGGGATGAATTCTGGTTTTGATGGAGGTATTGGAAAGCTTCCTGCTGAATCTGATGGTACCAGAGTTTAGGCTGCTGGGAGAAATTCCACGTGGTTTCTGCCATTTCTTTGTGTTGGATCCGATCTTTGCTTTTAGGATTAACTGCAGTATATCTATAACTTTCAGTGAGCTTTGGCTTTTTGTTCCTGGAACTGTAGACAATTCAGGTTTCCCATAACATTATCCTCATCCCAACTGTGAACAAGTTACTACTACTTCTTATAATTTATTGTCTTTCTGTTCCTGAATGTCTGTGTGATCCAGCTGGTCACCAGCACCACCTTCCAGTGCTTCGTTAGCTTTTATGCACAGGGAATTGTTGCAATGGATAAGTTGACCATGCTAGTTGGAAGAGTAGAAGCCTTTGGAGAATGACTTTTGCTTCCTCTAGCTGTCATTAGGGAGTGCACACACACATACCTGTATATACATATATAGAAACAAATATAAAGTGTTTCAATATAAACTCATTTAGCATTATTCTTATTTAATTTATATTTTAATCCAGTTGTAAACCAAAGTATTACAGCTTGTGAAATGATGTCTCTCAGAAATAGGAGGAACCTCTTTTAGGTGGGAATTCTGAAAGGTCTTTGGTGACAAAAGCATAGATACAAGTAAGACTTAAGAACTTGTGCTGCTGGGAAGTTGCAGCCTTGAAAGGATTTGAAACTTGCTGGGTAAAGTTGGATGGTGGGGCCTTCTGAAGGTGTTCTTCATGGTCCTTAATAGTTTTGTTGTAAAACAAGGACATTCTGGCAAAGCTAGAAATAAAAGGGGAGAAGACAGCAAATCAGACTGATCTGGCACAGCTGGGAGCTGGGGAGAAAGCCACAAAACCAGACACTGGTGTATTTAGTGTCTAATTTAAAGTTTTAGTAAATGAGATGTTGCTATTTAGTGATGTCTAGAAGTGGTTGGGGGTTTGTTAAGAACTTCTGTGAAGCTGCATGTTCTGCTGTCACCAATGGGAAGAAATAATGGGTTCAAAGATAAGATCTTGCTGATTTTCTGTGCCAGGGAGTAATTACCTTTCCAAGGAATTAGCAAGTGCTAAGAACAAATTCACATCTAACATGTCCCACAGGCTTGGCGGCAGCTCTGCTTCCTCTAGGGAGGAGGAAGACAGCTGAAATAAGAAAGCTTATCTGTTTTCAGCCCTGGCTGGGGCTGGTGGCACTGGAACCACACAGGGGGATGGGTAGAAAGGTGGAACAGCAGTAAAGCATCACTGGGAAGAGGAAGTGCATGTATCTGGCATGCCATGGATGCTGTGGGCAGGGAAATACTGGGTTTGGAACCTGCATGGGGGCAGGAGCGTGCGGGAAATGCTGCTGCCTTGCGGGACAGGTGTCCAAAGATGCCTATCCTGGCACATGAGAGTTGAGCAGGACCTGTGTTTTCCGTGCTGGAGCTGTGAATAGTAAAGAAGGAAAAGAGGTCAGTCCCCTGTGAGGACAGATTTACTGTGAGCATTTCAGAAACTCCATTGGAAGGAACTGAAAGGTGGGGAAGTGAAGGGTGGAAAGGGCAGTACTGGACTTCAAAGTGCCATTTTCTGAGTTTTCTAGCAAGTGTTAAAGACTGAAGTTTGTTTTTGTTTCAGTGCTTTCTCCTTTACCTATATCATTCATTCTATTTAAACTCCACAGCTCAGGGGAGGGTGCAGAGAAGATGGAGCCAGACTCTTCCTGGAGGCACGCAGTGGAAGAAGGGGCAGCAGTAGGCAGCAGCTTATACAAGGGAAAATCAGGTTAGGTATGATAAGACATTATCTCACCATGAGTAAGTCAAACAGCATTGGATCAGGTTGTCAAGAAAGGCTGGGAAATCTCCATCCTGGAAGAGTGCAGCCTCCAAGTTCCTGTTTAGACTGTGCCAAGCTGTATTTTTGTTGCTTTTGTTTTTTAGTTTTATCATGTAAAATGGGCAGCTTTACTGGGCTTCCTAGTTCATATCAGTTAAGCTTTTGAAACATATTCAGGTATTTTTAAGTACTGCTGTGTAAGTTCCTTGTTTAATCTGACATATTCTGATTTATTATTTTACTGCAGTTACCTAAGGCAGTACTTTAAAAATCAGTGCATTAATTTTTTTGCAGACTTTCAGCTTAGTTTTTGTTAATGTGCTTAACACCCTTCCCCTCAGATCTATGGTGAAATGGCTGCATTATTTTTATACTGCAATGGGGCTTATTTATTTAAATCTTCCCATTACCTTTGCAGTCAGACCCAATACCATTGGCTATGAAACTGTGAAACTAATGAGAAACGAAAAATGAAGTTGGATTGATTAATTTACTGCTGGTCATAAAATACATAAAGTGGCAGTATAAAAGGATAAAATAGTTGAAATTAGGTACTCAAATCACAGAATCATGGAATGGGTTGGGTTGGAAGGAATTAAAGCTCATCTTAGTCCAACCCCCCTGCCATGGTCAGGGATGCCTTCCACTAGAATTCCGATAGAAATTACTGAGTCTGGGGCAAGGGGAGTCACAAAACTAGTCCGAGAGAAACAAATTTTAACTTGATGATGCCAATTATTTGGCTCCCCATTTGGTCAAGTTTTAAAAGCTGTTTCTTGAGGTTTCCCTGGGCTCCACTCGCTCATCTACAGGTCTTGGGCGTTGGTTTGATACAGGGGTTTGTGCCTCCAAGTGTATTTTATGAGAGTTTACATGCCTAAAGAAACTCTCTGGATTACTGTGAAACTTTTCTTGACTCCTTCCTTGCCTGTCCAGTGGTAACTGAACACAACTCTTGGCTGCAAGAGGCCGGTGGGAGGAGGGTGGCAGCTGTGGGTGACACTAACAAGAAGTGGACAGTGCAATTCTCCTGCTGACAGATTGGATTTTGGAAAGCGGCGTGAAGCCCCAGCCCCACTGTGGCTGTCCCCAGCCCAGGGGGTTCTTTCAGTCGATGTTTGTTTGCAGAGGCTGTTTACAGGGCAGCCTGGATCTCTGCCAGAGATGCAGGGAAGGAGGTGTAGGTGGCGTGCAGGCACTTTTCTCATGTATTAGAAGGTTTCCTAAGCCAGGGTTGTGCTGTTGGGGGAAGCACCCCAGGTGGGATTGAGAGTAGAATTTTGTCATACCCTTTGCTTAAGACTAGTTCATTGGGCTCCCCTAAGGCACTGGCCTGGGCAGAAAGCTGACACCAGACAGCTTCCAGGGCTGTGTTGTCACAGGGCAAGTGCCAGTGAGGAATATTGGGAAGGGAGAGAGGAGTGTTGTCGTTCAAGTGAGGCATTGTTCTTTTGTGTTGATGGGTAAGATGGCTGACATTTAGGACAGGCAAGAGCAATCCTGGGTGGCAAAACAGACCTTTCTAAATAAAGTCTTTTAGAAGCTGAATTAGGAGGAGAATAACATGCACGTGTATGTTCTTGCAGTAACATATTCCTCACCTTGTGCCCCACATTTGCAGGGAGAATTAGCGAAGGATGAGAAGACTGGATCAGATGTTAATTCATGGAAATGGAAGCAAGGTATTCAAAGCACTGCTTTAGTCTGAAAAGGGAAGGGAATTAATGCAGTTTTCCCAAGCCTCTAGTGTGTTAAACCCTAGCTGGAGCTCCCATGAGCTGTGGCTCCATTGTCCCCAGAGCACCCCTCATTTCCCTGGTGTCACCCCACCTTTCCTGCACAACACTGTGAATATGATATCAGTAGCTCTTTTTAAAACTTTGTTTTTCTCCATTAAAACTGCTCAGAGCAGAAAATGTTGTCCTACTGCAGGAGCAGACAGGATGTGACCTCCAAACAGGGCACAGATAGTTGCGTAGCGGAAGAGAATTTTAAGAGTTAACAAGGGAAGTGGCTTTGCATAGCAATTTGCTAATCAAATTTCATCTTGTAACAAACTTAACTGACAATCAATTTCTAAAATATAAAAGCCTCTTAGAGGGAATAGTCAAGTATATCTTCACTAACTGGGATAACTTAATAAAGAGCACAGGATTTTTTTCCTTTTTTTCGGGGGGGGGTTTTTTTTTGTTTGTTTGGTTTGGTTTTTGGGGGGGTTTGTTTTGAGCAATCACTCCAGGAATGGAGTTGCATTAAGCAGCAACATAATCACAGGACAGTAACTACCTCTCTCTCTCAGAGTGCTGAGGTTACCACACTACACACTCTAGCAGCAAAGCTTTCACTTTAAAGAGATTTGTTTTCCTTACCTCTGTGTTTCAGAAATGCAGGTCTGCTCTGTAAAGTGACTCTATGAAAATGGCATCTGGCAGGAACAACGGGAGTCCCTTGGGGTTCAGAGTCCTTCTTGGCCTCCTTTTCCTCACTGTGACCCTTTGCAGGTTGGCCATGGGGCTGTGACAGTTCAGGGGGGCTTTGTCACCTCCCATGTGCTTTGTGGCAGTGAACTGTCCCCTGAGTCAGAGTTGTGAGACCACATGCCTGCACTGGGCAATCAGTTAATGGTGGGGAAGGTGAAGGAGAATCCATCTCCCTCCTGCCTCCAAGGCAGCAGGCAGCAGTAAAAAAAAAAGCAATAAGATAAAATACAAACACTTTTATATGTTGTTCATTAGTCAGCAGATCTGACTCTGCAAATTTTTATATATATACACACACAGAGCAAATCTCTCGTGTGAAAAGGTGCCATTTTTTTTCTAAACAGAGTCCCTTTCCAAACTAGAACAGCACTTTAAATATGTTCCTCTTTAAAAAAAAAAAAAAAAAAAAAAAAAAAAAAGCAAACCCTTTTCTGCAGCAATGCACTTTAACTGGTCAGACAAGTATAGCTGTGGCTGTCTTGGGACACAGCTGTACGGGCAGGCAGCTCCTGGGCAGGCACAGCTCAGGGGGAGCAACGTTGCCAGACCCTTGGGCATGGCAGCTCTACCTCCAGCAGCCCCTCAGGCTGGCACAGCCCCCATGCTGCCCGGAGCAGCCCCGTCATGCCCAAGCACTGACGGGGCTGGTGGCTGTTAGGGGACTTTGTAATCTGTCAAGAGAAACCCACCCTTGCCTGTCAAGAAGATTTAAACCCCGCTTTTTAACAGGTCAGAAGTTGCACCCAGTTACAACCCAGGTGGCAGCCCAGGGCTGAGCTAAGCTGAACAGCAAGGCCAGGAGAAAGCTGTTACTGGGGTTGTGAGGTTTTTCCATAACGTGGATATGGAGCCCTCATCAGTTCAGTATTTTTCTTTTCTTTTTTAATCCAAGTTTGTGTGTCCCACATTGATTCTGCTCTGAGCTGGTTTGCAGAGTAACCATTTGTAATAGAAATTGTGCTGTCACCTTCAACTAGTGACCTATAAATCAAACCTTTTTAGGACAGGCGTCCTAACACTCAAGACTTACTTTCACAGTTAAGAAATTTCCTGCTGTACTAATTATTCTTTTTTTATTATTTTATTTTTGGTTGCAGTCCTTATTTCAAGAAAAAAAGTCAGTGTTCAGACTAGTCTAGAGTAGGCTGAAGAGTGAGCCTGCTGTAACTTGTGGAGATCAGACTATTCTTCAGTGATTTTCCAAGCTGTTCCCAAACTGGTCCTCCATGACTGCTTCCCTTTTCCTCTTCCAGCAGGCACTGGCAGACACAAGCTCCATGGCCATTGTGTCCAGGGACTGGCCAGCGCTGCTGGAGGGGGGTGGGAAGGGGTGGCAGGAGAACCGGAGTTCGGAAAGGGGGAAATAAAACCAAGGTAGAGGGGACTGTACAATTGCATTGAAAGCAGTTTAGCAAAAAGCGCTCTCATCAGACAGCTTTAAGAACAATGTGAATGAAAACTTAGCAACTTGGGTAGGACTCTTGGAAAATTCTATAAATGTATACTTGAAATTCTGTTTGTATTTAAAAAAAAAAATTTGCATTTTCTTCTTTCTTTTAACACTGTATAAAAGAACATTATGCATGTGAGTGGTTTGAGAATTAAATGGTTTAATACTCAGATCCTTGTCTGTGTCTTATAGCTGCCTGGTCCTGACCCAGCGTAGATTTTCCGTGCCATGGGGGGAGATCCTGGTCCCAGCTGTGGGCAGCTCCACACTGTCCTAAGATGAGCAGCTTGGGAGAGGTTGCACAGTGCCAGGCTGTTGTTCCTGGCAATTCAGATGGCAATTCTGTCCTTTTTGGATGAGCTTTGTCTCACCTCTTCAGCAGGCTCAGCCCTTTTCAGTCACACCAGGAGGAGCAAGCCTGTGCTCTTGCTGCAGGCCAAGTTTTTCCATCTGCCTATGGCAGGGGAAGCATTTTAGTTCAGTGCCATGTTAGGGAGACCCAGGCACTGCCTCAGCCCTCCTCTTTCACCAGCATCCACCTCC
Source organism: Falcunculus frontatus (assembly GCA_013398115.1). Taxonomy (NCBI): domain Eukaryota; kingdom Metazoa; phylum Chordata; class Aves; order Passeriformes; genus Falcunculus; species Falcunculus frontatus. Next base: position 112,305 of record VZRV01006660.1, read on the forward strand.
ACAGCCTGGAGCACAACTGAAAAAGGCAGAGATTACAGGAGGTTGCGTGTCTCTCAGTGATGTTCACAGGCAGAAGATGGGATCCAGCAAGAAAAGCCACAGTGGCAAGAAAAGCCACAGTAACTGGCAGAGAAGGGCAGGGAGAGGTTAAGCCAATTTCTGAACTCTTTGTTACTTTCAAAATGCTTCCCCTTTTCTCTCAGGGTGCCAGCCCTGTGTTACATTCACAGCTTCTTTCCAAGGTACTGCTCCCTAAAGGCCTGTGTAGGGTTTGCCATAGCCTGTGGGACAATGGAGGAGGTGCCTCTCCATGTCCCAGTCACGCACCACTCCCACAGATGCTCAAACTTTCCTACTAGAACAGGAGAGAGTCAAACTCCTAATAGCTTCCAAAACTAGAGACCTAGTGACCTAAGATCTGACATACCAGCTCTATCCTTAACTCCCTCACTGCTTGGCTGCTCTGGCAATTCCTGCCGAGAGAAGCCTTTATGAAGATGGATAATTCGCTGGTCCTACAAAATCCAGAGTAAATGGCCCACTGGGGAGTGCAACCCACTGTCTGCACACACCACTTCCATCACCTACTGAGGACAGGAACTGTGCTTTCACTGCCTGTTGGTTTGAAACGACTGCCTGAAACGGAGAAATCTTCTGCATCTTCAGGACAGCCCTGCCAAAGGTCCTACAGCAGTACAGCCACCCTGAGAAGACTATAGGTCTGATCGCATGTGGCCTGGCAGCAGGACACCTCAGCTCCAGGAGTAAACTTGCAGGTGAAATAATGTATTTTTAACAAAGCTACAGGTACTGGTTACCTTACCTGGGCACTGTCATGGTTACTGCTGCTACAGTAACTGTTAGTTGAAGTCTTAATACTGAAAAAGAGTTTCAAAGCCTTGGCTATGCAAGACTGTCACTAGAGACTCTCAGTACCTGGGCACACAGGACACACCAGAGCTGTGGGCAAGCAGGGCACAGCTCTTCCACCCACATGGGTCTTGCAGAAGGGTGCTCCTGGTCCAGCCAGCACAAGCCTTATGGCTGCTGCTGTTCCACTGACCTCTCCCATGTGGGGCCCCCCTTTGCTGGAAAAGAATAACTTATTTATGTCTAGGAAGTGGCTTAGTGTAAACTGTGCATTCAGAGAGCAGTCTGTTTACATACAGATCTATAGGTTTTAATGAACCGAGCGATCAGAGTTACAACTTGAGGCCTGAAAGGGAGGAGGGTTTGGCACAGGAAGGACAGCAGCGCTGGACTTGGGTGCCACAAAAATACTGGTGGTGCCAGATGAAATTCAGCTTTTCTTGCCATGGAGGACAGGACAGGTGAGGTGACCTATGAGCCCACTCACCCGACATGGCAGGGAGGAGCAGGGACAGCCCAGCTGGACACAGTCCCTCGCTGCAGCTGGCACCAAACAGCAAGACCAACCACCCCAGGAGCAGCCCATGCTTTGTGGCAATACCCCACCTCCCATTTTCCTGAGGCGGAGGAGGGAGAAGCGAGGCCCTACCAGCCCCTTTAGGAGCAAGGATCAGCTATCCTGCCCATGAAGATGATGGTGTTGAGGGCAGCTTCCCGGATGAAAAGCAGGAAGGGCCTGTTGGCGTTGAAGATTTTTCTGTTCATAGGGAAGGATCGGCCAGAGATGGTGACAGCTGTAGCAGCTGATGCCTCACTGCCTTCTTCATTCACCTGCCAACCAAGAGAGAAGATGGTACTAAAACACAGGCATTATGCAGCATGGAGAGGGCTCACCCTCCTCTTCCTCCTCCACAGAAAGCAGGGGCCAACCTCCCTCCAAAGCTCCAAACCTGCTGAGGAAGTGAACACTGTAGGTTCAGAGCTATTTTTTTTTCCTTTAATATTTCATGTTTTTAAAAAGCAAGAGGAAGACATGCCAGCACAAAACAAGGCTCACCTCAAGGAAGGCTTTGTGGAAAGCCTCAGACACGTACAGGTCTGTGCGGCCCTCTGCGATGATACCTGAAATAGAAAAATACACAAAGGTAAAATTGTGAGACAGCTCAAGAAAGAACACATTCCCATCCTTCACAGCCTGGGATCAGGCAGAAGGCATGGCTGCCCTAAAACAAAAGCCTCCATGTGCAACTCACTGCTAAACTGCCATATCCTCAGTGCAGAGCAGGGCTCAGTGTCCATGGTGGGACTTTACCAGAGTCCCTCACTGACTTGCAGCAACATATAAATGCTTTCATGTTCTTGTTCCTCATGTGCTGCTGCACCTACTGCCCTGCCATCCAGGGAGGAATGGCTGCCCCTCACCTCTACCCTGCACTGCCCTATCTCCACATCTCACCTGGGAGTCTGGCATTTTCTGGACTGAAGAGATCTTCCAGCCCCATTTTCCTTAGCTTTTCCTTGACACTGAAGCTGTCCTCAACGCGGAAGCGAGGGAGGTAGACGAAGAGAGACACCTCCTTCATGGAGTCTATCCAGCCCTGCAGCTTCTCTGACGTCAGGTCTCGTTCCACCTCCTCCAGTGGTGTCCCAGCACTGGGCAGGACCAGCACCATCGTGATATCGTCCCCTTTGTAAGGCAGCTCCAGCACCTGGACTTTGTCCTGGGGAATGAATGTATAGTGGAATTTGGACTCCTGGTACATAGTTGGGACTTTGCAGGTCTCACCATTGACTTTATGAAATATATCCAGTTTTGTGTTTGGAGCTGGGAACTGTGATTTCCAGTGCCCCTAAAAAGGAGAGGGGGGAAAACAAACATGAGCACCGTGTCTCCTCCGTAGAAGTGTGCTGCTCCCCCAGGTTTTTTAGCTGTACCTTAAAATAAATGGTGTTGACCAGGACCAAGACAGTGAGATCATCAATACCACTTTCTGGGATCACTTCTGTAATGCGCTTCTCTGTCTTATTAGCCACCCACTCATTAATGATCTGCCTGGAAAGTTCTGGCTTCTCCTAAAAGAAGAGACAAAAAAAAAGGTTAAGCCAAGGGTTTTGAACACCTCTTTGTACCCCTCTTGCAAGAGACAGGTTCACAGGATATGTGCTGGGGGAGGACAACGAAGTTTAGGTATGACGAGTGGGGATGTGGCGGTGGTTAAGGTGAGCTGACTCAAGAGGAGCTGCATCCCAGATTCCCTACTGCCTTCACTCGTGTCCCACACACGCAGAGCAGAGCACTTTCTCTGGGCAAAAGACAGGGATACAGCTAAAGCAGAAGGACTGGGGGTGGGGGGTGGAACCAAACAAAACAGTGAAATCTGAGTACTTCAAACTCACTTTGAAGTTCAAGGGCCAGAGTTTTGCTCCATAAACTATTTCACTGATGTTCTGGTAAGTCTCATTAAAGACCAAAGATTTCTCCCCAAAGAGGCGGTTGGCTGATACCAGCTCGGAGGATTTGTTGGCTTTCTTGTAAAGGCGGCAGTTCAGCTTGGCAAAGAAGAAGTGGATCTGATCCGATGTCTTCTCCGAAATGGTGTCAAATCGAAAGACCTGGACAAGCCAAACAGCAACAAGGAATCCATGAGGAGGCTCTTGTGCTCCTGGGCCCCAGAGCAAGTGTTGGTGCAGCCTTTGCCTCAACAGCAGGAAATCTGCAGGCCCTCAGAGCTTCACCCTCCATGTGTAATTGGGAACGAAATCTATGGAAAATCAACACATCACCAGCCCAAGACCTCCTTTGAAGAGTCCAAATGGAGCATTAAACTCTGCTCAGACATGGAGGTGCTGTTCCTCTTTCCAACATCAGTTTTCTTGCTCTCTGTATACCCTGCCTTTGACTGGTCCCAGCTTCCCCTTTAAGTGCTGTTAAAATTAACACGGTGTTCATAACCCCCTACCACATCCCAGAGATGAGCATTGCACCAACAGGGCCTAGAAGCAGCTCTTGGGTCATACCAGGTCATGGGAGGACTCATATGTGCTAAACCCTCCTGTGACAATGCTAAAGGCTGCTCCTTCCCAGGAGGAATTCTCATGGCCTGTTGAGTACTTCTGGTACATCTTATCTATTTTTACAGGGAACGGGAGTATGTAGCAATCATTTTGAGGGTAGGTTTTTGCAGCACAGGGAATTTTTTATCTGTTTCCAGCTGTCAGCTGGAAGAACAATTATAATTTGTCTACTGCTATCCAACCTCAGGGCTTTAAGGCACAGAAAACCCCATAACACATTGCTCTTTATGAACCTCCAAGATCTTTGGCACTGTTTCCTGTGAAGCAAAGATGGTGATAGCAGCCCTTTCATAGGAAAAAGGGGGATTAGGAGTGCAGGTGTGGGTGGCTCAGTGGGAGAAGGGTCCCCTTCGAGTGGGAAGGGCTACCCAGAGGGGAATGCACAATGGAAGATTTTGGAGATGTAGATGTAGCTGCTCCACTCAGGCTGTGTGGATAATGGCAGGAGACCCCCAACATTATTTGTTCCAGAGGTAGGATCTGTAAGGACAGCAACAGAGGGGACAAGCAGAGCAGTTTGAGTCACACCTCCTCAACTGCAGGGAGAAAGGCTCCTCTGGGCTGAGGTCTCCCATTGGAGAAAAAGGTATGGGCAGCATCAAACCCTACATCGCAGTTGAGTTGTCAGGTGAGCGGGTCTGACATTGAGAAGGGTGCTGGGACAGCCAGGGAGTTAGATTAGTCTCATGGAAGAGCCAGAACTCAGAATGACCTCTTAGTCTGGGATCAGAACTATCCCCTGAGTATAGGGGCCACAGGTGGAGGGGGAGACTTCCTGTGTACAGGCTCCCCTGCCCTGGAAGTCAGGTGGACTGCAGGGTCTCCCATGTGTCCCAAGGAAGAGAGAGAAGGAACGTGTCTTCTTGTCCCAAGGAAGAGCGAGAAGGAACGTGAAAAGGTCTCTCTCCCAATAGGACTTGATATCATGGCTTTTCCCGCTTTTTACATAAGGAAAACCTTAGCTCAATCTTCAAGAAGCAAACTGTTCCCATTCCCTTCCCTCACTTTCCAAGTGGGCTTCCTTTCCTCCAGATGAAAACCAACCTCTCAAACCAAAGAACGCTGGATCCAAATAGGGAGTAAGGGGAAAGACCTGGGATCTAAACAAATCCAGAGACAGGGCTTGGAGCAGCCTGGGATAGTGGAAAGTGTCCCTGCCCATGGCAGGGGGGAAAATGAGATGAGTTTTAAGGTCCTTCCAACTTGGGATTTCCTTCCCAAGGCAAGGAGCCGTCCTGACCCTGAGAGCAGCCATCAGCCGTGAGCACCTTTCCTGTCTTTCAGACCTGCTACAGGAAAAGGCTGAGGAACCTCCACCAACCTCCATGAGCTGCTGGAGGGTGCTCCCACAGGCTCCGAGCTTGGTCATGGCGAAGGCTGTGGAAATGCTGAGGGGTGACATGAAGATGTTTTCCCCATTGTCCTTGGAGTCAGCCAGGTACTTGTAGAAGATGACAGCAAACCGAGAGTTGGCTTTCGACAGCTCCCAGACCCGGGGGTTGGTGGACTCCGGGAGCTTGTCCTTCGCTGGCTCTTGCCCCTCACCCTCCTGGGGCTTCTTTTCGGGGTTGCGATAGATGCACATGGGGTTCACTGGGATGTCGCGTGGCTTTGCCGTGCAGATGTCTTCCACAGTGTAGTGCTCAGGGGCAGCCAGCCCCCAGACGCTGAGCAGACACACCACAAAGAGATGCATTGTCCTGGAACCAGAGAAAGAGCTTAGACATGCTGCCTGTCCATGAAACTCATGCTGCCGCCCACAGCCAACATCACAGTGATAGGAGCCCCACAGTCCTCTCCAATCATCCTTTTGCCCTGGACCTGCGGGATAAATGAGGACACACAGACAGGAGGAGGACAAGCCTGCCTGTGAGCACACAATGCTTTTAGAAGCAATACACTGAAACCAGTGTTTTCCCACTGGGAAATCCCTGGGAGCCCTCTTTTTTAAGCAGCAGGCTCAGCCCTGACAAGTTTGTACCAAAACGGATGATTTGAACTTTTGAGTCCTCCCCATTGGCCAGTGAGGTGGTGTGTTAGTTTAACACAACCTGGACTTTTAGAGGGGGCGGAGGAAGGCATGGAGGCTTGCTTCTGAGAGAGAAGCTCCTCGAAACTTCCACTATGTCCAGTAGAGCCAATCCCCGAAAGCTCTGATGATGGACATATTGGCTGGCCCAATTAGAGAAGTTGGTAACACCTCTGTGATGACATATTTAAGAAAGGAAAAAGTGTAGGAAGCTCTCTTTCTTCTCCCAAGGGGTGGTGAGGTGGCCGCTGTGGCCCATCCCAGCAGCTGGGGCCCTCCTGAGGCCAGGACCTCCTGAGGCTGGGGCCACCCGTGCAGTGCCGGCAGGGACCATGTGGCCAGCGACGAAAACAAGGCGAACAATGCCCTGACACAGAACACAGACCAGATCAACCTCTTCAATGCAGCGAAGCTCTGTAAGAACTTTTCAATTAATAGAACTTGAGAGCAATAATACCTACGGGCAACAATTTTCTTCCGAGTCAGAGAAAAGGAAGAAGTGAGGATACGTGAGGAGAACCAACATGGCAGCACCAAGGTCAGTGAAAAGAAGGAGAGGAATGAGGTGCTCCGGGCGTCGGAGCTGAGATTTTTCTACAAGCCATGGTGAGGCCTATAATAAAACAATTTCCCTGTAATTCACGAGGTGCATGGGGGGATGCAGAGATCCACTTGCAGCCTGTGAGAAAGAGTGCCCACGCTGGAGCGAGTGGATGCTGAAAAGCTGTAACCTAGAGAAAAACTCAAACAGAGAGAGAGAGAGGACCTTTGCTTCCAGAGATAAAGAGAACCCTTGCTTCCAAACTAGAACAGCTTATCCTTAAAAGACTAAACCCCATGAACTAAAATAACCCATGCTAGGCAGTTGCGGGAAGACTGCTTGGCCTGTGTGAGGGACTCATGTTACAGCAGGTCAGGTAGGACTGCTATTTCGTGAAAATCAGAACCATGCTAGAGAAATTCAGAGAACTGTCTCCCGTGGGAAGGACCCCAACGGCACAACAGAAAAAGAACTTTTCCCTGAACGAACTGAAGAAAGATTCTTAGAAAGTGAAAGACTGACCAAAACCCCAGGTTTTGTCTCCTTGCGCTGTCGGTGGGTAAGGAGGGGGCTGGGAAGAAAATAAGTGTTCTAAAGGTTTATTTTAGTTCTTATTACCCTTTTTACTTTTAATTCTGTTAATAATAAGTTTTCTTTATACTGTTTAAGTTTTGAGCCTGTTTTGCCTTTAAAGTGTTTTCTTTCCCCTAATCCTTAACTCATGAAGTTTTTGCTTTAATGTCCCCTCCTCTGCTTCTGTTTTAATGTCCCCTCCTTTCCTATAGCAGAGGAAAAGGAGTGAATAGTTTTTTGTGGGTGCCTGGCGCTTAGCCAGCATCAAACCCCAACAGGTGGCTACAGTGTAAGGACCCTGCCAGGCTCACCTCAGCTTTACAATACTTTTCAGTTGCTGATGTAGGAGATGTTATGGCAGAGAAGAAAGGTGATAAGGAAAAGGTCTCCAGGGAAGTTGGTCCCTCCGTGCACTGAGCATCTTTAATCCCAAAAAAGTGTACTTTATAAGCATGTATGGTGTAGCTGGTGCATCACACCAATTCCTGTCCAAAGTTCATACCACGTCAATGCAAACTGGTTGTCCTTGGTACCTAAAGAGTGCAGGCTAATGTTAATTACTGTGTTCCAGCAAAAGCATGTCTCTGAAAATCTCCCAGCAAGAGAGAAATAATTTATATTTTCCCCTTTGCTAAAGTACACCAAACCTCAGAATGGTTTCAGTTTAAAGAAACCTAAATATCACCTGGGTGCACCCCCTGCCATGGGCAGGGACACCATCATTAGACCAGGTTGTTCCAAGCCCTGTCCAACCTGGCCTTGGACACTTCCAGGGATGGGGCAGCCACAGCTTCTCTGGACAGCCTGTGCCAGTGCCTCACCACCCTCACAGGGAAGAATTTCCTCCTAAATCCCATCACACACCAGTTCTGGCAGCAAGGTCTCATGAGCCATCCCAGGGCCAACAGAGCATGTCCTGCACGTTGTAGTTCTAAGATACCCTTTGTGTGACTGCTTTGTTGATGTACCCCATGGGAGGAAGCTCAAGGCCCCCAGCCACAACAGTTTGAGAAACAACTACTGGGAGGGACTGGCAGCCTGCTCAGGTCTTGCTCACCACAGGACACTTTTTCAAATGTGTCTAAGTTGGGTAGGTCTCTGCCTGCCCCCACATACTCACTGCCATGGCTACCAAGCATTGCCTTCTAAGAAACTAAATTAAAAGTCACCTGCATTTAGCACTGGTGACCTCCATGTTGGTGATCTTCCAGTGCTGGTAAGCCAGCACCTGCTGGAGGAAAATGGGAGCAGCTCAAAGGCTGATCTGGGATGAAGGAGACCTCTGGGTTCTTCCACAACCCCCTCCCTGGGCTCCTGGCCAATGACTTCATCTGTGCTCCAGCTCCTCTGCAAAAGCAGAAATATCTCTCTTGGCACCAAGACTGTGTGGGACACCAAGGCTGTGTGATAGCACAGCAAAACAAGAGGGACTCACTCAGGCCACAGCCACAGCTCTCGCTGGTAATGACACATAGATTATCTTGCAAAAGGTTTAGGACAGATGCAACACCGCAAAGGGTAAAAAAAATCTAAAAAGGGAGGGAAGTTAACAGAAACAAAAAACAACACCGAGGGCAAGAGAAAGGAAAAACTATTAAGACAATTGAAAATACTCCAGGAAGTGCTGTTCTTCTGAAGCTTTCACTCCCACAGGAAAAGTCAGCCAGCTACAAGCCAGGCACACTCCAGAGTTCCACAACCTTGGGGCCAGGAGCAGAGCCTTTCACTGCCCGTAGCAGCCCTCCCTCACCCACACTTGGTCCTGCAGCACCAGCAGTACCAACACACTTGTGGCCAGTCCCATCATGGAAAGGACAACCTCACTATGGTCCCTGCCCTGTCACTCCACTCACCTCCAGGGAAAGGCATGTCCTGACCCTGTCTGTACAAGGATAAACACCTGCTTCTGTCAAGCCAGAAGCAACTCACAGTGTCTGCCATTACACAAAGTACTGCTAATCTAGTCTCACATTTACAGGTCAGAGCACAAGAGTGGGGAGGGCACCTCCATGCTCACCCTGTCCTCATCAAATGAGAAAGACTCCCTGTTTTTACTCCACAGTAAAGTCCTGACTCCATCAGTTCAGGGAAGATACAGGACTTTGTGCTAATGCCTTGAATCTACTTTACCATCCATTAAGGTTGACCCAGCCTCTGACACATCCAATCTTTACTCTTACAGGCAAGAGCGCCTGCTATTTCTTAGACCAACTCTCTGTCGTAGGATTTGGCCAAAACCCACTCCTCCTCCCCCCACAGCTCTTCAACACTCCTTTTTCTTCTGCAGCACTGACATGCACTCCATGTGTCAACCTGGAAGAATCCCAAAAGTATTCCCACAACAGCACTGCCTGAAAGGGGTTACTAGCAAGGGGGAATGTAGAAATTAGGAAAGGGTCTTACAAGGGTGAAGCAACAAAAAGTGCAGAAAGCCAAGAAACAAGTTGCTGATTCAGCTCAAAATCAGAAGGTTCTGGGGAAGCATTGAGAAACTCTCCCATCCTTCAGCTGCTGAGCGACACAGCTGAGCTCTCACCAGCACACGCCATTTCTATCCCACTGTTCCATGGCTGCAGGACAGGATGATTAACTGGGCTTCCAAATCCCCTGGAACCCACCCTACTGAACCTACTGGGGCTACTGGTGGTGGTGGGAATGTTCCACAGCACCTACGCACTGTGCTCCACAGCTCAGTTAACGTAAAATAGCTCAAACCATTTTGAGATTAGTTTAGGCTCTTGAGAAACCTTCCCCGCTGCCTCACACCCCGAAACCAGAGTCCAAAGCAAGCCAGCAATGCTCTTTCACAGACAGCAATTACTCAGGACATCCTGACTTCATGAATTGCCCTCCACACCATGAAGTATTGCTGCAGGCTGGGGATAAAAGTCAAGCCCGACAATTTAGAAAGCCAGCCTTCATGACACTTGGGATGAGAGGACCCTCTCTAATAGAGCAAAAAGCCACTCTGGCAGCAGCTAAAATTCATAGGCTCCTACTAGGGGAAAATAAGCCATTTCAAGGAATTAATTAACAATGAAATATTAGTGGAATCTCTTTCTCTTACCTGCCCCTGTACCTCCAGCCTTCTGCCTTTAGGAGGTAAATGGAAAGTTTTGAGAGGACAGTCTTGCTTGAGCCCAAAGCAGTTTCCCCGCTGGATTTCTGTGCTCAAGCAGAGCTGAGACAGCAGCAGGGGATGGTGGGAAGGGAGTAGGATGCTAAGGCCAAAGGCTGATGACCAGCTGCCGAAGGTTAAGCAAAGAGTAGGGGAAAAAAAGAGGCAATGTTTAGTTTGAAAGAGGTTTTAAAGTTCAATCTGACAAGAGAGAGTTTGACCATCTACTCCACACGAGTGCCCACGTGCCCTCATTTTTTGCCAACAGAAAATGAATTGCTTATCCTACAAGAAAAACCTCAAAACCTTCAAGAGTTTGAATAAAAGTTATATAAGGTATTTGTAGATCTAATTTTGGGATTTTGTCACTAAGCAAAATGTTTTCCCCATCTGTCCCAAGCCCTGTCACCTGTTCCCCATTTCCTGAACAGACACAAGTTGGGAGAAGCTGCCCCACTTCATATTCTGCAGTTTCAAATACATCCTATCTTAAACACACTTGCCTGGAACAGGCTCCCCAGGGAATGGTCACAGCCCCAAGGCTACCAGAGCTCCAGGAATGTTTGGACAACACTTTCAGGCACAAGGTGGGATTTTTAGAGTGTCTTTGCAGGGCCAGGAGCTGGACTCTGTGATCCTGGTGGGTCCCTTCCAGACCAGGATATTCTGTGATTCTGTGGCCTTTCACTTGCACTGCTGGAAAGCTGAGGATTAACAGCAGCTCCCCCAACTCTTGTCCAGATTCACAAGGCAGTGTAGTGAGCAGGACTGAACACCATTTCTGATCCAGGATGCAGCTGCTGTACAAATTCAGCAGCACTGCCCCCTGAATTTCAAATCCCAGGAGAAGGCTGGCTCAGCAGGTGCTGGAGCTGTCCTGTTCCCAGCCCCCAGTAAGGCGAACATTTTCCCTTAATAGAAAATGCAGTTGCAAACTGGTTTGGGTAAAGTAAAAGACCATACTCCACCAGTATGGGATATAGTTAAATGGGACAGGGATTGTGGAGATAAATTGAAGGGTAATGTAAAAAGTGTCCTCCGTGAGAAAGGAAGGACAGACACACCCTACCTTGTTGCTTCAGGTAGCTGCTGGTTTAATTTTTTGAGGTAACTCATACTCACAGATACCAGGGTTTTCAGAGTAGGGATGCTCCACACCCAGGCAGACATCCAAGCACAGGTTTCCATTTACCCAGTGCTCAGAGGTAGTTTAAAGCAGTAAAACTAAAAGCAAACAACTATGCACATCCTACAGAGCTCCCAAGGCATTTCTTCCAGGGTAGCTGGCTAAATCTATCTTCTGAATGCAGCAAGTAAATGGTAATTTATTGCTGGTTCAGCACCAAGCAACAACCCACCACACACATCTGAGCAGATCTATCCCTAAGGAAGCATCCAAGATGGCCAGTGTCTTAATACAAACTGTTAGATGCCTTGTTTGCTCTAATATAGGGGCTGTTTTTCTTCCAAAGCTGCTGCTCCCAGACCCAAAGCAAGGATCAGAGGCTCAAAACCATCAAGCATCAAAGCCTGCCGGCCTGTGGCAAGACAGATGAAGCACCATGCTTGGGCTTTAGTCTCTCCCACACTTGTAGTCCTGGAGACAGGGAGTTGGAGTTCACAGTTAGGAAGGAGGTTACAGAAACAACTGAACACATCCTAGATGGAAAGAAACAGTTCTTAAACATACCTGATTGGTAAGGAGGAACATAAATTGCCTTAATTTTGCTTTGTACTTTGAGTGCTCACTGTTGAGTTTCACGGCTATGCACAGGGAAGACGACTCTTGCACCCACAGAGCAAGATGGGATCAAGGAATCTCACGAGCTAGCCTTTACAAGATTCGTTCTATCCTGCTATCCATATCCAAAGAGAAAAAATTCCCGCAGGTACCATCCACTTGAACCTGGTCTCCTCCCTTCTTTTCCACATAAAGAAACCAAGCCAGTTTCCCCCAATCTCTCTTGATGCAGACCACCCACCGTTTACTTCCAGAGGGATGTGACTCTCCGCAGCACTTCAAATCTTCCTTTTAAAAGCCAGCCTCTATAGGAATTCAGCTCTCTTTTTTTCCCCCTTCTAAAGTGAGTCACTACATGAGGATTCTGAATCCTCAGACCAGTGGGAGAAAGGGTAGGGAAACCATCACCAACTGAAACTTACAGTTTTCTGCTGGATTTCCCACTAAATACAATTCCTTTATAGGAACTGAATGCTTTGAGTCATCCAGCAAGTGTGGAAGTGTGAGCAGGCCTAGTAATGACCAGTGATGGGCTTCAGCCCAGAAGACACATCTTACCTGGATCCATGGTGCTCAGGCTCAAGAATAATAAAGACAATAGTAATGAGCATTATGCACAAACTCCAAGGGCAGAAGGCTGTGCTTGCCCCGGAGTGGGAGAAGGAACAGTTTTTCAGTGAAGCAGCAGCTTCAGTACATCCAGTTTCAGATTTACAGATAATGACTTGTTAAAGCCCACAAATAGGTGTGAAAGGAGAAGACTAAAAACCACAAAGCAGACTGTGGAGCAAAACTTATTCTCACTTTAAGGCAAGTTCCAAACCAGGGTCAACATTAGACAAATACTGCCCACTCCTTGCTCCGAAGGGTCTGGTTTGCTTTTTAAATATGTAGACTCTGAGCAATTAACAAAACTGATTAATCTGAGAACCTTTTCTTGTTCATCTCTGGTGAACAAATGAAGGAACCACTTTGTTTACAGGTGAAGTCAGAAGAGAGCAGATCAAACCCAGGAAACATGTGGCTTCTCTGCTATTTGGCATCTCTTATGCTCCAGCCTGGCAGAGAACATACACACCTTGAGCTGGTGAAAATCTTTACACAGATGGTCCAACAAGTCTTACACCTCATACAAAATTTAGAAGAATGCACATTCATCCCAGACAGAAAACGAGAGATATTTCAAAGTGTTCTTCATTAATTTATCATTTAATATAAATGCTGACAGAAAAGCAGGTAAGACCTTGTAGACACTTCCATCTATTTACAAACCAAATAGTGAATTACCTTTCCACTCTTTTTTTGTTCAATCTGCAACTCAAAGGACCCTTAGACATTCTGTGAGAGGAAGGTGAAAAGGAAAGAAGAAATAGCATTTCAGCATATGGCTTTTTCTCTATAACTGCCACACATGAACAGTAGGTCTCCACTCCCTTGTTCTTTCATACAAAAGTGACACTGTTGGCTCTGTAGGTCTGAGAATTAAATAAAGGAGACCAATACTGATTTTCAAATCCCTGAATCCTCTTGCCTTTTGCCTCCTTCAACACATTCTGTCTCACTTCAGCAGAGTATCTAAAAGGTTTTTCTTTCAAGTATAAAAAGTATATTGTAGGAGTAAAGACACAGGGAGTTGGATATACAGAACTTTCTTCTACTCCTTTTATTATCTCAGTTTTCCCAAAAGGTAGCAAAGCATCTAACCTTTCCTGGAAAAGACATAGCAATTCCCCATGTAGCTCTGAACCTCTCCCCCATGACCAGGCCTGTATGTGTAAGACTTCGTAATTCCCCTGAACTTGCAAAGAACTCAATTTATGGAATTCTTCTCACATATTCTACTTCATCTCTACTCCTATTGTGAATGTTTTGATAGTTACAAACAATAAATATCCACAATATCAACCCAGAGTCAGCCATTCCCATGAAGGATTGAGAATTTTTGTTTATGGGAAAGAGAAACAAGAAAGGAAGAAAACAGCAGAAGGAGAAAAAAACAAGGAAAAACACAAGGAGAGAATGAATGATATTCTGTTTAGCACTGATTCACGAGAACAGCAGATAGAATTTCATTTATGTAGGATCCTAAATAAATTTAAGAAATAGTTCATAACCTCACTCAACGAACCTCATGGTCTCCTTTATTACCTGGACTATCCTTTATTTTATTTTTTGTTAAATATACCTCTGCAGGGCACAATCACATACAATCAATACGATTGGATAATTACATGAGCTCTATCCCAAGCATATATGCACCAATGTTAAAAAGTTATTTAAAAACCAAACAACCCCAAAAAAATAAAATAAACTCCACCCAAAAAGGTGATAATGACTGCAGAATGTCTCGGGGAGACTTGTATGGAACTAACAAGATCAAAGAAAATTAGGCTTACAAAAACCAGGAAAAAATCATATATCAAGAAATCCCACAACTGGAAGTAGAAGATTTCAAAGAAGAAGTGGGAGCTGTCACATAAGATCCCACAATTCTTCCTCCCTCCTCTCACACAGGTCTTGCTTCACCCTCCTCCTCCCCATAGCAACAAATACGATGGGGGGAAGAGCTTAACACAATGCTACCAGTTAGAGAAAATAGGGAAAAATAGCCAAGCTACAGCACAGTGGCTAAGCTGACTTCAAGGAAAGATCCTTCTAGCATGGAGGCTGCTTACACAGCAAGCAGAGGCTAAAGGGGGAATGGGAACTCCTTAAAATTAGGAAAAACCCTAAAAGTCATTAGTTTTGCCCATGTTGAGCAGCTTCACTTATGAGAGGCTGCAGATGAACGGTACCAGTTGTGAGCTGTGCAGCAGCTGTGATGTCAACAGGATTTTTTCTTCCTCTCAAGTTGCTTCATGCATTTATTAAAGGCTGCTGCCAAATTTCTTTTTAAAAAGCTACAAATAAAGAGGTCAGTGCACACATCCAGTTGTGGGATCCATCTGATATACAATCTGGTTTGGATGCCAAAGACTTGTGAGTACTGTCTGCCACAGAACTACTAATAAAATCTTTTTAACATTGAGAAGAAGCAAATAATTTCTTGAACATCAAATACTCCACAATATTTTCTTTTTTTTTTTCCACTTACAGATACGTTTACCCCATATACATTTCACATGTAATTCCATCATGTCTAATGCTTTTTATTTCCAGAGACTGCACTACCTGTTGCTTCCATCTTTCCCAATATTGTATCTTTCAAATCAAAGTGGACAATTGTGTTTTCCTAAAACTTTCAGATCTTCGAAACAGTTGTTTCCTGGCACACGAAAACATCCAAACAGTATATCCAAGGAAAGCTGCCTTGATGGATGAAGTTAGGCACCTAAACCTTCCCAGCTGCTGAACACCTGGCAATTGGCACTAAAAATCATACAAAAACTCACTGGAATTGTGAAGATTGCCTGGGAAAGATCAGTTAATTCATGTTAGTAAGCTACAGGCATCCAATTTTGGTTATTATGGCCACATATTTTAAGTGTCAAATGACTGTCATGTTCCTGATGTAGACAAATCCACATTGCCATGTGCTCTTTTTATTGGGAAATCTCAGAAAAAGCTGCGGCCTCTTTGCTTGCCATGCTTCCCATGGCATGATATTACGCTTGCCATTAGGAAAGAAAATTATAAAGAAAATAAACATTTTTTCTCCTTTCTCTGCTGACCAAGGCTCTACACCTGCATCACAGGAAGCGCCTTGAAGACTGTGACAACACTAAGCAGTTACATTCTTCTTCCTATAGAAGAATAAAGGACACATGTTAACTGTAGAAGGACACTGTGCTGGGATAACATTTCCCCAAATCCCTTTCTTATGTTGTATAATTAGAATTAACTTACTCTAGTCTCTGTCATCCCCTGACATTCCAGCAGAAAGTAATGCAGTTGGTAACAGTTGACTATGGAAATGAAAATTCCCAATGAAGTTTTTGACATTTTAAGAGTCTATATGAATTGAGAGCAAATCAATTTGTGCTACATAATTATCTGTATGTTGATTTACCGTAAGTAACAACCACCCATCTCTTGGCACCATGGCTGTACACAAAAGGTGGCTTAGAAGAGCTGCTTCACTTTCCTCAGAAATTCAGTTTACCCTTACTCAAGCAAGGTGGATGTTTTTCCAGCTCATAACTCCATTACCATATAGACAACTCAAGAACTCTTGCTCCCTTTTCTCCCCCCCAGGGGAATTGATTTATTGTGACGTAAGAAATTAAGTTGCTGACATGCTGACTTTTTTTGGGTTGTTTTTAAATCAGCAACGTTAGGAGGCAGGAATGGAAGGCTGTGTTTTGGAAAGTGAATGATAAAATTTTAATATGAAGGCAACATCATGCCCCAGCAGCATTGCTCTGCGTTCCTTCTATCCTAGGACCACAAACACTTCTCCATACACACACAGACAAACACAAAAACTTGCACACTGCATATATTTGGGTCTTTTCTCCCATTTTAGAGCAGAGAAGGTGGCTGGCACTCCCGCTGTTCAGCCTCCTGAACACTGGCATGGCATTTCTTGGACCATAAAAGCAGGTCTGAAAGAGCCAGTCTAGGAAAGATACTTTATACTGTGGGTCTTTTAGATGACTGTCCCGTAAGTCTGCTTTGTTGTAGTCCAAAATTATAAATGGAAATGGAAATGAGGGTTTATGCTACCCAGACATTAAGAGATTTCTCTCTGAACCTAAACCTTTAGTAACAAGTCTGAGAGAGTCTGAGTAGCTCAAGGAAGGGAAATGCAAGCAGCTTTCTTGTATTATCAACAAAAGCCCCATTCCTGGCCCTTTCTAATAGAAAATTTGCCCCACCTTACTTACTCCATGCTGTCAAGAGACAATATAATCATCACAAGTTTGGTTCTTCCACATCTAATTTAATGCAATGCTAGCATTTCACAAATCTTTTCGGTCCCAGTGGACCTAAAAGTCAGTCACATTTGTAACACAGATTTATCTTTTACTGTAATTGAAGAAATTTTCAATCAGTATTTAATTTAGAAACACTTAAAGACAAGGCTTCTTGGATTATAACATTTCTATACTCCTTCTCTCTCTAAATGAGCCATTCAATCAGCTGAGAGAGTGCACGAGAGACTGAAAACACATCACAACACTTTAGATACATCTCAGTACATTGCAAATTGTATGACTAAATGGAATGATTTTCCACAATTCAATGCATGGGCAAGGTTTGACAATCATTAACTTCTGGAAATTGCTATTAGGATAATACAGTCAACTCACAATACCCTACACAAATGTCTGACAATCAAAATGACTACACCAGGGGGAAAAAAAGTGTAAAGCACAAGTCTTTGGCTCTCCTTTAAAGAAAAACAGCAGTTTACCATGTTTATACAGATCCCCCGTTTGCCTACCAGTAGGGGCAATATCACATTTGTGCATCACTGAGTAATAACACCATTAGAAAAGGCAACTTCACAGAAGTTATTGGCTAAGCGAATTCATTTGAATGCTCTGTTTTGAGGCAGCAAGCTGTCACTGTTACACAATCAGGGAGGGTGGATGGGCAAGCCACAGGAGAAAAAGACACAAAAAAGGGAGAGACGGCTCAGAAAAAACTACAGAGAAGAACTTGAGAAGAGCAGGGATAAAAGTGCTGCTAGCTTGAAAGGTGCTCTGATCTACAGAAAAAAAGTCCTACTCTGAAATGTGAAAGCATGCAAGAAGGGCAGAAGAAAAAGTTTAAACTTCTCCTATCAAGAAAAAAGAACTAGGTCACAGGACAGACAGATGAGATGTTGACAGAGGAAGGGAAACAACATCACACAATAAACAGACATCATCTATATACTGACTGAATCACTGACACACTGAAGCTTAACCTACCACTTGAAGCTTCCTATTCTGAAGGTTTGTCCATGCTGTCCATCTGGCTGAAACCCAGATATCAATGAGGGTTCAGAGTTGTCTGGTGCAGCAGAAAATTCAACCTACCTACCAAAGGACACAGCAGAGCCCTGATACCATGGTAATACTGCTTCTTCTTGCCCAATAGAAGGAACTAAACCACTTGGTAGCCGAGACCAATTTCACTGAGGTGGCCAGAATTCCTATACAACTGGGAAAATGATGAGCTACAGGAATGAGTGTAGCAAGACACAGAGTCACTCCAGACATTTTCATGCTTGTTAGCTGTAAACATCAATGCTGCCACTACATGTAGAGCTATCTGTCCTCCAAGGTCTCCCAGTTTTTCCACAAAACTGGAACATTTTAGGTGCAGTTTCCAGAAAAAAATTTAAGAGCATGCACTGCATTTTGCTGTTTGATTTGTTTAATCAACTAAACTTCTGCAAAAAAATGCAGAAAAAGGGTAAGAGGAGGAGGGGATGAAACAAAGCAGAAAATCAATACTGTTAGTAGATATTAAACAAACTATTTAACAAGCCAAACTATAATTCTGGGCAAACAGGGCATTCACCTGGACACATTGATCACAACAAGGACATTAGGCACAAAGTAAAACACGGAGAGCTGGATGAAGGAGAAAAAAAACCAACCAGTAAGGTCTCCCTTCTAATCCACAGATTTTGGAAGCATGTAAATGTAAATGTAGGCCAGCAATCTGAATAGTGCTTACTGAAGAATTCCAGGAGAAAATGTGGAGAAAAGAATAATCCCTAACCTGGCAAGGGAACTAGGAAATAAAAGGTAAAGAGGTTTTTGCCCCTCCAGATTTTCTTCCTAGTATTACAAATGAATCTGTAGGGTCCAACCTACCATAACAGTCTTTGAAAATTAATTTTACATCCACAATTACTACAGTCCAAAAAAGGCACATTCCGGGCTTGTCCTCCCAGATTAGAATATTGCACTAATTATCTTGACTAAGATAAGCTCCTTGTGTTAATAAAGACACAGCAGGAAGGAGCAAATGAATTAAAATCAAAGAAAAGGCTGACCTGAGGGTTGTGCTCTGCACTCAAGGATGAGGGCCTGCATCAGGTGACTTGGGAGCAGGCGGCCAAGAAAAGACCTTCATCCTCCTCATGCCCAGAGCTGAGAAGGGAGTAACGGACCTGATGGGCTCCCAGCTGCATCACCCCAGTTCTGCTCGACTCCAAGGGGAGTGGCTGGAATGCTTGGCCTCAAGTAGGAGATACAGATGGATGAGGGCAAGGGAGATGAAGCTGTTTCAGTGCAAAGTTGATTCTTTGCCAAAACTTAGAAGAGGGGTTAGAAAAAAAGCAAGCTTCAAACTACTCTTGGCAATTAAGAGGCCAAAGTTCAACTAAGAGTGAAATAAACCTGTGTTAAGACATATGGAAAGTGCAGGGGGTGTGCTGAAAAATGCTTTTATTTTCATTCAGTGCTTCTACCTCCCAGACATTTGATCACAACAGCTGCGCTCATGCGAAAAAATTCTTAAAACATACCCAATATATATACAGATATAACTATGTATATATGTATATATATATATTTATATATAGATTTTTA
>VZRV01006660.1:131762-195661 GCA_013398115.1 Falcunculus frontatus
TACTGGTAGGCAATAGTGGGACTGTATCCCCTCCCACCCCCCCTTTTGTTTTATTTAACAGTATGATGAATGCAAAACTTAGCCCAAGGTTGCTATGACCTCAGCAGGAGTTAAGGTTAAGGAAAAAAAATCTAAAACCCAAGAAAATTTATTAACTCTTGCTTTACCCAACCAAAGCAATGCAGTAATTTATTACATAACCAGTGCTTTCCCACTTAGTAGTCTAACCCAGAAAGAAAAAATGAGAACAGGCCAAGAAGGTAGAGAGGGAACAGCACTTGAAAAATCATTCTCAAGAGGTCTTAATATCCAGGATCTTACCTCAGCATATGCCAAAAAAGTCAAAAAACAAGCAGCAAGAACAAAATCTTTAATTAAAAAAAAAAAAAAAATCAAAAGAGACTTATAGCTTCTCTGACTCATGCCTACAAATCATCTACTTAGAGAAGTATTAGGCAGAATTTGCTTCTCAGTACTTCTGACAAGATCTGTGGTGCACCTTCAGTGGTCATTTTGGTTCAATTCTTCCCCCATGAAATAGGAATCCAGGGTGGATTCACTGCAGCCCTTACAAACTGCAGGTTGATACTCAGGTGTCAAATTCTAACATACACAGATCTTAAACAATGCCAACCTCTAAAAAGGACCACACCTTTGCAAAGACTGTCATTTGTAGCTTAAATTCAGCAATTTAAACAAGAAGCTCAGGTTAAGTTCTTGGCCACAATGGGAGGAATTATATTAAGCATGAAGTTTGCTGCACATCTTTTGACACTGCAATTCACAGTTACTCTCCAACCCTCATTCCTTGTTTACCCTTAAACCACACAAGGAAGCAGCCAGATTGTTTCAGTAAGGTGATAAGGAATTATGCACTGGGTATGTAATAATACCAAAATAAAAGAAAAAACCTACTTCATTAAGATCATACAATTAATCAAACAGAGTATATATATAATATCTTTTTTTTTAAGCCCTGGGATTCAAGGCGTCCAAAGTTATTAAAATAAAGTTCATTCACAGAACAAAAACAAATTTAATTTGAATTGCTTGCAGATACTGCTAATTTTCATTTTTTTAATTAAAAAATGCGTTAATGTGAACTATGTGCAGGATTTTTTTCTAGTACTTGTGTTTGTGCACATTGCCTCTGGACCTGCTGCTCTGCTACTGCTGCTGCTCCTGCGTTTTGCCAATCACCCCTGGAAAAAAACACATGATGGAAGCTGCTGACACCCCAGCAGAAGGAACTCCAGGGTGTGCTGGCCTCACTTCATGGAGCAGATGTGGGTGTTACTCCCGCTCGCTGAGAATCATGGCTATCTCCTCCTCCCTCGGTGTCCTCTGACAGGCTGAGAGATGCCATATTGTTTGACAGGAGGCCAATGTTCTCTTGGGTCAAAGCCGATCCATTCGGAACATCACTGATGAAGGGAAGTTGAGGAGAAAGGGAAAGTGGGTGAAAACAAGCAATTACTGAGATTTTTCCTTTATTTTTAGGTAAGAGGACTTCAGTGCGCACATTCCAGAACATTTAACTTACCTAGATAATTTATCTTTTTTTTTTTCTTAATTTTAAAAATATAAACAGTTGTTTTGATTTCATTACTTTCACAGCACCATATGGTATGGAAAAATTATTTCCTGCTCTGGAGGCGTCAATCTGATGGCGCGGCACAGAACTCCAGAACTGGTTATAAAAAGAAGGTGCAGACTTCATCAGCAATAGTGTATTTATTCAGAAAATGCTCACTCTGAATAAATATCAAGACTCCAAACTGCTCACATGAAGTTATGCAAACATCCGAGCTTGTCTGTTCAGTGCTAGCCTGAATACATGTAGATGCTTGTGGCCATTTGAAAATACTTGCTGTGGAGACTTCCAGCATTCCCAGCCAACATCTTATTCCAACTGTCTATTAAATGTGAACTGAAATCAATCCCAGCATCTACATAGATAAAAGTCCACTACTGACAATTAAAACTGAAATTAGTTTCAAAGTGCATGCCATCCTAGGCAACGTCCACATCACAAACCTTAGCAGGATGGAATAACTTTCCTCTCACATTTGGGAGACTTTTCTGGCAAACTAAAACAGCAGATAAGGATTTCTTTTGTGGTGGCTGCATAACTCCTGCTTCTCCCTACTAATCATCCAATATTGACTAGACGGATTCCTCTCTGACAGACACTGCAAGTCTTCTGTTGCATTAATTTATATAGAGTCTTATTCCACTCACCTACTCCACAGCTAGAAAGGTCCTTAATTCATGCCTGTGCTATAAAAACTTGATTTGTATCCTCTTTTCCTAGTAGGTGCTTCCCCATCACAGCTGATGTGAGGCAAGGGGAATTACTCACTAGGAGGGTGACCCTGAAGAAGTCAGTCTCCTGCTACACAAAGACAGATTGAAGGCCCAAGTTACCTGAATGTCAGTGCAAGGTCCTCAGCTGGAACCTTGTTTTGTGGCTCTAATTGTCCATTTTCTGTCTGTTTAGTGGTGCCCAGCTTGTTTTTCATATCCAGTGAAGACTGGCTCTCCTTTAAAGAAAGCACAGATGAAAAATTCTTTAAGAGTGTGTTGAAAGAACTGGAGACTTCATCCCTTAGGGATGATGAAGAAGGCCTGTAAATTGCAGTCACACAGTTTAACCCACAAAAGCCATGAGACAAAAACAGACTTTTAGATATGCTCATCCTCTCAGGACACAGCATTTCCCACAAGGAAGGGATGATCCTTGTAACAACAAGCAAAGGCCACAGACTGTAACAGCACACGGACTTCTGAACACTAGCCTGTACCTGCAGAAGATGTTTCCTATGTCAAAGCAGTTTACAGAATTCAAGGCACAGTGACCTTAAGACAATCTGGTTTCTATCAGATTCAACACCACGCTTATTTCAAATGGTGACAAAATAACAGCATTTTAAAGTGCTACATTAAACTTCTTCATGAAGAAGACTCAAGGAGGTTTTGAAGAGTAGAGGTGAAGAGAAAGATGGATGACTCCACTTGTGGGCATCCAGCAGGGAGCCTTTCTGCCAGGGTGAAAGGGCTGCAGCCAGGTACATGGCTCTCCACTGCATCTCTCTGCCTCCCACCCCCCCAGCACTCACCATGCTCAGCTCACGGGTTCTCTTCCCAATTTCCCTTTCCACCTGGTGTAGCTCCAAGCTCAGCTGTTCACTTGAGATCATCCCAGGCCACTTGGGAGGTGGGGGTGGGGGCTGTGGCTGGCCTGCCAGGGTAGTCGCCTCTCTCTGCAACAGCAGCCTGTTACTAACAGCCTAAATGCATAAAGCCAAGCACATACACAACTGAGCACACAACACACCAAGCACAGAGAGCTCTAAGGCCATAATTCTAGAGTATTGCTCATTTGCAAAACCAAGGCCGTCTCTCACCACACTTCACAATGTCTCAATTGAAATCACTTCCAGTGCAAGTGTCAACGTGTTTCTTTGCACATGGACAAGTCTTCATTTTTAAACAAGCAGTCTTAAATACCTCTTGCTGTCAAAAATTTGCATGTGTTTTCTTCATATACCACTCCCTTCTCAAAACCAAGACTAAGCCCATGAACAAAAACACTATTCTTCTGAGCTCTATCTTCAACAAAAGCAAACTGGAGATAAACAAGTCTGCTGCTTGATTTTACAGCAGTAGAATTTATCTAATTCTAGAGCAGAGCCAGAATTATTATTACATCATATAAAACATCTTGAGAGATGTAGTTGTCAATATGTAGGTCTCTACCGACCCATATTAGGAAGCAGAGGAATAGAGAGGGGCAAGTGACTATGGTCATTCACAAGTTGCAAGTTACTAAAAGCAGTAGCCATGTCAGCCATTCTAAAAATCTGCTAATACTTGCGAATCAGCTCTGCATTTAAATACACCATCTTGTACTCCACATAACTAAACATCTGGCTGGTCTTTAAGCAGAAATGCTCATGCAATGCGAAAGTAAAATGATCTATTTCTTCATGCTCTGGCTGAATCGATTGCTGCAACCTTGTAATAGGTAAACCTGTAAAGACTCCTTGATTTCCAATATCGACTTGCAGCTTTGAACGCAAGAGATAAACTGAAAGCTGTTGTTACTCAAATAACTGACTAGTTCTGCAAAACTCATGGCAAAATCCAGGCTCAACATTGAACTCTGTAGGATTTAACACTGACACAGACAATGATGAACAGGAGAGGAAGGTCACCTACAGGTTTTGCAACTTTCCAATACTCTCATATTATGGCAAAGGCAGACATGCAAGATTGAAAACATTTTCTTCTCATTCCCAAACAAAAGCACAAGAACACAAGCTATATTTCAAGTAACTAAGAAAAGCATATTACTGCAACTACTGCTGTGACTTAATTGTGAGCTCTTAAACTAAACTGCAATAACCCTCCTCTGTAACACGTGTTCTTAGGTAACCACAGTTTCAGCAGAAGCTGCTCCACTACTTACAGCAATTTCTTCTGGGAAAACATTAACACTATTAGTTGCTGAGGTACCTAGAGCAGTTTTCTGGTAAACATATACTGATTTTTCCTAAGAGGAAAAAAGTAACTAAAGCTTTCTAAAACTATTCATTCCTTATGGCTTGACATTTCTCCTGCTGTGTCTCACAAAATCAAAATATTTCAGCTCATTAATTCTTTTACAAACACACACTAATCTTTCCTTACGCTACAACTACATTTCTTCTAAGCAAGGAGACATAAAATATTGAGCCTTAATTTTTCAAGCTAAATATACTACGTATTTACTTTCTTGACTCTTGTGGCTTGTGCTATTCAGGAAGAAACAGGTACAAACACAAAGCCAAACACAAAACAGATGAAGCTCATGGCTTTCTGTACATAAAATCAGACATTTCCAATGGCAGTAAAGTCAAGAAAAACAGGCACCTACACCACAAGTTTGTCTCTGAGTAGAGCTGGACAGAGGGGGAGTGAGAACGACAGCAAACAAGACTGAGCACAGACTGCAAATTCAAGTATGGTGTTGATTTGCATGTGGAGTGTGGGAAAGTTTCTGCTGCTAATCAGAAAAGCTGACACTTGCACCACAGCCCTGATGCATGGGATCACAAGATTAAGTATTGTTACTGAATATCACTACAAAGGTCAGCCCATGAAAAGCTTTACCAGCTTCATCTCTCCCTGTACTACCCCTCAGTGCTGCTCCAAATGCTGGTACCAACCTCCAGTCCCCGCATTTGTGTCTGCTGGCTGATCTGATGGTCAACTTGCTGCAGTTCCATGCGCAGCTGCTGCTCTCGTTCAGCTGACGGCAACTGCTTCCCATGACCAGCCACATCCGACATGGACAGTCTTTCCCTTTGGGATTGGAAAAGCAAAAATAAGGAGTTTTCAAGAAAAATCTTTACTCAGCTGGCACAGAAAATATAGATAAAAGAAAATTTACAAAAAGGCAAAGAAAAAATAAAGCAATCCTACCTGTCATTGAAACGTCCCTGAGAAGGTATATTTTGATGAGGAGAATATGGAGAGCCTGCCCAGCCACCATGGGTTCCGTAAGGACTGTAGTCTACCAGGGAACAGAAAGAAAACCATGTTGCATTACTACAAAATCACCCTGTCAGTGGTTCAGCCAACACAGAACTAGACAGAGAAGAAGAAAGGCCAGCCCTCTAATTACGAGAAGTTTAACATTTCTTGTGATTAAATGAACACAGAAATACTCAGTGCGACTGGACTCACATGCCTAATACATGACTCTTCCTGTATGTGTAACAGTCTGTGACAGCCTTCCAGAGTCTGAGATTGTGAAGGACTTCAGATACTCAGATAGATGAGCAAACATAGAACAAAACTTACGGACATGATGACTGCAGTTTTTTTTACTACTGAAGTTCCTAAAAGACTCAGGAATTCATTGATAATTCTAACACACCTAGGTTACTACAGTTTAAAGATTAAATTTTCAGGGAAGTCTGAGTTCTACCTGTAATGAAGTCTAAAAGATTACTACTTGAACAATCTAGAAGCAAGTTTGAGGGAATAGAATAATTAAATATTTTCTTAAGGTTATTCAGGGCACCTCAAGAAAGACACAATCTTTTCAAGTAAGACAGCCATATTATACATGTGATTAGCAAATAGACATGCTGGAAATTAACTACTCCTACTTTTTTGCTTTGCCTAAGAGTACACAAGACAATGGCTGCATTAAGCTTGCTCCTGCAGCTACCCATAAAGCAGGAGAGCAGCAGTACAGTACTTCAAGATGGTTTTGCATTATGTATTTGGGAAAGTGCTAAGCTTCTGGATTCTGCTACTACAGATTTAAAACAAGCTTCCTATCAGAGGGACTGGCAGAACAAAGTAACTTCTTCCAAACAGCAACAACATATCACTAACAAATACACTATGTATGCATGAACATGTCATGGAATCATTGAACATCCTGAGCTGGAAGGGACCCACAGGGACCAGAGAGTCCAACTCCTGCCCTCCACAGACACCCCAACAATCCCACTGTGAGCCTGAGAGCATTGTCTAAATGCTTCTGGAGCTCTGGCAGCCTTGGGGCTGTGGCCATTCCCTGTTCAGTGCCCCACCACCCTCCGGCAGAAGAACCCCTTCCTGATATCCAACCTAACCTTCCCCTGACACAGCTCCAGTCCTGTCACTGGTCGCCAGAGAGAAATCAGGGCCTGCCCTTCTGCTTCCCCTCGGGAAGAAGCTGTAGACTGCTACGGGGTCTCCCTTCAGTCTCCTCTTATCCAGGCTGAACAGACCAAGCGATCTCAGAAAGCTGTGGCAACCTTGTTCTGAATTCAGACTTCTCAGTATAACCCTACCTGAAGTTATCTTAAATGGCATTAAGACACACCACAGCTGTATTTCTAAGACAAGATACAAGTTTACAGGGCTTGTCTTCAACCTGTACAACACTGTAGCAGTAAAGAAAATAGCAACAGCCAGCAAAATCCAAGAGCACAGATCATACCTGAAATGATGGATTTAGTGGCAGCTCCCTGAACCGCCACGGCCTGCATGGGCCCAGAGTTCTGGTACATGGCTTTGGAAGTACGAGAGATGGCCCCAAATCTTGACACAGTTGGTCGGTCTCCAAATGGAATGAGGTCATCATCCCCTGTCTCAGCCGCTCGTCGCTGCAGGTCCAGTCGCTGCTCACGCATGGCTTTACTATCCACATTCTGGACAAGACATGGAAAAGGCACTCCAAAACTCATTCAGAAAGTAACAGCTTCATATTCCTTTCATAACAATTTGGTAAAAGTACCTTAAGTTTCTCTCATATTCTCTATCCCCTTCACTTTGCAACTAGTTTTCCTATTCTTCAGTTTCTAACTCCACTGTCAGAGGGACCTCTCCTTAATGGTCTAACTTAAGATGACCATTACTACACCACAGTGAAAAAGCTGCAAAATTAATTGTGATCGAATCCAGAAGAAGAGAGCAGCAGCAAATGGAAACTGAGACAGAGAAAGTCTAATGGAAAGACAAGGAGGGAAAAAACCTCTCCTTTATATAAACTCACAGAAGAGATCAGTGGGCATCTCTGGGGAATACATATTCCTTCTAGAATCCAAAAGAAATTGCTCTGAAGGCCAGTGTTAAGAACTGCCATCACCTAACAGCCTGCAAATGACTCAGAATGGGAATTTTCTGTACAACGTTTACGTGGACATGTCTAGTATATCTTTTCAGGCGTTTTCATTAAGCAGCAGTACTGTTTGGAACATCCTGGTTTCTAAAAGAGTTTCAGACTCAAACACCCTATGGGTCAGCATATAAAGAGAGAAAGTGTTCACTCTCTCCTCAAAGAGCTGAGTTAAATCAGAAAGCTATCTGTTGGCTACCAGAAAATGTAACATGGTAAGAATTGCCAAAATCAAGTTAAGACTTCGCTAAAGAAGTAAAACTGTACACAGTAAAACAAAAAGAGCAAGGTAAGTGGGGCCACTACACCAAGAAAATTGTCTAAAGGCTACAAACTTTGGTATGGTCCAGTATTAAAATAAAACTCTGCAAGCTTTCAGTGGGGATAAGGATTGCTAGAAACAGTTAGGACAACATATCTGAGGCAGGAATAAAGGGGTGAAAATGGCAGTAACAACTAAGTTGGAAGCTAAACTCAAAAAAACGTAATATTTGGAAACTGTAATCTTAGGGGAAATGTACTTTGGAATTCTGGAAAAAAATTCCATTTTAATCTCGGGGCCACTGGATGCTAATACCAATTTTAATGTATTTCTATTTACTCAATAAAGCTGCTGAATATTCAGCATTATGCACTCTCAGATGATACTCTTCCTGTCCTTGAAAAAGGGAATCTCTTATGAATGATTAAAAAAAATTACTGAAGAATTAATTCAGTGAAAGTCTCCTGAAAATTTTTTCCTGTGAGAAGACAGAAACTGAAAGCAGCAGAGATCCCACTTTGCTTATCTGAAAATTAGCTCTGGGGCAGAAGAATACTCTGTTTAGCCTTGAAAAAGGAGGCTGCTTCTCCAGAACCTTATTACTTCTCTTAATCGAGCTCCAGGTTTTTTGCACAGTTTTCTAGCAGCAGGGATGAAAGTCAAGAGCTGTTTATCAATTCCTGGACGCTGCCACTTGGACAGCAATAAGCTGATTCCAAGTAATCTCAGTACTTCCCCAGGTCAAATGTGAGAGTGTGATAACTCCAGGCAACCACACTTTGTAGGACTGAGAGCAAGAGGACAGGTAAAAAAGGCCAAAGCTGCAGATGAAATGCAGTTTTTTGCTCTGCTTTTTTCAGGAGAAAGCCTCCTTTTTGCATCCATTTCCAACAGTGCCTTCAAGGTTTTAAGAGGAAAGCAATTCAGCACACAGAAAAAAGACAAATTTAATTCCAATGGGGCAGAGGGAAAAAGAAAGGCCTGTTGGAGGAGAAGCTGAACCAAAAAAATCCTGATTTAGTTAAGTGGTTGCAACAGGTGAGCACCTGTCCACAGAAGAACGAATTCTGATTAGGAATGCTCTTCCCCACCTCTTATTGGCCAAAGAAAGGTCACCATGACTCTGACAATACAAAAATAAAAGTCAATAGATAACTTTTGCAGGTGGGAGATGGAGAATAGATTAATCTCTGTAAAATAGTTTCTCAGGCTAAACAGTCTTTTCTCTTGAAGAACTTTGCATGGGCTACCAGCCTACTTCTCGTGTTGAGTGATGCTTGAATGTTAGGAAGAAACTGAATAGTGGTATAGTGGTGGTATTTCAGACTCCTCTTTATTTTCTTCTCCATTCATGACTCCCAATAGTAACACCCAAGTAGCCTCTTCATTTTGCAACACGGGCCTAGCAAAAATGGAGCAGCACAAAACAAGATCGCAGCCCACCTCCCAAAGTTCAGTGAAGGGCTAATGAGCACAGCATAGAGCTAAAAATTGCCTTCAAGAAGAAACAGCCTAGTACAATGTTCTGACCGTGCTTTTCTCAAAAACTTCATGCAAGTTTTGGGTATTCTTGTGGTCACAAATCACAGTCCTTCAAGTAAGAACCAGTAACACCCTTAACAGCAGTAACAGCCACTTAAAAGGAATTAATTGCCTAAAGCTAAGTTACGGCATCTTCCTCTGACAGAAAGAAGTACAGGCAGCAACAGATGGATATGCTTTATTAACAAGCTGCCAGGACAGAGTAATTTTTGCATTTCAAGTAAGTGCAAAGAATAATCCTTGCAAAATATTCCTGCTATCCATGGCTTCAGAGCAGAGTGGTTATCCTGCATCTATATGCAGAATTTTGTACAACCTACACAAGGGTAGGACTGTTCATAACTTTGTTTTCAAAGTGCTTCACACACCTGCAAATGCTGTGACTGCAACACACTTTTGAGCTTAAATAAAAGCACTGCCATCATCATGGAAAGCAAATGCAAGTCCTTCCCAACCCACAGAAATATCCACTCTTCTTCTGTTTTCCCTTTATCCCTGCATACCGCCATCTCCATACTCCTTGCTGCCACAACATCTTTGGGTTTTGCATCTTTGGTTCCAATGTAGGAGCCGATGGTGTCACAGGACCAGGGAGAGTACTGGCTGTAGTCATTTCCTTTGTATTTCCCAGCTACCTTCAGGTCTTCATCCAAGTACTGTAGAAAAACAAAAATCTGGTTCTGTAAGTGAGGGGAAGAAGCAGTTTCACAGCCATCCCTGCTCACTTCAACAGTAGAGAACTTGAGAAACAACACCAGGATTATTTTTTATCAGATACATCACCCTCTGGAATCGGGCCAGAGAACGCATGAAGTGCGTGAAATTCTGAGCCCCTGGCTATGCTCCCAGTGCTGACTGTTCACTTGGCCAGTTTGAAGGTGATATTTTGACACTGGTTAAAAAAATAAATCTCTATCAAGCTGTTACTTCATTCTAAATATGTCAGGAGCAAAGTCTAGTAACTGTGAAAAGCGATTACTTCAATTAGTAAGGGCTCAGAATTAATTTTCTTCATTGCACTGAAAGCAGAGAGCTTAGGACCGGCAGTAGGTCAACAGCCAATTGAAACACGGGAGACTGTACTACAAGGGCTTCCCACCTAGGCACAAAATCTACTTGCCCCAACACTTGCCAGTGCTGTACTGCTCCGATTTTCTTGTAAACTCCAAAGTGTTTTCTAAACATGCCAGTATCTCATGTTTTTGTCAAAATATGCTTACCTCCTCTGAGTGAAAAGGATGAGGCAACGTTGGTGATGGTGCAAAAGGAGGTGGAGAAATCACTTTCCTCTCTTCTAGCTGGGCCATGATCTCTTTCCTTCGTCGGTGAAGTTCATCCAGGCTGGGATGAGGCTGAAACGAAGACAGGAAAATGTTTCAGAGCTCCTGAAGCATTAATGCACAAGACAAGTAATTTTCTAAGTGTTGTTTACCTGAACAAAATAAGGCAGCTATATACTGCAAGGAGACAGAAATACAGAGGATAGACAGAATCATTAAAGCCAGAAGTAATGATCCCTTTGTTGAAGTCTACCTGTTAACTTTCATATAGGACATACATGTTCCTACACTGGCCAGTGTTAGCTCAAGATACCCCACAAACAAGGAATGTGTTCCAATTTGGCAAAGTTCCCACTGGAACATGTTCAGCATGGCAAGTCCCCTTTACAGTCATATAGGGTAAATTGCTAGAATTCTACAGATCAAAACCTAGTCACATTTATTATTCACTTTGCAATAGAATTAAACATGGCATACTCAAACTGATAAATCTGTAAGTTACGTTAAAAACATTTCCTGTACTCAGCAATATGATTTACAGCCTTTAATCTGAATGACCTAAGTCCAACCATTCTACAGAACTCAATTTCAGCTGGTGATTTATCAAAACAAGTTTGTAAACTTATATTAGGAAGACCCTCCAGTTAGCTGTCTAACTAGAAAAAATTCAGAAGAGCGGAATTTTTAATTCTTTTATCAAGGCAGGTATGTTTAATGTTTATTATTTAGGTACAGAGTTGGTCAGTCACAGATGGGCAGTATGAGAATGCACACATGATCATTTCCACATCCTGTATTTACTCTGCACTTGAGTAGCCCTATCCAGCCTAATCTTTGCTGGAGAAGTCAGAGACTTAAGAGACTTCCAAAGTGAATTACAATGTTTTTCTACTTTGAGCACTAAAGCAGCCTATTTTTACATATTAACATCATTACAACTGCAGAGTGGAACAGTAACTAAATTACCTTCCAGTTTTTGATCGGCTTCCTAAAGTTCAGACTTTCACAAAGACCACCCCCTTGGTACAAAAATATTAAATTTCTCAAGCAGGTTATAGTTTCTCTCTCAAAAGAATTACAAAAACGCAGTGTAGAACCCATACCCTGTGGCACGAAGGTCTGATCTGACCGAGATGTGGAGCCACTGGGCAATAAGCCTCTGTTTGCTGGTATCTGTCTCTGGACTCGGGTACGTAGAGGGGCACAGCTCCTTGTGGGATGTCGATGGGCACTGGGCTGCCCCGCACCATATCCTCCCGCTGGTAGGGCTGCACAGGGGGGTACACACGGCGGCCGTCATAGTGTGGTGGGTACATGGGCTGTGCCAGGGTGGGGTACCCCTGTGGCTGTGGGTACTGTGGGCTCACCACACGCTCTGGCAGGTATGGCCCATAGTGCTCCAGGTATGGTGTGCCCGGCTCTGGCGCTGATGGAGGAGGTCGGACAAAGCGAGACATGGACTGAGTGGGATAGTACACTCCTGAAGCAAGGCAAGGGGGGAAAAAAACACAAGATACAGAAAGTGATTACCACAGTTGTCCACAAAAATTGACCGCAGAAAACCCTGAAGAAGCAAAAGTTGATCCAAAGCTCAAGTGACGTAATATAATTACCTAAGATACCAGCATGGTGTCAATGTTACAGTAGCTGATGAAGAGTTGGTGAGAGTGAGCCCACCACAGGTGCCCCACAAGTCCTGCCAGCACACTGAATATAAATAAATCACCAGAATGTCTGCAGATTGCTACAAATGCTTTCAGCTAGGTAAGACCTAAAAAGTAAACTGTAAGTTTAAACAGTAAACTGACCTAAAAAGATTGGCCTGTACATCCTCATGCATCCAACTAAAATTCAATTTATCTCAACATATCAGATCCACTGGCTGGGTAAAGGAACTTGGATTATTAGGATATAAAGTTATCTAGAGATTTATTCTATGTCTTGAACAGGAGAAAGACATTTCAGAACTGTAAATCACCAAAGACTTCTAAGATCACATTGCCTGGTTACCTAAACATTTTATTATTCTATCCGGGATCTCCGGATAATTTTAAAATAAGCATGAATATGTGCATGACATCAAATTTTGTAGACAACTCAGATGTTCACTAGCACATAATGAACAAATGTAAGTAGTTTGTTTTCCTTCAAAATGCTCTGCAACTTTCTCAGAAATGGCTTCCCCCATTTTGCCTTTCCTTTATAGGGCTTTTTCTGCTTTCAACTTCCTTCAGTCTTCCATTGCTTATTTTTCTTTCATATTAACTTCACTTTAACTCATTTCTCTCTGTAACCTTACATTGCCTAAGACTCATTCCCTGTTTTCACATACATAGCCATATCTTCTCTTTTTAATCCCCTTCAATATTATCTTTCTCCATGTGCTCTCTTTAGAGGTTTTCCTCTTAGTTCCCTTTTTATGTTTTCTTTTTTTTGTGAACACCCTTCTCAAATTTCATTTACCTCTATCATCACACACACTTTATTTCCATTTTCCCTGAGTCAAACTGAATTAAGGTTTACCATACTGGATCCCTGATTGAGCCCAGTTAGGAAGAACTGAAGACAGAAGGACTTGAAACACTTGGACAGATACAAGTATTGTTTTCACTTGCACTGAAGTTTCTCAGTCAAGGCATAAAATCCTGCCAATTTCCATTTCATTATGGCATCACTACATTAGTGTCTTTAGCCCATGTCATTTGCAAGAAAACTTCAACTTAAGGGCTTAAAAACCAAAGTGGGAAGAAAGACTAAAATCAGCCTGAGGATGAAATAGTTTCATGCCAATCTTACCTTGTTGGTAGGGCGCTGGCTCAAACGATGGGGCCACTCCTCTAGGGTCTTGATAAAACATATCTGCTTGTTGTGCATTGTACAACTGAGATCCTCGTGGTACCATCTGCAACTGCTTGGTGACAGACACTGGGGGTAGATCTGCCGGTGTGCGAGCAGGCACAGGATGAGGGTTCACTGGCAAGGCAGAAATAGAGCTCTTGGGGACAGATTCCAGCCTAAAAAGTGGAAAGATGGCACTGCTCATTAAGGCCTGGTAGAGCACACTGTTCTTTGTCTACACTTCACCTTCTGAAGGCTTCTATCACTTTCTCCAATTAAAATATAAGCAAACAGGGAATTAACGCAGTTCAGAGTTTTAGCTTTAGCTTTCTAATCTACTCTACTATATAATCACTAAAAAAAAACCCCAACCAAACATAAGAACAACCACAACCCCCATTCTGTTTCTTTTTTAAAGAACTGGTTTACTTTGTTTCTACTCCTCATTTACACACACAACAATTTGAACAACAGGTAGGAAGACCCGTACAAGTCAGGAGGGGATCCAGGGGCACTGCTACTCAGATGGTCCATCTTCCCTGGCTTCAGGGCAGTTTCATAACCGGAGTCAGTCCCTCGAGAAATTAGTTGCGTCACCGTGCTGCCTGTTGACACAATTCCATTTGGCAGAGCAGAAGTTTTCCTATTGGGCAAGTCCACTCCCCCTTCCTCTGAGAGGATTGCTCCTGAAGGCAGGCCCACCTCATTCAGCTGGCCCAGAGAGGCACTAAGGGGTCTTCTGGGAACGAGACGTTTGTTCATTTTACGGAATCTTCAGAAAGAGAAACCACATATCAAAAATTGAAACAAAAAAAAAACCACAAGTAAAAGGAGCTGTACTTTCAAGATTTTTCAAACATGGGTTCTACTGAAAGCTTCCTTTTATTCAAGTTCCCTAAGGGGCTTGTGAGACTATCTCTTAGAATACAACTTCCCTGATAGCTGATCTATTAATAGCAGTTTGAATCAGAACAAGGATGGACTTTTAATGACAAGTACATTAAGAATTCACAGGCAAACTTCACACAGCAAATCTACAAATCCTACTTTCTTTACACATATGCATCTCAAGAGAAGAGAACCAAAATCAAGCATCACAAAGTACTACTGTCACATAAAATACAGTAACACAAGTTTCAGAGTAAGAATCACAGACTGTTCAAGCCTGTTTTATTCAGAGAAGAAACTAACAGCAGAAAATTTAAGTGAAAAAATATGAAGTTATACCCTTTTGCTCCATTTGTCCAATAATAAGCCAAGTGTTTACTACCATGTGATATATTTTAAAGCACAGTTTAAGATTTATGTTACTATATCAATATGCAGCTTACACTATTTCTGTTGTTTGAGAAAGTGATTGCAGAGATAAAAACTCTATGAAGACGCAGCAATTCCAAAAATCTAACTACTTCTGATTAAAGCCTGAACAAATACAGGCATTTTAACCAACGTTCCACAAAAAACAGTAGGCCATCGTTACTGGAGAGCAAATTCCAGAGTTGAAGGTCCTTCGCTAAATACCCAGCCATTAGTTCAGATCCCAGAATGCAAGTGTGAGGGCATATTTGCAGACCTGGGTGTTCTTGCTGAACAAGAGGCTACTTCTTCAGCGGGATTGAAGCCAACACTTTCATATCATAAATAACAGTCAGAGTGAGATGGGAACCCAGACTAGAAAGGCACACATATTGTAGAAAAAGGTGGCAGTTATGACTCAATCTCTAGACAATCCTTGTAGTTGCCCACATGCATTAACAGCAACCCAACAGAGGCAAAAAGGGGTTTTATTGTTGCGGCTGTTTTGTTTTTTAGATTTTGTTGCAGTCTCCACATGTGCAGGACATACATTAATTTTAAAAAGTTCAGTACACGCCTCTGCACATGGGGTCTTTGTCCCTTGCCAAGAGAGGGATGAGCTGCCGTTTAAGCAAATTTAGATTATAATCTGCTATCTAAAGCATTACCATACATTTCCCTGTAACCTTCCTCCAAACCTAAAGTTATAGAGAGAGATACAGGAGTCACACAGCAACAGCAATGCATATTATTCACACTAAGCATTTTTAAAAGGAGGAGCACTAACACAATAGCTACTTAAAGGAATTAAGCAAAGATAAAAGGTACAAGGAACAGTCAGAACTCCCAAGTTCCCCAACCACCCATAGAAACTGCTGGAATATGAAACTGAACAAACATTCTCTTCAGCCCAGGACAACATTAATACCAAGACATGCAAGTCAGTCTGGCTACAACAGGCCTGCAAAGCTGACAAACAGTCCTTGATACATACAACTGGCTCAGAGGTGTAACGCTGACCCACCACCCAACACAGGTTAACAAAACCATCCCAAACAGCACTACCAATCTCCATTTCATTAGAATGACGACAGAAGGCTAAAAACCCTCCAACTGTTCCTGCAGCATACACACAGTAAAGTCTTATTCTTTGTTCATGTGAATAACTGTCTTTGTCATTCTAACACCACACACTCTGCTCTTCTTTCTTTGTGTTTTGTCTATGCACTGCATGCTGGCTATACAGCCCACGAACTGACATTAATGTTTGAGTTTCATATTAAGAAAGGAAAAAGAAACACTGCATGCCAATTCCAAACCTTTGCAGTGTTCTTCTCGTTAAAAAAGCACCTTTTCTTTGAATTATTTTAGCCCAAAAAGCAAGTAACAAGATAATATCCTACATAAAATACACTGTGTATTTATTTCGTTTAGCTCCTAAATAATCCATTTTACTTTAAAAAAAATTGAAACAACCTTCAGAACAACAGCATCTTGCTCTTGCATAACTGGTTGCCCTCCTAAATCTGTAATGGATCTAGATTACTTACTGCAGACTGGATATGACCATCATTTTTTAACTCTACAACAACAGATGTAACCAACTGAAGGTTCCTGCATGAAACTTTCCGACAGATTGCACAAAGAATTGTTGCAGGAAAAAATCCTGGAAAGTTAGTTTTTAGCTTTTTGGAGAGCTAGCAACACATTCCTTACATTTGGAAAACTGCCAGCAACCTACCTGAATGAAAAGGAAAGATGAGAAGTACCCTTAAATAACAGCCACTGTGAATGCTGTCACACAGCATGTTTAGTCACACTTAGGAAGTAAGGAAAACAACACACCTCCAAAAACCTTAAATAACACTTGTGTAACATCAAACTTTCAGAGCTGCATTACTGCTGAACAAAGCAAATATCCTGTACGGAAGAACAAGTAGCTCCATCGCCTAAGAGATAACTGTTACAAGTTTATCACATTATTTCTTGCTGGTTTATCTGCCAGGTTATAACTCCTTTCCCCCCTCATTCCTAGATATGAGAAATAACTCTTACAGACAAGATGAAACAAAGACTGGACTGCTTTCTACTAGCAGAGGTAGACTTACTTTTCCAGCTCCTCCTGTGAGTGTGCGAAGGTGCAGCTAGCCCCTCGGGGACATCCTCCTCTCTGCTTCATGTCTCGGCACATGTACGTCTTGTACTTGCTGTGCTGAGGGGGCTGACAAGGTTAAATAAACCAGGTGAGATACCTGAATACGAAAGTTCACTTAAGCAAGCTAAATGTATCATCTTATCAAAGGCCTGATGTTTGACTGTTGATAATTCTTCAAATTTAAGTGTTTCTGGAATACCTAATATGAAATAAATGACTGAAGTACTTGTGTTTGGTTCTTCAACAGAACCAACAGATTCAAGAGTACCTATTTTGACAACTAAGTCACTCTCAGGTTTCTATAACATTTTTATTCAAACTCCTTACTGGAGAGCTTGACTGGAACACAGCTGTACATTTTAGGACACAGTTAAGTGGACAAAACTGATACAGGATGAAAAAATTACAAATAATCAGATATACCCTATCAATAGTTCCCACCAAGTGAATGGTCTGTAAAAGTCAACTCACTTTCTGAGAAGCTCAACCAAAAGGTGTATATCTGTAAGAAGTCATCTGCAAACTGATTTTTTTTTTTTTTGCCATCTACTGTAGTGAGAAGATCCAGGCAGGGTGAATATAAGCTGCACAGCCTTTTACTGGCCACTGCTGCTAGGTAGTGCAACTTTACCCAGAGCTCAGCAGACATCCCTTTCCCACTCAGGAGGCTCTGGGTTCCCTTTCAAGCAGCACAACATGTATCACAGGTTCTCCACAACAAAAACTCTCGCTGTTTTCCCCTCCCAGATTCCCACTTATGCATTTCTACTGCTTTTCCTTGTGCTGGTGACAGTGCTCATTATCCATCCCAAGTAATGCAAAAAGGTAAAACAGCAGAAATAATTCACTTTAATTTTGTCTTTTTTTTGGCAGAGATAATCTTTTAACTAGTTGAGCTCCCCAAACCAGCTCTCCAAGAGAATGAATGCCAAAGGAGGGGAGGAGTAGGACTGGGACAGGCAGCTCCATATTTCAGCAGTATTTACATAACTGAGATACACAACAAAATGAGATCAAAGGAATGTGTGATAACTATGAGGTAAGCTAATATATAATATTTGGCAACATAATTTCATTGCTGAAATAAAAAAAATTGTTTCAGGAATTTGGATTGCACCTTCAAATGAAGTATATTCTTAAATCTTCAAGCTTGACAGACCGTTAAGCAAAGGTATAAGGATAATTTCATTAACAGAGAGCCAGCTGACTGAAACATGTCATCTTAAAACAAACCCAAGAAAATTACCACAAATCACAGCAGCACCCTTCCCCACCCATTACTCAGGAGGGTTGCTATTCATTGCCCTAATCCTGCAGCTGGATCGGACTGTTCTCCTTCCATCCTAGTGAGCTGTGAAAATTAATTCAACAGGTTTTGGGGTAAATATGCGTTGTTTCGGGTTTTTTCCTTTCTTGTTTCTTTTTTGATAAATATGACCCAGCAGTGATGTTTTCTATCAGCTCCTTGTTAAACCAAATCTTTCCAGATGACATTAGTAAGCCTCTACTATAGGATACAGCCAATAAAACTTAGGGGTACATATTTCCCAAATGATTTAGCTTTTACCTGTTGTTGATCTGTTCCTTTTTTGCTGTGATTCTGGATATAATCAACTAAGCCGTGAACCACAGTCCTCACAGCAACTAGTCCATTTTCCAGTTGTTCCCATGTTGGAGGTGGAGCATCTGTTGCATGGACAGCAAACACAGAATATAAAAAGAAAAATCAGAAGGATTTTCCAAAACCAGGAACAAAACCCCCCATCAGTAGCACAAAACTTGACTAGGCAAGTTTATAAAAAATGTTTTTTCAGTAGCTAAACAGCATTCAGCACCTTAATTCTGGGACATTTAGCTCTTACAGAATAGCGGTATCGACAAACTTAAGACTGAACTGCACAAAATACCAAATGAGCCAATAATATTATTATTAGCATGTCAAATTATTTCCTTTTACAAGAGCTCTCACATCTCAGAACTCCAGAGTAAAGGCACTGTACAAACTCTTCTCATAATGAAAAACATCAGATTCAAAATCCTTGTTTGCATTCAAACTCCTCGAGGTAAAATCATTCCGTATGAATACGGTCATCACTGGCCTGATTACACAGGCACAGACATAGAACAGCAACAAAAATTAATGCTTCTCATGTGGAAAAAACATCACAAGGCAAATCTATGAATCAGACCACCATCTAAAACACCATGAATAAATTGTACAGTCTCGATTCAATAGGAGCGGCTCTTCTTTTTATTCAATTTACTTTTCTAAGTTTTTGAATCTGTTCCGGCAGCTGAGACTCCCACTGTGTGCCTGCACACTCTGCTGCAAAGCACAGTACCTCCAAAGTGCTTTTCAAGATCTTTAGCAGAATTAATTACATTATATTCCACTCACAGGAACTAAATTCTTCCAGAAGTACTTCAACATGCTTCCCTGCTGTTCTTTAGGCAACTCAAAAGTACAGAAAAAACCACAAAGATCAGACTTGGCTAGTGAAACCAAGGGAGGCTATTAGTGATGCTACTTTCCATATCAGTTTTTTGCTAACAAATTTGCAGCACACAGGTTTGTCCCCAGCTTGTTCCAATAGGAAAGATTTGGGAAGAAAGCACTGCATTTCCTTTAGCTGTGAAGTACAATCAGTTCTCATTGGAAAGGAAGTTTAACTTCTGTTTGTTTAAACAAATACGAAGTACAACTTTTCATCTCCTGAAGTTGTAGTTTGTATCTTTTTACGATTTTACGATATATAATATTGATTTTACAAATTTTAGCAGGTATAAAATAGAACTTCAGCCATAGGACTTTGGTTCTCTGTCCCTTTCCTTCCCCTTCAGGTGGTCCATCCTCACAGCACTGCTGACTTTTTCAACAATTTCTATCTATCTTTCTCTTCTCTGTCAACAGATTAGGTTTTATTTCCCAGTTAAATTCTTTCCAACTATCTTCCACTTCCCAGACCTCTTTCCTATCTTTGCAGAATTACATATGAACAAGAAAAATACTAAATTCCATAGGGTAACAAACCATTCTTGTGTAGACTGACTTTTGCCCAGCTTCTCTCTATTCAATCTATCAAAATTCTACTTTGGAATCCAAAACTCTTAAGTTGATGCGTCAGGAGGACATCTCCTTACACTTGATGATTAGCTTTCAATCCTTGAACAGTCTTAAGCTCATCTGGCTAAATTTAAAGGTTTTCATAAAAACATCCAGATTTACCTGGACTGGGATCAATATTTGCCAGGAGTTCTAGGTGAGGTCGAAGACGATTCAGATTAGCTGGATCTCCAGTCCTCTGAAGAGCAATAGTTAATTCCTGAACACTCTGTGCAAACGAGGCTGGGGTCTGCAACTTAAAAAAATTATCATAATTAACTTTCTACAGGCATAGCAATCCCCATGGTTTCTGAAGGCTGCTCCACAAGCTCACAAGAACTGTCTCACAAAACTGGAGATCAACATCTTTCACAGAAGCCCATTCCAGTGAACCCTTTCTATTAAGGATGCACAGTTCTTTAACACTGCATTAAATTACATCTCTAAATAGACAAAATAAAGGCTGGTATTACTGCTAGCAATAAAACCCATTTCTTTTGCGTTGCACTGCCACCCAGGAAAAAAAAAGGGCCATATTAGAAACCATTTAATTTAGACTTCTGGAGAGTTGAATATCTCCAATCACCAAACCAACAGGTTCGCACTCTGCTTTAAACTGAGTGCAGCAAGCAGAAAATAAAGAACAAGATGGTTGAAGGAAAAGATGCTAGCAATGTTCCATTTCCTAACATCACACAATTCCAGTATTTAAAACCTTTAATTCTACCTAGGTCCTTCAGGAGATGTTTGGCAGGACACTTGAAAAGGTGGGCAAAGGCATAAATACACAGCAGACCCATCTTGAAGCTAATCCTCTTGCACAGTAGACAGAGCAGTTGTTTCAGAGCTTTCGTAATCATTCAACAAGGTTCAGTTCTTCCCACCTAATTTAGGCACTTACAAATGAGTCCCCTAATCTAAAAGCCCATTTATCCTATGTTGCTTCTGAACGTAGAAAGATCTGGGCATTTCCAGAGTTTAAGTATTTTACTTAGGAAATGTGCTTTCACCTCTCTGTCTTACTTCAGATATAGACTAGGGGACTCTTTTTTTCCAACTTATGCACTAACTTCCTGCCCAGAAATGTGGACCATTAACCTCTGTCACTACATTGGCACTTATCAGCTGTTCATAAAGGTCACAATCCCAATTGTTTAGCTAAACTTTGTGGGTTTCCACCTGCAGAATGAAGTAAAGTAGCAAGAAATGTCAGGATGGTAGAGGGAGCAAGATTAACTAGGTTACAAATATATATTCTAATTATTTAGGGCATGACGGGTTTTGAAATAACTGGACAAATGATTTATGGGCAAGTCCATGTGGGCACGGTTTCTAAGTTCAGGGTTACAAACATTTAAATCTACTACAGTTGCAAACAAGATGGACTGGGCTGCTTTTAGGTGGCTTTACCTTGTCGATGATACTCTGCATGTGGGATTTGTGAGACTGGTCTCCATATAACAGTGAGGACCACTGGTCTGGTGCAATGCGCAAACCTGCCTCCATAGCTATTTGAACTATCTGGGAATCATGTTCCCTTCTCAGAGCTTCGTAAGTCCGAAATTCCTCCTTCAGCTGCATCAGGGAGGAATCCTCATCTCGCTTGGTCACCTAGTAAGGAGAAATGAGCCAAATACAATTAAGCAGGATAAGCCCAAGATTACGTGAAGTCCGAGCCAAGTGACGTCTTCAGTCAGCAACTAAGTCCTTCTCCCAAACTAAAGTCAACTATGACACTACTCAGTGAACACCAGTTCCTACTAAAGTAACACACACTTCATAGAGTGAAACCACTATAAAATAGATACAAAACATTATTTACTTGGACTCTGACTCACATATTGGTCGAAGTGTCACACATCCTAAACAACTTTACAGCATCCACACCTTTAATCAAGGTATTTTGTTTGCATTGCAGAATTTTGCTTGAGGGTACAATCAGCAAAAACAAAGCATTTTTCTACTCATTTAGCAAAAGTGAATGACATTTGAGTTGAGCATCCAGTAACAGATATTAAATACTGTAAAGTACATTAAGCAGTTTAAGTTTTCTTCATACAGCTGACACCCAAAAGTCTCCTATTTCTTTGATTCTAACAATACCACAACTGAATTAACAGAATTAGGGATTTTTCAGCTTTAAGCCACTTCTAAGAAGGTAAGTATGCTGCCTTACACACAGGTTTTGTAACTGTGCCTCCATGAAACTCAAGAGAGGCAAAAGCTAACTTTACAGCTTCAAGTCTCTGTTTCAGCCTACACTGCCATCATAGCTGAACAACAAAGAACTCTCTAAATTCATGTGGGACTTAATGAGCTATACTTTCTCTAACTACACATATTTTTAGGCACATTTAATGTTACAGGACAATGAAAATTTAAAGTGAAAATCAATGGTTTTCATAGCATTATGAAACCTCCAGACAGAATCTTCTTCATACCTTGAAGCACGAGGCTCTGTAAAGGAGCTGGACAACATGCCCAATGCTAGTTTTGGAAGCCTGAGGGAATCGCGGCTCCAGTCTCTGCACCACAAAAAGAACCAAGACCTTTCGTGACAGAGGAGATCCATCTTCCAAAGCCAGCAGAACCAGCTTTAAAGCCTCCTCTTGCATGGCTGAGAGTCAGGGGAAATGCAAAAAGAGACAAAGGATGAGAGAAGTCCAAGCAAAATTTTTGCAGTTTCTTGTTCACCTACAATTGGGATAACAGCTAAAAACTCCCACCAACAGACACACAAACCCACAGAGAAAAGCGGGAGCTGAGCAAAAAGGGGGGGCAAAGAGAGAAGGAACCCTTCTAGATTCCCAGACTGTGACTCAAGAAAACACGACTTTTTACCTTTAATACTATTATCATTATTATGATTTTTTATTATTATCATTATTATTGTTATTATTACTACTACTACATCATCTATTTTGGGTATCATCTGATAATAAGATTCCTTTGTTTCTGTCTGTACATCTCTTGATCATTAATATGAGTTTTTGAAGTGTATTGCCTATGTCCCACACTTATCCCAGAAGAGAAAGCTGACAGGCTAAGAAGAGCAAGGTTTATTCCCATGCAAGTAAAAAAAAACCCAAAACACTGACTGCCCACACCAATTAACCAGGCTGCAGCACCACTATTTTGCTATGTAAACAACCTCTCTCTTCTCTGAAGTGGTATGAAAGTTAGTATCTCAAAGTTAGTCTTCATCTGTTCCAAGTTGGGAAAAGCTTCATTATCTTTTCTTTAAAAAATTGGCTTCATATTTCAAGACTCAACAAGTGAAGTCTGTATTTTCAATCACGAGACTTTTTTTTAAGCAACATTGATTTCTTTCCGGTATTTTAAGCAAAGGAATTTAATTTAAAATATCCAACTTCTTAAAAATGTGTACATGTAACTCTAACAAATCTATCCCTACAACTGCTTGTATGTTTATTGCCCTAGAGAAAAAAAGAAGCCATGCCAGTCACTTCCAGTAACCTTGTTTTTTCTAGAAAAGTCTTCAAGGAACAGCAAGTGAGAAGCAACGTGTCATTTATCTTATGACAAGAACAGAAGCACACCTGTTCTGAATTTTACAGACGACTTGAAAAAGCATTAAAAATACAAGAAAACCCAGCAGCAGCAGCCCAACAGATACATAATTAATTCTGAAGACTACTATTAAGAAATTAAGCTGTTGTTTAATAAAATCACTTCGGCAATCGGACAGCCATTTATCAATGGTTCAATTCCAAATTGCTCCCAGTACAGCTGTGATACTGTGATGTCACCTACCTGGCCCAAGGAACTGGCACCCTCTGGCTCTCACCGCAGCCCAGAGGTTGGAGGAGAGCTGCTGAGGGTTTTGATGCTGGAGAATGAGCTCTGTGACTGTCCTTTCACCCAGCGACCGTGCTGCACGCATGGCTCTGATCCGCCCTTCCTCCTCCACCAGCTGGCAATGAACTAATGTCACAAGTTTCCTCTGCATGGGACGACTCAGCACACTCTGAGTAGTACTGTTAAGACCCACACCTTCAAAACAAAATGAAACAGAATAATAAGCTACCTTATATTCCTCTTCTTGTGCCAGCCTTCAGTGACTGTACTGGACAAGTGCAAACCTAGTTCTCCTGGTGTCCATTCTGTCAAAGGGAATACTACTCATGGCATTTCAGAAGTTCATTTTTGCTGATTTGTTTCACTTGGCAATAAAAACAGTTTTCTGGGAGTCAGCTTCCCCACAGGCTTAAATCTTGTGATTGACTGATCTGGCTTTTTAAGAAGATGGAACCTCTAATGAATCCTTTCCCCATGTTAGTAGTTTGTCCCACACTCTCCCAATACAGATTCCCAGTTCATCCCTTATTCATGGACTTTAGGGATCACTTGGACATTTGTTTGTTTTCACAACACATTTCGTTTCTTGCCTGCATGCGGTACCTTCACTGTTTTGGTCTAGAGCTTACACGAGTCCTGAACTGCTTGCATGATGTTTAATTATGTGCCAAAACTCTGAATCACAAACATGCTGACAGCCACTTAATTCAGGTTAAAGGAACGAGTGACTCACTAGACATATAGCTGCCATGCTGAGTTTGCTCTACAGTCAGAGCTTGTTCACTGGGCTACCACTTCCCAGAGTGATACTGCTGTCACACTGCACCAGTGACTCAGACAGCTTCTCAAAAGAATTCATTTTTGAAAACCTGATGCCCATGATGCTCAACTCCACTACCTGGGCTGACAGACTGTCCAAATCCAGCACATGTAATGTATATAAAATCC
Source organism: Falcunculus frontatus (assembly GCA_013398115.1). Classification (NCBI taxonomy): domain Eukaryota; kingdom Metazoa; phylum Chordata; class Aves; order Passeriformes; genus Falcunculus; species Falcunculus frontatus. Next base: position 156,666 of record VZRV01006660.1, read on the forward strand.
ATACTCCTCAACACAGTGCAGGTTTGCTAACTTAAAATTACCAAGATTGACCCAGCTCTTGTATGTGACCTTGTATAAACAAAATATTACTTATAATTTTCCTTATCTATCTTACATGTGGTAACTTTCTCATATCAGTTTATTCATCTTCTACAAAACAGCTGCATCACTACAGTTACCACAAAGCAGAACTGGAAAAGAAAAGGGCAAAATTATCTATTTTTACTTACTCTGCAAAGATCAAATCAAAATTTGTCTCAACTCACTATACCATGGCCAAACACCTCAGCCTTTCCTCTGAATTATTTTTGACACCTTCCAATTCTACACCCCCCTCCCCTCCTTGAAAACATAACCTTAATGTTTAAGAAATCTGTTTCAATTTGTTTCTAAACTAGGTTTATATCCATTTTTCAAACATACTAACTAATCATTTGGGCAGTTTGTTTCGCATCTTATTTGATTTTTTGCTTTCATTTTCCAAGGAAGCAATGCAGGAATTACCTCTAGCGCTGCTGAGTGGTTTGAGGTACAATGCCAATTCTTCCACACATTTCTTGCCCTCCTCATAATGCTTGGTATCTTCAGCTCCACTGCATAAAGTAATCGGCTGCTGCTCAGGAACCTGAAGAGAGATGACAGGTACATCTACTATGAATATACATAAATAAGCAGCAACCATGCTTATAAACACTTATTACTATAATGCATTTCCTGTTTTTTCCCCTTCTGTGATTTTTCTATATTAGTAAGCATTTTTTCAGCTTATTTACTGAACAAATAGCATAAAAATCCCCAGTGAAAATGAAAACCAAAAGACAGAATTTATGTTTAGTAGACTTCTTTTATTTAGTGGCTGAAAGGAACTAGAAGCAGAAGGCTTAACATGGCACTTCCTATAACTATAAAATTTTGGCTAAAATAGAACACATTGAAACATCCACAAAACCGACTGGCCAAAAAACTCAGGGGAAAAAAAAAGTGAGGAGAACCCCGGTCTGCTGGTAAGTACAAATTTGTATCTAGGGCCTCACAGCTCTACAATCATCCAGGGATAAGTGACTGCAGCTACTTAAGATTACTGGAAGAAAGACTTAGCAGCAAACACACTAAGAAATCCTTAGGACATATTCTGACTAGACCCAGTTACAAAGCAGCATGACAAAGTTATCCTATGTAGCACATATGAACACACCCTGTGAGTATTTATCTGATGATAGAGGCCAATTACATTCTTGGGGTTTTTCTGTTTTGTGTTGGTTTTTTGTCAGGTGACATTTATTTCTTCTTCCAGACATTCATCAGAAATCAGGATTTTTCCAAGGGATTTGGACGACCCCTCCCCCAGGTCATAATTTTGTTTCTATTTTCCTCTTCATAAATTCTTAAAGCTTTCATCAAATTTGGGGGTACAGTATAGCACTGTAGTAACACTTCTCGACATCCCTGTTCAGCATTCAACCCAAGATGACAGTACAGAGAATTGGAATTCCTCAGAAGAGTAAACACAAGCGCTTTTTGCATATGCTGTCAAAGTGCACACAGATCTCAGACTTCTATTTCCAAGTCAATCCCCATCCCAGTGGAAATAACAGCACACTAATCCCACATAGCTGCTTACAGGGACCAACCCAGGCCTTCAATCTAAAAGCAAAAGCCTTTAATGCTTCAGTTAAATACAGCTACAAACCTGCTCACCTTCATGTGTAACCCAGCCATAGCAAGAGCAGCATTAAGACGGCAGCACCAAATAAATGCAGAAAATATATATAAAATATATATACACACACATATATAGTTGCCATCACCAATGCAACCAGCTTTCCTACCAATTTTAATAGAAAGCAATGCTTCAGCCATATGATCACACTTCTGCTTAGACAACAGTCTCACCGTGTTAAGTTTCTCATTTGACACACAGAGCAAAATAGAAAGTTACTATCTTGCCTTTCCAGCAGGCAACAAAGAAAAGTCTCAGTGTGCAACATATCACTGCAATTAACATAGTATCATCCCAAAACTAACATAAACAAGACGGTTGCTGTGTCTGATCTAGGCTTTCATTCCTACTAAAGAGAAAAAAAAACCCCAAGTTCAATCACACTGAAACAAGGTTAGCCTCGATACTTATCACTGACGGAAGTTAACTTGTGATGTTCCATGAGGTTTTGGTTTTAATTTGGAGTCAGCATTTGTTCGGGGTATTTTGGGGTTTGGGTTTGAGGGGTTTTTGTGTCTGTAAGCAAAAGGAGATTTTGCACCCCGGTATGTTAGAGTGATTAGCTGCAAACTGTCACAATAGCCTTATCTCGAGTAGTTTCTTGGGATTTGGGAAACAACTATTAACTCCAGCAATATTTGCCTGCACCTTAACAATATGCCACACCTCCTTTTCAAAGGCACTGCCATTTTAGCAGTCTGCTCTTGCCAGGGAAGTTACATAGCAGAAATGGCTTATTGAGCAAATGACACATCTCAAGCATATGTGCCCAGACACTGCACCGTCCCTGCCCTATTTACTGCTGTCATATATTTTGTGCAAATTCCTACTTGCTCCTGCAAGCATTCCAACTGGCACGGGTGACAACCCAAAACACAACAACAGCGTTGCAATCCCCAGCAGACAAAGGAGGGTTGGAACAGATGTGGGACAGGAAGCCATGTTCAGCCCTGGATTTCGACCCTGAATTGAAGTGGGTTTAGCACATATTCAGAGCAGTGGTTTGGAATGCCAGACACAGCACAACTCCACCAGTGAGACACAAGGACCGTCTAGGCAACTAACAAAAAGCTTCCCTCCCCTTCCCCCAGGGAAAAGCTGGCAGAGAAAAACTCCCAAGAGCTAATCAAGCTATTCAAACACTATCTGCATATCGTTCCCATTCCTTCTCTTTTCCTGGGAAGCTTCAATGTAAAAATCTAAATACTTTGCACAACTGTACTGTTTGCAAAATGAACCCAAAAGAGATTAAGCTTTCATCTTAAGCTGGAGTAAATGTAGCACTGAAGAGTAAAACAATATGTTTCTCCTGTGGTTTCAGGAGTGTTCAGGAGAAGAGAATTTATTTCTCATACGCACACACTTCACTCATGCAGTGCACCTCACAATAAAATTTACAAGTAATTCTCCTTTTGTTGGTTCTATTACATGCACTTCCAAGACTTATTTTAATATTTTAGGGTTAGAATGATTAAAAGAACGGCATCTACCAAGAGAAAAATCATAAAGCCATAATTCATAAAAGTGACAGGAAATGTGCACCTTGACTTTGGCTCCATCATGGAATTACTGAGGGACAATTGAGAAATAATTGAACTCCAGAGCATTTTCACTTCTCCTTCCCAAAATATCCTTTTAATAGTATGCATGACCCTATGGTCACTGCTGTTTACAATGCCTCTCAGGAGCCTCCGAATAGATGCTCCGCAGAGTGAACTCATTATTTTCACCCTCATTCCATATTCTGTTCTCTCAGACGTCACACCCTTATGACAGTTTCCACTGCAAATATATTCACATCATGTAATCAACACCTCCCAAAGGGCATGAGAGCAAGACAGAAAAATGTTCTCAGATGTTTAACTGCTTTAAATCTGTGATGGTTTTGCATGTTATCTGCCTTGGCAATGACTACAAGTATCCTGGCAGTAGAATGTTCCCCATCAGCATGGCTTGTGGCTGTGGGAAGAGACAGGTTATGACAGCATAAAGAAGGGGACTGGAAAAGAATGCTCAAGCATCATCTCACACCAGGCAGTGATTTTGAAGTGGTGATTTAAGTGTAATTTGATGAAGGAAGTCAGCTTGAGTTGTCAATAATTACCATTAGACGTCTAATTGCACAGAATGAGAACATGTTAAACAGAACAAATCCTTTTTCTATGGTTGAAAACTGTTTCTAGCAATATTTCCCTCCTCCTCCCTGCAAATGAATGATTTGCTTCCTGCCAAAAGAAACCAAACAAAACCCAAAGCCCATCATCTTCAGTTCCTCAAAAGTTTACCCTAAAGACAACTTTTTCACAGATAACTCCTCTTTTGTGGCACTTTGTTTCACTGAAAGTTACAATAAAAAATTATCAAACATGCCTCTAATAGCTCTGCACTTGCAATCTTCCCCTTTTGAAAGGGCTGTGAGTTAAGATCACTTCACCCAGTCTCTCATCATGCACAATTCCAGTGCCTAATGTCTAGAATCATATTTATCATGTCCAGCAGGAGACTATGCCAAAATTAAAGCACCACAGGCATTTCTGCAGTTCCACGTCATCTGTTTGGAATGAGCATGCTGCTGTTTCGTGAGCTATAAAAACATGAGGGAAGAGCTTAGATGACAGATCCATGATTAGGTACCTTCAAAACACTGGCCAGGTGAACACTTAAAATAGTTACATATAGTGAGTAATATGCGGATGCTCTGTTAGCTAAAATTCAAAACCTTATTCCCACAGAAACAAACTTAACGGATTCCTTTACCCAGGAAATCTAAGAAGCAAGGTAGCCTAAGAACGCCTTGCTGATTCGTGTCCAAGGCCATTGTGCCTCCCTTCCCTCACAACTCCTGCTTAGGCACTCAGCTACATCCAGCTTTCCCAGGAATAATAATTCTCATCTTCCCCTTATGATACCTTTTCCCCCCCTCATCTTATGCAGCCAAACTTATCTAGACATGGTCTGAAGTACCTAACCAGAGAGGCTGTGGATATCCCATCCCTGCAAGTGTCTAAGGCCAGGCTGGATAGGGCTCGGAGCAACCTAGTCTAGTGGAAGGTGTCCCTGCCCAAGGCACGGGGCTGGAATGAGATGGCTTTTAAGGTCCCTCCCAACCCAAGCCATTCTGTGCTTCTATGACCACTGCCTTCCAGAACAGCCCCTGTAAGCAGTGTTGATGTGTACCATGCTACAGGGGAGCAGGTAGAAATCTGACTCTGCAACAGTCGATTTTCACACCAAGCGTGGCTATAACCTGGGCAACAGGTTTCATCTTCAGAAAGGGGTGGGGAGAGGGAAAACTGATAAAGAGTCTAATTCAAGTAAGAAACCAACTTTTTTCCACTGTTAGAGTGACAAAATCTATCCGGAGAGAGAATGCTACTGTCAGAGAAATATGTTACTGCTTTCCTGGGTGACTATGTGACAAATTCAGTATGTGTTCCCCAGAAGTACAGTCCTGCTTATTTCACCCGCTCTGCTTGTGCAAAAGCCAAAGTTATTTGCCCTGGAATCCTGTCACTGCTGCCAGGCACAGTAGAATAGATTTGTTTCTTTAAACTGCCTGGTCTCCTCCTCCACCTCCAGCAAAAAAGCACTTAACACATATAAATGTGTGAATTCCTCAGAAGTCACTCCAAAGGAAAAAGAACAAACTGTTCTTCCCCCTCACAGATAAAAGCTTTAGTTGTGCTTTACTGTATTTCCTTCTAAAATGAAACCTGTTTTTTTGGAATTTAGCATTTACAAATAAAGTATTATAAGTCTCTGTGGACTCAGGTTAAGGTGTACAGAGGTTTGTTGGAGATTAAGGGACACTAATGACACATACATGCTCCTGAAACTAAACCCGGAAGGGGAAAAAACAAAATGAAATTGGTTTCAACTGAAGTTGACACCTACTCATGCTTTGAAAACTGGATTGCTGCTCACAGACCATTTTTGCTGAAACAGCAGAAGAGAGCACTCTCTTAGTGGGACAGTTCAAAATCACTAGTTTCTCTAAAGTACCTTTTTTTTAAAAAAATTGTCCTTAAGCAAGCCTTTTTCTGTAAAAAGATTTTTTTTAAAATGGCCTTACACAGTCTATTGGAAAATAGCAATTGTTTCCCTGTCCTTCACAGCAAAGTGGTGTATTTATTTTCTAGTAGTCCAGTGTCTGGTAAACACGACAACAGCTGCCAGGACAGGAAAGGGAAGAGAAAGGAGAGCAAGTTATACTGAACACTGATTTCATTCACACGCTCATTGAAATTAAGAGCTGGCAGGGAAGGTGGTTCAAACTTCTTCTTTAAGGGGAAAGTTTGTCAGTAGTAAATACCCAGCTAGGACCCACGCTTATTGTTACAGGTAACAGAATGCTGGGAGTAGCAAACAACCAGAAATGAGTGGCAATGAACGGGGGTGGGAATAATGTTATCTTTTGGTGGCATTTGCAGCTTTCAGGTCATGATGAAACATGGTCCTGTGAATCTTAATGACACGAAATTTTCAGATGAAAAGGGAGCACAAAATGATGTCATTAGTGCAAAGTCAGAACCTAAAGTTCAGAGTGCCCTCAGGCATAAAACCTTTCTTCGTACCTCACACATATGGATGAGAAAACTCTGGTTGGCTAACTAGCAAAACCAGAAAAAAATTTCTCAGTTACCTATACAGAGGCAGGGTGGGTTTCCATCTCATTCCAGAGAAGCTTGTTTTTATAAAAATTTAAATTCTGGAGGAGGTCAAGTTGAAGTTATCATACCGCTTCTCATAAAGCTTAACAAATGCACACAAAACAACCAAAAAATGCAAGGGGAAAAAAAGACATTTATCTCAAATGTAGACATACAGATGCAACTGGAACTATTCAAGAAACTGCAGAGACGAAGGAAGAACATATAAGAGAGAAAGAATTACAACATTTTTTAATGACATCACCCATAGATTTCATACAGCTTGGAAGCTCTTCAAAGATGGCAACGTATCACAGAAATGGGAGTGCACAATCTCACTGCCTCCTCCTGCAGAGCAAGATGAGTCACTTAGCACAGCCAGAAACACCATTTGATTTTGAGCTTCTGAAATAACCTCTACAGAAAAGACGAAAAAGAAAGATACCACGAAAGAAAAACAACAAATTAGCCATATTACTTGATAAACTAAGAAGCGGCAAAAGCATATCTGGAGCTCTAAGGCCCAGTACCTAATAAAAAGCAACATAAGAGCATCTCTTTCCTCCACACCTTTTACAGCTCTTCCACAGTTCTTTCCTTTTCCCCAAACTATGGATCTCATTGAATTCTCTGCTGCCTTTAATTTCACTTAGCCCCCACACTGAAGCAGTACAAAATAAAACACTAACCCCTTTATGGTAACTGCATCCCATCTACATTTTCATTCCTCACTCAACAATTGTCCCTCCTCTCCCAAGACCACAATCCTGCTCACAAGCCTTGGAAGGTGTGGGTCACAAGGAGCTACCTGAGACCTAACATCAACAAGCTTTTGCCAGCCTAAGTCTGTGCTGCAACTGAACGGGGTGATCCTGCTTTCCACACATCCCTGTCCTTTCTTGGGGATGTTGTCAGTACCAGTGCCACTCATCCCTACCATATTGCCACTTCAACTGACCTCACCAGTACCCATTCCAGCAAAAAGGAGAATCTCAAGCAGGCTTTCCCCCCTCACCAATATGGATTTAGAGTAACACGTCAGCTCAGGAAGTTATATTTCCATTGCATAGTTTTCAATAAGGCGATATAAAGGCTGCTACCAGAGAGATCTGTCCCACATCCTTTACATTCCCCTCCCGCTTTTGGGACAACCGACCACAAGTCTCACAGGGTGAATACAGTAAAGCACATAACCTACCACAGAAAAATGTCTTCCCATAAAATAAGCTCACTGATCCAGCTCATCCTTTTGGCAGAGCATGGCTAGGTAAGAACCAGGGAAGAAGGAAGGAAACAACAAACCCATTCTGGTGACAGCCCACAGAATTAGATGTAACAAAAATCAGTCAGTGACCAGCAGAATCAAGATTTAAACTATTGTTCCAGGCACCTTCACTACTAGACACCTACAAAAAGGTAGATACCATCTCTTCATATCATTAACACAATATCATATTCTTTATTATTCCTGACTTGTCCTCCTAAAAGAAGGGAAATACTGAAACAAACTTAAAAAAAAACAAACACGGATACCTGAGCACCCACGAGTTGCAGCAAGGCTGAGTTCACAGGAAGGAGTTCAATGTCTGTGTTGATAGTGGTCTGGTCAAAGGGACATGCCTTACGGTGGAGCTTGTTGAGGCACATCTTGCAGACAGTGTGGCCACAACCCAAGCTGATGGGCTTCCGGATTGTTTCGTCGAAAGTCTGTGTGCAAATTGGGCAGGAGAGAAAATCCGTCCATTGTGGAGCTTGTACAGGCATTGCTTCAGGAGTTAATTGACAAGACAAAAATCTAAAGCACAGATTCCACTGGAATCAAAATTTTGCAAAGAAGTCTGTTTGGTTTTAAATATCTTCTGTAAGTACAGTCAGCACATAGTGTGAAACATAACCTAGAAGAGAACAGAAACACAAAGTTAGCATTCTGTACTGGAACAGGCACATGAGCTCCTTTGTGCTAGGGAAATAACCACTCATCGAGGTGTAGCTGAACTAGGAGTGCAGTTCTGACATTAAATACAGGACTGAGTCACGACTTGCTTTAATTCCAGCTAGTCTCTGGCACTGGAAAAGCCAGTGTAAACCATTTCTGTTGTTATGCAGCTTAAAATAAATCAAGACAGATAACTATCACATTGACGCTTTAAGACTAATTAGTTTTTAGTTTTTATGTTCTCTCCTTATAAATGAGCCAACTGACATCAACAAAATGTGAATAAAAAAGACAATTCCACTAATCCACTTTTGTACAATATTTATTATACAAAATAATTAAATTATTAATTATTTAAATAATTTTGCTTAGACAAGGCTTCATCCAAAGCCTCTATCACAAGCAACCTTTCCTCAGTGTCCAGTGGGCTCTGGATTGGCACACAACGACTCTGGAAATGTGCAAACTGCCCAAGACTTGAGAGGGATAGGATAAATGGCTCAGGGTCAGTCAGACACTGCAATACAGCTCTCACACATCACTCGGTGATACTATGTGCTGCTACTACAGCACCTTCACACAGCCTGATCTGTCCTGAGCTGCATGGTACCACATGGACCCATCCAGACACATCTCAGTTACCCTGGGAATCTGCATGCACTCCTGTGTGGAATTCAGCATTGTTAACTTGCCCTCTGTCTGCCATGCAAGTGCCTCCATCCTTCAAAACCTGGACAACCACTTCTAGAAGTCATTTATAACTGGATGACTGACATTTGTTCCTTAACCGTTCCTTTTGTAACCCCAATTTATACCACTCACTGCCTCCTTAGAGATTATATTGACAGAGAAAGCAATATCTTTACTCTGTTGAGAAACCACACAAACAACAATAGAAGAAAAGCTGGGAGGTCTCTATTACTAGGCACTTTCAAATCAAATACTAAGAAGATCAAATGTTACTCATCATAAGGGAATGGAAGATAAGATATCCCTTTTGGGACAGGAAAAAAGCAGAACTCATATGAGGAGAAATATGAGTTGAAGAGTAGATGGATCAAGTGACATGAAAAAATCATTATCAAAAATAAAATTGGTAATAAAATAATTTCTGATGTCTGGCTTACTTTCACCAGCAGAGTTTGGGGGGAAAAAAAAAGCGCAAGTCACCGATTCACAACCAATTTTTCTAAATCAAGCAGCAAAACAACAACAAAAACCCCACCCCAACCACCCACATGTATTAGTTTCTCTTTCCCACTCAACACTGGCTTCAGTTTCAAACTAAGGACTGCACACTTGCTTGCTAGTATCTGTTCCAACAGAAAGCCCTTCCATAAGCAAAATAGCAACTTTTAATCAAATCTTAAGCTTAAAAAAACACATTTACAATTAAAATCTAAATTCTAAAGGCAAAGAGAGAAACTTTATATCAGGACCTGTGCCATTCAGAGTCAAAGCATTTTAAAACAGAAAAAAAAATCTAATGCTAAAATAGAGACTCTGAAAAGCCTCTGCCACTTTTTTTTCTGGAAAAAAGGCTTCATTTTTCAGAATTTAGTGCAATGTTGTTCACGGTTAATATCATTTTGCCAAGGTAAACAATTAAGTGTTACTAGTTAAGCTTTTAGCCACGTTTCATCAAACACCTAATCTTAGCTCTAAAGCTAATGAAAAGGAATTGTACTACAATGATCCCTGAGTCCCTTCCAACTCAGAACGCTTTATGATTCTAGGGGAAAAAAAAAAAAATTACTTCTCTCTTCAAAAGACAATATACAATGCCACACAAACTCTGGTTCCCAGCCAATAAGGAATCAATAAGAAATCAATATTACCCAGGCAGGGCGATACAAGGAAGAGGCACCACACGTGGTTAAACCTACCACCACCATTGCACAACGACAAGATGTCAAGGTTGTTCAGGGTTCCCCCTTCCAAAATACCTCTTTAATGGTAAATCAGTCATTTTTTTCCATCTTGTCAGCATACAGTCAAATCATTCCCATCACTACTGTACCCCCATAACCCAAATTAAGTCTTCTGTGTTTCTGGGTTACTTCACTGAGAGATGATGACCTAAACCATTCAGCAAATTTAATTCCAAGACTTCCCCAGCTACCTGCCCTCTTATATACTGAGTAAACTTTGGTAACAAGCATTCAAGCTAGAATTATTCCTTATAAACCAAATATGCAACAGAAATTGCCCGTAAACTCCACAAAAATCCTTCTGCAAAGAGCAGTACACAGCTTGATAAATCTACTGTATGTAAGGCTGTGCTATGAAATACCATTTGAGGTTCAAAATTTAAGAGCTGAATCATAGTTCTGCCTTTTGACCACACCGCTATTAGAATATCTAGCAACAATTTCCCAGACTCCCCTGCAATTCAGAAGCAAACTGAACAGTCTGTTTAAAACAAATAATTAGCCAAGCATACAGGAAAAGAAGTTTTTTACTAACTGAAGAGATTTAAAACCAGAAGCTAACATGAAGCTGTACCATCAAGTCTAGAAAGCAGATGTGAACACGGAGACTCCACTGTCCCAAGCTGTGAACTGGAAGAAAGGAGTTGAATGCAACTTCAATGTTAGTTAACTGATTTAAAAAAATCTCAGCAAAAAGAGCCATGTTGTTGCCACCTGTACCTCTGGCATAATGAAATAGGTCATATTTATTTACAAACTCAACAGTTGAAAGAGAAGTTTGGGGAGTCTGGAGATGGAGGGACTAATTAGTGGCATCCATGGTCCCATATCAAAGCAGGTCTCAAAAGGCTGGGGAACAAGGTAAGCAAAGCTTAAACATAAGCACAGCTCTCAGAGACTCCACAGTGTCTGTGGTTGTGTCCTGATGCCTAAATGCCAAAGGAACGCCACAGACAGCACTGACAATAGAACATACAGCTGTGAGAAGCCTCAGAAAGTCAACTATTTCAGCACAGTCTAGCTGCTAGAACAGATGGCTAACTGGTGTGATGCAGCCAACCTTTTCCCCACAGAAGAAAAGAATAGCTGTTGGAACAACAAACCCTGTGCTGCTAATGAATCTCCACAGCAGATCAGCACAAAACTGTGGAATTCCTCTGGTCCCACACAAGACAGGAATGGCATCACAGGGACTGAGGATTCACAAGCCACATGCACACAGGCTGGCACCAAACCAAGTACTGCTGCTGGTACCAGAGCTTTCCACATATATGGTCCCATTTTCCTGCCAGATCTTCAACCTTCAGACAAGGGAGCAGAGCCAAGCACTGAGATACAATGTAAATCTCTTCCAGGCACAAAGCTTACAGATGTAGAGAAGTGAAGCTGCGAAAGATACCTATGCCTTGCATCAAGGTTTGTGACTCACTATGACCTTGGAAATAATCGGAAAAAAACCAGCGTCAAACTTCAAAGAGCTACTTTAAACAGGAGACATTACAAACTGCAATAAAACAATGGAAGAAAAACAGTCTCATTATCATTGTCTGTGACTGGATCCATCACCACTACAGAAAGAGAACACTTCCTTGAACATGTACAGTAGGAAAAGTATATTCGCTTTTACAGTACAATGCTTTTAAAAAAATGTTTCTCTTCATCATTATACCAGAGGTGAGCAAAACACAAAGAATGAAAAAATTTGTAAAAGACATAACTATTTAAATAACCCACCTCTCGACAATATTACATTTTTAACCCACCCTCAATTCACTGTGTATTTCACACTCAACAGCTTCTAACACTGTAAAATGTACATCCATAACACTTCTTTGTGCATGATTGAAGAAAATAGACATGTCAAAACCCAAGAAAGCAAAAAACTAAAAAGACACATCCACAGTACATAAACTGGAAGACAAAAAGGTGTAATTAAGAATGAAGGTGCCCCAAGACACAGATCTTGAATACTACACTGAAACCTGAGACAGACTGATTTTGCTATTTCTGAGTTTGAAAACATAAAATACCTGTATGCAAGTGTCGTCCTCCTGTTTAGCCCTGCATAAGCTGTTTTATCCACATCTAGAACCACCTGAAAAAATTCCTCCTCTCTTCTGGGCCTCCCAGCCCCCAAAAACTCCTTGAAATTCCATCCTCCAACCCACACTGGAAACGTCATGCTGTAATCAGATCAGTGACCTGTCTCCTCTGGGACCCTGCCAGTGCTTCAGAGAAAGACATGATCATTCCATAAACCACTGGAACAACCACTCAATCCTTACTCTGCTGGACTACAATGCAGAGGGCTGACATAGCCTCCTGTCCAAGTTGTGTTATGTCTGTGGCAACCAGAGTCTTCCACACGTCCTTTGCAGATTCAACTCTTCACAAAAAGATGTTTGTAAAATGCAGAACAGTCTGTACCAACATCCACCAGCATCAAGTTTCACACACGATGACACACAGGAAAACTCCTCTGCTTTCAGTTTGAATTAAGCGCAGTCTCCGAGGGAGTCCTTTGGTGCAGGTACCAAGCACACCCCAAATTTTCTCACAAACATATTATTTGGATCCAGCATGCTCTAGCACGGACACATCACATGCTGTTTCGTCACTTCGTTGACCAAGTTCGCACGGCTCCCTACCAGCAGCACCCCACAGTAAGTCATGTCACAGTTTAAGCAGATGACTCAGCACACCTAAGGGGTGCCCTTGGCTCAGCTCCTGCCAATTCAGTCAGCTCTTAAGAGCATTACTCCCTCCTAAGTTTAATGTATTCCCAGAGCATTTTCATTACCCAAATAGCATCATCACCTTCTTAACCAAAATTTGGTTAAGCTGAAGCTGTTTCATTTTTGCTGAGTCTTACTCCTAGCTAAACCAAGCGGAGCTTCCTGTCACAGTTACCAGCGAACACAAGTAAAGCCTATTTAGTGCTAAGCTTAACACTATAGCAGCTCCTCAGAGCCAAAACAAACTCAGGCTTGCCAACCAAACCGCTCACGCAGATACAACCCCTTGAGTAATCTATTATTTATTCTAATAAAGAAAACACCATTTCATTAATTCTTTTAAAGACTCTTACTCCTCGATAATAACTTACACTTTTCTGAGAAAAAGTAACCAGACACAGTTCTCTCTTCTGTGAGACTGGTTCTGTGGTACATTAACTACTTCAAAATCTGACAGTTTGAGATTAAAAATAAATCAACAACCTAAATTAACAGACAACAGTAAAGCAATCCCTAATTCATAAGGATTACTAGATACCCATAGTACAATTCCATCCAGCAGCTGAACCTCCTCCATTCTTGCCTAGTGCCAAACAGGCAGATTTTCTGCTGGTGTTTCATAGAAGCTTTTTGTTTTCTATTCCAGTGTGCTTGTTGTAATGAACAGTATTTCTGAGGACACTTAAGTAGCTTTCTTCTTTTCCCACAGCAAATATTTTTAAAAGTCCTGAATTTCATTTTAGGAAAAAAACTGACCTGACAACCCATGGGAAGCCGTGACCAGCTAAAAGTAATGTGTTTTTATACAAGCACCCTGTACTGCCAACTTCACAGTTCACAGAAAAGGATAAGTCACACTAGCTGCGTTTTACATATCCAGTTCCACAGAAAAACCTCTGAAAAAAATTAAAGAGAGAGGGAAAGTCCATACCCGATCAGAGGTAGAAGAGTAGGTAGAATAAAAAAGCTTCTTACCTCTGCCTAGGAAGCTCCATGAACAACACATACCATAAGCCCAGAAGAGTATATCCAACAGATTCGGGGTTTTTTTCCCCTTCCTGTTTGCTCTCTCAAACTTCTCTGTAAACTCTCCACTGGCAGCAAGTGCCCAACTTCCTCATTCCTGCTCCACGCATGCGTGTTGCAGGCACACACCCAACACCACTGAACACTGCCCACAGTACAGAGCCCCAACAAAGAAATCCCCACCCAACAGCAAAAGCTGCAAGTCTGTACGTAACGCATAGTCCCATCCTTCTTTCAAAGCATTTGTTTGCTTTAGTAGCTGTATAATAAAGCTCTTAAAAAAAAAAAAAGCAAAGATAAAATCATGAACATCATCAAAACTATGTCCCAAAGTAACTGAAGCTCAGTTAAATCAGATTCAAGATCTACTTTCTCTTCTCCTCAGTAAGTTTTGACTGTGAAAACAAAGGAAGAAATGTCTGTAATTTCTTGCAAAAGTCTCTTACTTGGTAGAGTCAGTGAAGTATCTTAGGAAAATGGGGCCAGTTAAGGAGAAGATGTTATTCCTTATTTGAAGCTTCCTGTCTAGTAATAACACAAGGAAAACAAGAAAACCAAACAATCAACATCACAGCTCTACCACAGTACCTCCCCAATAGACGCTCTGAAAGCAATTTACAATGATTTAAGCTTCCCAACATCCTGTGAGGCAAGACCTCATGTCTTCCTACAGAAAACTGCTGAGTGAAGTTATTTATACAGTGTTTAACAAGAAAAATATGGAATGAAACCTGATACATAATTTTTGAAATATATCATTTTCTTGACCCCTATTCTCACCCAACATTCAAACACTAGTCTTGCACCATTAGGGTCATGAACATTAAAAGACAACACACGTGTAGACGAAATTTAGGTGTTCTTGCTCATGCCCTCCAAAATATAAAACCTGCATGTGAATAAAATCGTAAATTTTCAGGGAAGATATACATGTCCAGTTTCATAATTTCTGGTTGATATTATACATCCCTTACAGCTTATTTAAAAGAAAGAGGAAGTGACCAATTCTTAATAGCAAATGGTTTTATGATCTACCACCTAGAAAATTTTTCCTACCAATAGATGATAAAGTCTAGGGAGTTAATAGCAGACAACAGCTCTACAATATGGTCCTTGCACTTCAAATTATGAGTTCTTGCATTTGTCAATGAAAACTGTAACAGTAACACAGTGATTAAACCAGTATTTAAGAAATCAAGGAAAAACCAAACAGATTAAGAGAAGAAAGGTAGAAGGCACTTAAAAAATCCACAGCAGTTTTCAGGACAGGGACTTCAGTTCAACTGCTCAAATCCTCAAGAGCTCTCAATCCTGCTGTCAAGGAGGCAAGCAAATAATTTGCTTTTCCCAGAGCAGATACATGTTTGAAAAAAGCCATGGAAAAGGTAACGAGGACAAGCTTGTAGAAGTCTTCAAATTCAAGGGTACAGACAGATATTACCTCTCAGTGTCAGCTAGAGAAGTCACTACTCTTTTTTTCTCACTCCTTTCTAATATATTCCAGCTGGACTGGTTGCATAGTTGTCCCAGCTGAAGTTTTAAATATAGATCTTTATTAATAAACACAGGTAGGCAGAAATATGGGTGGACAGCAATTACACAACCAATACCTCATTTTAACTAAAACAAGGCAACAAATCAGCCACACAAACAGCTCATCTAAAATAACTCCAAGTAGTAGACTTCAGGAAGAGAAAGCAATTCAAGTGGGTAGTGTTCTGGATCACCGAGACCAGTATCGTTCTTTTCCATGCAAGAATAACTTACAGTTACCTGACAACTTCTACTACATGCATCTGGTAGATTAAAATGAAAAGTAAGCTAAGGAAAGGAGAGGGGAAGATCTTGGTGTCACTGCAATGCCTTTACCCTTCCTTAGACATGAATCATTGAGAAGACCCAGCACAATTCAATCCAAAAAAAGGCATAAGGGGGGGGGAAAAAAAAAAAAAAAAAAAAAAAAAATCGATCTAACAAAAAAGTATAAAGCAGCTTGACACTTGCTCTTCAGAAATAGCTTTTCTCCCCACTTAATTCAGCAGCTAATTCTGCTCTGATGTCAGTGACACTACAGCTACAGTAACATTACAACTGCAATGTGAAACAATGAGACAGAAGGGCAGACCTATAGTCTGGCTGGAGATAATGGTCAAAAACTGTTCAAAAAACTGTCCCTCTAACTTATAATATAACCTTTAATAATTATCCCCCACCCCCTGCTCCCCAACAACCTTATGCAAGAATACTCTCCCTAAAAAGAAAAAATAATCAAGAAATTTTTCTTTTTTTGTAGTGTACTGTGAAAATATCACAGTAAAATTTAATTTGATAAACTTACAAGGCAAGAATCAAGCAATAGTCTGATCTTCCTCCTCGCCTCCTTCCACTTATGTCCAAGTGTTGGCACTACACTCGTCACTCTCCTATTTGTTTTCAAACTGACGGGCAGACTTAAAAAAACCAAACCTCCTATGTCAAAAATTCCAGGTGCAATAGTAAGGAAATGCTGAAATTTACTGTAAGAGCAGTGTTAAGTGAATATAAATGCTACTGCCCAGCACAGACAAGAAGACGTTTCTATTTCATAGCTATTGAAAGTGTAAAATGGAAACGTAAAATCCCATTTTACGAAGAACTTCACAGATATTCAGAAAACGCTTTCAGTGTCCACTTGAAAACTTAAGTCTCAGGACTCCTTTATAGTGTTTTCTTCTCGCTTCTCATTTCTCTGATTTAGAGGTGGCTTTTCTTGTAACTTAGTAGATGTCGCCCTCATTTTAAAAATAGATGTCAAATAGCTTCATGTTAATAACATAAAATAAGTGCTGTTTACATAACAGTACTCTAATAAAGCTTCAGTTATTCTATTTACCTTCAAAGCAATTTATTTTGGAAGACTGCACTTAGACATCAAAAAGATCTTATAATAAAAGCAGAAAGTCAAGAACAATGAAAACTAATGAATTTTTTAACAAAACTACCAATGTAGTTGCTTGCCTGCCTGTTTAATGCACAAGTTCATTTTAAACACCATACAATCACAAGAAGGGTTATCTTTTTCTATGTTACATACAAAGCCACTTCTAGACTACTGCGATGTTATTTCAAAAGGCAGTGGAGCACCTAGTTTTTGTGGCACATACATTTTATCATAGCAGGAGTTCACTATGACAAAGAACATTTTTCACCCTCTGCGCCTTATTATAATTCTATCCATTACACCATTCTCAAAGATTTTGATACAGAGTTATTAAATTGTATCAGCTTCAAGAAATCAGGTCCTCTGCTTCATGCACCAGTTCAGTCAAGCACGTGATATCATTTCTGCACTATGATGAAACTGTATGGCACCATCAGCTTCAGAGAAAAGATGCACATTTACAATCAATGTGCACAATAAAACGCTTTTATGCTCACCAGAACATTGCAATTTTACCAAAAAGTTGAGGCAGGCAGCCTGAGGAGTTGCTAAGAGAAGACTGTCTAGGTTTTCCTCATTTCTCTCTCAGATCAGTCAAGTCTAGCTACTAAGGGAAGTGTTAAACATCAATTAAACAAGTGCCCTTATGGCCAAGAAGGCCAACAGTATTCTGGGACGCATTAGAAGAGCACTGCCAGCTCTTCCAGGGCTGATTCCACCCCTGTCCTCAGGCCTAGTGAGGCACGCCTGGAATTCTGTGTCCAGATCTGGGCTCCTCAGGACAGGAGAGACCTAGAGCTCCTGGAGCAGGTCCAGTGGAGGCTGTGGAGATTATGGAGGGACTCAAGCATCTCTTTCACGACGAAAGGCTGAAGGAGGTCGGACTGTTCAGCTTAGAGAGGAGATGGCTGAGAGGGGCCCTCATCCCTCTCTGTCCCTGTCCGCAGGGAAGGCTCAGAGCGAGGACCAGGCTCTGCTCCCTGCAACCCGGCAATGGGACAAGAGACCAAGGGCAGAAATGGATGCCCAGGAAGTTCCACGTGAACATGACAAAGAACTTCTTTCCTGTGCAGTGACCGAGCACTGGAACAGAGACCAGAGAGGGTGTGGAGTCTCCCTCACTGGGGATATTCCAGACCCGTCTGGACACAATCCTTGCCTTGTGCTCTCCGATGACCTTGCCTGAGCAGGGAGGTGGGACCCGATGACCCACTGTGGTCCCTTCCAACCTGACCCACTCTGATTCTCTGAAAATACCCAAGCTGTAAACAAAGAGCAAATCACAGCCACTACCTACAAGTGTGATATTTCAGACGAGATTTAGCACAGCAGCAACAGAATGTAATGTCTCCAAACACAGTGGATAAGGATCTGCATTGCTTACCATAAACTAATATGCGTTAACCACCTTAGCCCTGGGAGGACCCAAGCATCCAGACTCATATTTGCATTCCACAACCAAGGAGTCAGATACTGAAACTTTACCTACTTGGCATTTCCAGTGCATTTTTAAGCATAGGCTTAGAGCGGGGCAAGTCAAAACTACTTCTCAGAAAGTAGTCTCCATGCCCATGCTTCATCACTGCTAAGGACCTAAGCCTATCCAAACCAAATTCCCTTCCTTCTCATATTCGCTTCTAAAAGGCTCCAAAAGATGTTCCAGATCTGTTAAATGGTTGAGAAGTCCTGGAAACAAGGGAAAGAATGGGGGAAGCACAGAAGAAGGAACTTCAACGCAGCCATTTTTATCATTGGCAGACTTGTCAAGTTTTTAGGTGTAGTTTCATAAGCAGCTTATTTGGACACAACCAGGGCAACACAGGTTTTTTATGTATTTCTCCATTAATGGAAGCCATCTTGGAAGTATTGACTAAATTTTAACTAGCTACCTAAATGCTATTCAGCAATCCTAATAATAAGGATGACTACACTAACAGGTTGGAATGATGAGAGTAGGTGAAATGGATATGGAACATGAGCAATAATTTGTGGAATTGTTACTTTATACTAAATCCTCACCAAAATTATCTAATTTCGAAAACAATGCTAGATTTAAGCAGTGTTTAATGGTGCAGGTTATGCAAACACAGTCAAAGCCATCCTTTCAGTTCATTGTGGTTTTAAGTACTGTCCAGAGGAGGTGAAAGAATGCTCCAGCAGTCCATAACTTACATCACCTTATCGCCTCTAGAACCTAGTTGCAAATATGGAATCAATTGTAAATGCTACAATAGCCGATACAAAAATAGCTTACAGGGCCCAAACAAAACCAGATATACTTCTTTGCTGAGTCCTGTAATAGCTTCACTTGCAATAATAGCAGGAATATTAAGACAAAGAACATAAATTTCACAGATGAGTATTCTACCTGTTTCCATGACAGAGGCTGCAATTGTGTTTCAATAACACAACCTAGTCTACACTACGGCTCTGGAGTCATCCAAGGTCAAGAGGCAGCTGTAGCAGAAATGGCACTGAGCCTGGAGAATTTCAGCTCTCTTGTTAACAACTGCATAAATAAAAAATTAGCTAGTCAACACACTATACAAGATTTTCTCCACACCTCTAATAGATTTTATGTAAAAATCCAAACACTATTCAGCACTGACAAACCTGCTCAAGACTTTTAAGTGGTGTTAAATTATCATTCACACAGGGCCTAAAGTCTTTAAGCAGCAGTAGGAGAGGTCACACAACTGTTGCTGAAAAGCAGGTTATTTCAGGTACGTCTGACTCACAATGTAATGGAGCCTCACTTGCTTTAAATGATACTAGCAGCCGGTGATTCAATTTGTGGCGCTGCTAAAAAAAGCAGTTCCAGCCGCCAGAAATAGCCAGGGGCAAGATACTCCTTTTGAATGAGACTTTTCATGCAGCCTTCAATTACAAGAAAAAAATCCCACCCTTAAATATTTTACAGCCTTGGTGTCAGTCTCACATTCCATATTTATAAAAATAGAATCTTTTCTTTACAGCTTGACAACATCATTAAAAGTACTCATGGTTTTAGTGAGTGGAAACAAAAGCTTCAAGTCTCAGGGTTTCCATTAAACACCTACTCCTAAATCAGTAACAAACATTTCAAGCTTAACCACAAAAACGAAAGCTGTTGCTTTACGTTTCCTTTTTTAATAGAGCAAACAACATAAGATAGTCATGTATAAGAGAAAAAAAATCCAACCCCCAACATCTCACTGATCCTGCCATCAGTAATGGATAAGAGGTATATTTATTCTTTGCAGAAGCCTGAATTCAACACGGAAAAAGAATATCCTACATCCTCTTATAAAGAGGTTTTGAATTATAGCCCTAGTTATAGAAGTTTAAAGTTACATAACTTGAAAATCGTCCAATCAAGAAAGCAAAATGCAATAATCCTGGGAGTAATCTACTAAAAATCCAGTGCCAACTTGATGAATTTTGCTGCTTATGACTTGTAAAAACAGTTCTCCTCCAAGTAGGGAATTTTGTCTTTGAAAAGAAAGTCTTCTTACTTACTGCTTACTTTGCATGAAACTTATTTTAAACGGAGCAGTCCACAAAGAATTTTTCTCTTGCCCAGTCTTCAAAGATATATTCATCTCTAAAAACATATTACAACTACATTATTGCAGTATTAGCAACCAGAAAGATGCAAAATAAAAAATACATAGGACACAATCTCACAGACTACTGCCAGAGTTGTGTTACTAAAAAGTACACAGATCTCCACAGCATGCTGAACCAGCCTAAATTTTTAAAAGCAAAGGGTAAACTTGCATTAATGAACTTTATTCACAGAAATTTAGACTTCACTCAAGGAAAACGAAGATACTGGACTAGATAAGGCTTATCTAGTCCAGTATCGTAAGACTAGACTGAAATACGCTGAGAAAGAAAATAACAGTAGCTGCAAAATTAAGCAACTCTGTACTTCCTTTGGGTGATTTAATTTCCATTAACAATCTCCTTCTTGAAGTAGCGACAGCTCACCACAAGCTTTTAATACTCACTGTTCCAGACTGCCATGAGACTACAAGTGTTTGAGCCTTCACACACCCTTGACTGCAGTGCTACTACCTTTTCCAGTACCTTGAGAGTACATCTGAAGGATATTTACAGTTATGGCACACATGGACTACTCAGAAAGATCCTTCCATTTTTCAAATTTCCTACTTTTAAGAGTCTTAAAATAGAACTCAGCTGCCCATTGCACCACTCTTGCTGCATTCCAAGCCAGGAAAAATGACAAGCCAGCCATGTATAGACAATATTTGCAGGATTTGATCATTTAAATTTCCTCTGACTTGTGTTGTGTAAGCCTGGTTAAACAGCAGGTATCCAATTATACAATAAGGTATAGGAAAGGAAAACTAGGCATTGAAACTCTCTTACCATCCATGCAGTCAATATCCCTTTACACATTCCTGTATTCAGCCGCTTGCTGGTTTTGGAATAAAAGCAATGACAGTAAACTAAAACCTAACAACAATTCAAAAGAGAAAATTCTCAAAATGGGTAAGCCAAAGGCAAGTGTAACAGCACTAGTGAAGCCCCCATAACTGCACTGGGAATTATTTAGTATGCAAAACCTTACAAGAACTAAGTATTTACATGTATTTATTAGCATACTAGAGTCACTGGATTTCCATAGGCTTACTGACAATTTTTATTCTGTAATGACCACTGACATAGCAGCTTGTCATATCAACATCACTGACTATTCCCACTTCTCAAAAGCTACGCCAAGTTTCTGAAATTACATTAATGAATTATCAGACGTGCTTGAAGGAAAGGATTGCTGTCACTCACATCCCCTTCCTGAAGGGCCCCAATTACTGCCATATAAGCTGGTAAATAAGCAAGGGTTTTTTCCCCACCCCCCTTTCCTGGGGAAGGACAAGTCACATTTTTATTTATCAGGTGAATACCTGTTTTACTCACAGGAAGACACTGTAGCATGTTGGTCGGGTTTTTTTTCAGTCGAGATTTTAGCTAAAATATACCTGTGACTGTTTTAATACCTGGTGAGTAATCCTGACTCCACATCCCTTTCTTCTCCTGTAGGGCCTAATGAGATAGCCACATCATCACATCCTCAAATGCCAATACCAAGGATTTCTGTGGAAGTCTTTCTTCCGGGTATGTCCTGAAATCACCTACATCATGGCCAAGCTACAATTTGACAGAGCTCAAGTTGTTCTATTCTAAACCAGTCTAGTGAATCTAAAAAGTCACATAAAGATGGCTGTGAGCACATAGTTCTCCTCAGAAACACACCCACAGACATCCCCACCCAGCCCTCGAGTGCTATTTTGTTAGAAGCATTTGACAGGGAAGTTCTACTGAGAAAGGAGTGACCAGAAAAGCTTACTACAGATCTCTGTTTGCTGAAGTCATGCAAATCCTCAGATTTACAGAAAATCAGGAGGGAAATATCTCTTTCCTATGAACTGCAGTGCAGACATTGACACTTAGGTTATTCTGCCTTAACTGATGAATTTTCAATACACCTGGTAAAGGAATGAATGCTAAAAAAAAAAAAAAAGCCTGATAGCTACTTACCAGTGTTGGTATCATCTTATTAGTTCTATAATTATTTTTTCCTTTTTGCAAATGCTACAGAAAGGAGAAAGAACATCATGCCTTAAGGACAGATTAAAATTTTGCCAAGTTTCCCCCCACTAAGAATATATTCTGCAAAAATCACACTGCTCAGAGAGAAGATAAGTCTTAAGTCTAGTAATAATTAGAGAAAAGGGGTAAATTTAGTACAAGTATAACTTAAAGAATTTATTTTGATTTGCAACCAATTGAGCCGTGCCTTTTTGCTTTCTGGTTAAGGTGTTTAAAAGCTTTGCCCACAGCCTTTCACTTTATTATTTTAATAAAAATAAGAAGTATCTTACACTCCAACAGAACCTTTCTGCCTACAGGCAGGTCACCAGTAAAATGCTAAGCAGCATCACTGAAGGGAAAACTGAAAAGCTGTTTCCCAATGCGTTCTGGCACAAGTCAGAACTAGGTTATTCCACATACCTCCACTCTCATACTGTTATCAACAGGGAACCTCTTATAAAAAAAGCAGAGATGGGATGATTTAGAGGGTTTCCAAACACAGTCAACCCTTACTTTGAGCACCTTTTCTGTGCACCAAAATTATTAATGTCCCTGAAGATTCTTAACACAAATACATCTTTAAAATGGAATAGATGGTTCAGGAGACAAAAACAGACGGAATCATAAAGTAAGTCATCTTCAAGCCAAGAAATGGCTTTGTATAAACTACAAAACAGTGGATAAGCAGCATTAAAAGTTAGCACGGAAGAGGTATCTTCAGCTAGCATGATTTAATACAGCACACAAGTACAGGAAACTAACAATCCACAAGTTAGTTAGGAAACTAACAAGTCCAAAAGACAATCCTGCTGGCTCACATCTCTTCAGCAGAATCTGACAATAGCTGGCAACAAACCAGTTACATTTTAAATAGTCTGGTCTATTCCAAGCAACCAAAGTTTAAGTAATTCTCACATTCCTGAATAACGTTTTTTTTCCACTGTTATGATTCACTTACAAAGAAGTTACAGCGTCAAGGCTTCTATCCATAAGGCCTGGTTTAAACAACGAAGACTAAAACTAAAATTGACTATAGGTTTTTGCAGCACTAATAAGATCGCCTTCTTAATTAATTCTACAGAAGGCCTTCTCACACAATTAAATGGGAGAATGACTCATAAAACAGGAAGGACAGCCTGAGTCGCTGCCTCTGGTTTAACTAATCCAGTCCACTTCATCAGGCCAGTACAGACTAACTTATTTTTACCTATCTTCCTCCATTTGTCCTTTCAAATTTACAACACCAAAGTGGTCACAATGCTTGCTAACTTCTCACCATTTCCAGAAGAAGTGGTGATATTTCGATAATTCTCAGTAAAGCCCAAGAACAAAGCGTACCACAGGTTGCTCCATTATCCAAATGACCCATCCTGCAACTCTGAACTATAAAGCAATGAAACTAAGAGGCAGTAAGCCATCTCTGTTACCTGCATTAGCTGGCTGAATTGATGAGTGGCTCAGACCAGAACAAAGTTGAATGGAAAAAAAAATTAGAAGAAAAATAGGCAATACCAGAGAATGAAAGATCATTAAGGAGAGCAGGAGAGGTAAAGATAACCATGCATCCAGGAAAAAAAACCAAACCTACAAGAAAAGAGAACATTTTAGCACACAAAGAGATAAAGACTCCTTAGAGAAAAGTTATTTCAAGTCTGGAAAGGAACATCAGAGAGCAGTAATTCCTTTGAAATTGCTTTAGTAATTTGTGAGACTTTGCCCTGTTCTCATCTATTTTTGATCCAAAATCCACATTCCCTCTACAAAGCAAGCAAGACCAAGAATTACTGTCCTTCAGAGCTGCAAATAAGAGCAAGTAATTTTCCAGCTGCCAAAAGTTTCTGGATTTTATCTACCCACACAATAATTAACAACAATGCAGGTGACCAGTGACAATTTCCATATGATGATAAACAGCTATTTATCAAGATCTTTCAAATGTGATTAATTAATTCTGTTTACATTTAGGGGACTTTGGTGATTTGGTATGAAGCCCCTCAGACACGTCTAGAACCAACTGCCCAGATGCTATGTTAAACAAACAATTGCTCTAGAAAAGCTCAAGAAATACATATGCAACATCATACACAGCTCTGAAGATTTTTCATTTGTAGAGGGTAGAGGCTGAGACTTGTTTCACAATTCCTGCTCTTTCTTCCATATGTAGATTGTAAAGCAGGACAGCACGTTGCTGCTTCCTATCTCCTCAAATCTATTCAATCTGTGGCACAAAATCCAGGTTCGATTTTTGCACAATGAAACAGAAATTTTAAATTGCGACACTCCACAAACAGATGATTGTTTCACTGGACTCGTGAACAGATTTTTCAAGATTTAATTAGCATAATGTTCACTTATAAAGGCAGGGAAACTTTTTCTACTAAGCTTCTCAGAGAACAGCTTATACCCAGAAAGGTGAGATTTAATTATCATTAGGCCTGCATAACTGCCAGAATCATTAATGGTCATAAAATAATGTTATGCAACATGTCACAATTCAGGAATGCCACATAAGCTAATCAAACTCACTTTCTACTGTTGCTTCACAATTTAGTTTCCATTAATTTCAAGGTCTCTCCTTCAGTTCTTGCATCTTAGCACAGAATTGAAAAAAAAACTCCACAGGACAAAACACTTTAGTCTTGCTTTACTGTGAGTGCCAGATTCATTAGATACAAACTGGATAATGAAGTCCTAACACTTCCATTTGTTGGTACAGTTCTACCAGTACCTGAAGGACTTTCATTCTAAAGTGGTAACAAAAGCAGTGAAGGTGAAGGGAGAACAAGCTGAAAGAATGTGACTTACAGGAAAAATAAGTCAACAGTAGTTTTATTTCAGTCACTTTTGAAGGGCATTTATATTACACAGTCATGGTAGTAAGACATGGAGAAGTTACTCATTCAAATACAATTGCTACAAAAAGTGAAGAGTGTTAAGTCATTATGAGTAAAGTTTACTCTAGAAACAAAGCATAGAGAAGGTTAAATGCTACCAAACACTGGGAGTGTTCCACTGAACCTGGTTTATTAACAAGCAGGTAATTAAGACCATCCTCCTTGGCATGAATTTCAATTCATTCACTTTGTAATACCTTCCCTGAACCTCACTCCTTTTGCACTAAAGATAGCACCTAATTTTGAGTTGGGGACCAACACTGGCTGCCACAATTCATCAAAAATATTTAGCTGCAAGTCTCTGAAAACCTCCAATGCACAGCAAAGATATGAGATTCCTGCTACTCTAGTAGATGTCTCCTTTGTAAATAGTAAGGAAGTTAAAAGTTGTAGCTGAAAACCCTTCCAACTTGATCACCATTTAACCTGAAGTAATTGCTCAAAATGAGTTCAGGAGAAAGTGCTGACAAGACCTTTAGATCAAGGCTACAAGTACTCCTGCTCCATCAGCTGATCAACTAGCATTTTGTTAACAACAAGAGGTTGTTGTTAACGTACCTCAACCTTCAAAGCTTATCCTGACAGGGTCTAATAAACACAGAAGCATCCTGAAAAATAATTACATTTGGAATGCTCAGATTTTAATTGAAGATTAACAGCCTGCTTTTAAAGAGTAGTTAATCAGATAATTTAAAAAACACCTATTAAACTGGAATAGTAGAGAGACAAGACCAACCAGACTTTCCATGTTAAAACAAAAAACAAACTAAAAGAAATCAGGAACCACCTGTGAGATCTAATTTTTGCAACCTAGCACGCTGCAGCCATTTCAGCTACACCAAACGCTTTGCTTCTTCAGTTGTCCTGTAGCTGAAGCAGTCCTGTCTCAGATCAATATAACATGCACCCCACAAACACCAGAAATTCAGTAACTGAAAAATAATACTTTAAAAAGTGGTTTTGCAAGCAATCTGTAGTGAGAGGGGTCTATTCACCAAGAAGCAAGAACAACAGTGTCCTTATGGTGGTTTTAGGGACCATGGCTGGAAGGCATAACTGTCAATAAACCCTCCAGCTTCTGTAATGCTGAACTCCAGACTCACCGCAGCATTCCCTGACACAAATACTCTCTTCTGTGTTTGTTGTATCACATTACATGGCAACTCTGTCACAATCTCTGGGAAGCAAGTGAAAGATCTGTTTCTCCAGCAACACTTCCACTGTGTATCTTCAATTTCTTATGCAGCAGAACGAGAAAAAAAAGAATCCTTTTGTGTGTCAAAACAATCCTCTTCCCTTGTCTCCCCTCTCCACCTCACAACTCCCTCTCATACAAAGATTTTAGTCCATGTTCCTAAAAAATGTCTTCATTTTAACAAGGTAGCTTACATTGTGGGCCTCTGCCTATTTTTTACAATCAAGTGATAGAGATTTTATTCTCCATGTGGTTTTTAGGCTTCCTGAAATACTTTTTCTTTCTGGGGGAAGAAAAGCTAACCTAGCATGTGGGGCAGAAGTTTTCATGTAAAAGTCTGCATAGGATGTCCAGGCCCTGTTGTATATGCATATATGCCCTGATGCATATGATAAGTCATCTCTACCCACTGAAAATTTCCCTAGACCCTCTGTAGCTGCCTTCTTTCTCACTCCATTAGAAAGTAATCTCAACGTGAGGCTGGGACACCCATTGTACTTGCATGAAACACTCCTCTACACTTTCTAACACAGAGCAGTGCACAACTGGTACTGCCTCTGACAACACACATTTGCAGCAAATGATTTAGAATTCTTGCTATTTCTATCACCAAAATCTCTTTCTTCTCCAGCTGATACCAAATATGTTGCTACCATGCAGTAACAGGAAAGCTGTTTCCTCAAGCACTCTAACCAGAAACTATTTTTATATCAGAAAAATCTATTTATAATAAGCCATCAGGACTTTTGCACCTTCTTGCCCATTAACACACTTCCACAAATAAAAAACCTCATTAGGAAATCAGTTAGCCCTTGGAAATCTAATACCATTTCAACTTTTACCGCACTGGTAATGAAGAAAATGAAACTGATGCAAAAGATAATTATCAAGAGATGCACTTCTTCAGAAAAACAAGTGGTCACAGTGATGGGAACTGCACCTAATTCGGGGCACACTGTGGAATCTCTGCACAGAAAGGAAAGTAATATAACGTAAGTAAACATTTGTGGTTTTCTTTCTCAGTTATCAGAGTCCCTAGACTTCAGCCTACTTTACTGTAACAGAGCCTACATGGAATCTTGAAGGTCATATTGAAATTTCAGTTGGTGCATGTTTATACAATAATCTTTCACAACAGGAGCATATTGTATCCTTATTCCTGTATGATAATGGTTTCACATTCATTACCTAGTACAGTCCAAGACATTAATTTCAAAATACAAATTCCCCTATGGGTTATCTCTCATGTACTTTGAGTCACATTTGTTTTTCTGGCCCAATAGCCAATGTTACTTGGGATGCTCCAGCAAACAATCACCCGATTTACCGGGTGTGGGAAAAACCACCACAAAACCACACAGACTTTGATCTACAAAATGATTCAGTGAATCCATGGGGGGGGGAAAGAATTTTAAACAATGAGTAGGCTTTGCAAAAAATTACAAAGTTTTATAAATGTCACCTGCTTAAAAGATGGCTTATAGTGGCTTCTGCATCACTATTCTGAGATTCTTGGGAAGTTTGGGAACCTACACGCAGATGAGTTCTTTCTTTCTAATTCAGCTCTAATTTAGCATTGGAAAGCGATGACTCCACAAGTTCTTTCAAATGGATGAAACTTTTTTTCCCAAGTATTGGGAATGTAAGCTATAATTCTTGGTCCGGAATAAAAAAAACCAA
The DNA here is from genome assembly GCA_013398115.1 of Falcunculus frontatus. NCBI lineage: Eukaryota > Metazoa > Chordata > Aves > Passeriformes > Falcunculus > Falcunculus frontatus. Next base: position 184,950 of record VZRV01006660.1, read on the forward strand.
AGGTAATTATCCTTCCTATCACTACATATTACAGACTGGGAAAGGTCAATTCTCTAAGTATCATGAAAAACTCTTTTACAGCACTGGTTAGTTAAGAGATAGAGACCCTAATTAAATGGGATGTCAGTCTTTGTCTTTGCCATCGCTATCAAAGGTAGCCAGCATCAGTGTCACCCAAGACTTCTGAACCACATACAAAGTAATTAAAGCATTATTTTAATATACACACTCACTGAATCTCAACTTCTGTGATGCTTAATTCAACCAAGATTGATAATGGCTTCCACCCAGATTGCTGGTGAATCACTGGCAACACATCAGAAGTTTCCAAAAGCAATCCTGCTCATTTCTCTTCATCTGCTTTAGCATGAGCACTTTTATATAATAATATACGTCTCAAGATGTCCCTAAATTAAACTCTGCCATATTAATGTCTGCAGTTTCCAGATTCATACATTCATCTGTTCACTGGAACATTAGTTTTTTAAATTATCAGCATATAGCAATCCCAGAATTTCAGAAATTTCTGAAATATTTAGCTTTAAACCAAGCTAGTTTGGATACAAAGCTGACAAAAAACCTCACAAAAACAAACAACGAAACACCAGAAACCACAGAAGTTACTTCCCACTTATCTCTGAAGGTTCCTGCTGCTCATAAGTGATTGACAAACTCAAGTCTCTGGCTGTCAAAACAGACTGTTCTGATGGTACCCGCCTTTCTAAATTTCCCTCCAAGCAGCCTGTCAGGCTGTCTGCTTTGACAGACTCTTTTCTAGGACAGGAAGGCAAAGCCATAAGCTATCATTGGGAAAGAAAAAGGTGCCTGATAAAGATCTGCTCCTATTTATGTTAGTGGGAACCATAATTTCATTATCAGCATTGTGTATTAATGCACCAAAGAAAGCCATGGTGGTCCTGGTGAAGCTTAGAAACTGGCAGTAATACACAGACTGCTCCTGAACACAGGTTATTTATACAGCTATTTAGCTTCACTGACTTCAAATACAGCAATACAGATATTTATAGCTGACAAAATTAACGGCCTCTGCATCCTTACAAGCCTGAAAGAAGTAAGAAAAGGTAAGTTTAGGAACACATTAACTTCTGCCTCATAGTACTCCTCTGTTATCTCACAGTTCTATAGCCATATAATGTGAATAGAATATAAATGCTGAATTTAACAGCTGCATTTCTCTTCCAGCAGAGTCATTAAATAACAGCATTGCTACACCAGTTACAAGGATTAAAGCAGCTGAGCCACAATCCAGGTTACTTTAAACCTTTTAATTATTTTTGCAAATCTTTAATTTTTTCCCCCACTTCAGCCATTTTCAATATGGCAAAAACACACAGAAAACCGTAGCTTCTGCTGGAGGAACAAATGATTTGTCACTCGTACTTGACTGAAATTTATAAAAATAAGAGATACACTCTGGAAAAAAAAGGCATGCGGAGGAAAACAAAACGTTTCTAGGATAAAAAAACCTGCATCAGTTCCCCGCTTTAAAACAGGACAGGCCTCACAATGGCTTTTGAGGACAAAACCTGACCCAGGACATTCCCAACCATCAGAGCAAATTAAAACCCAGCTATACCAACATTGCACCCCCGACATGAAACCCTACCCACTCTGAGGATGCAATCCAACAGCCAAAACAATGCCAGAGTGGAAAAACTAGTGCCAAGTCAGGGAGATCCTGTGCGGTTTCACCACCGCTTGTCCCCACGCAGAGGGAGCCGGGGCCACCTCGGCTCTTCCCTCAGGCACGACAGACAAAAGAGCCACAACCCAGGGCGGAGAGGTGGAACACCTCTCAGGGTGTTCCAGGGGACGGGTAGGGCTCTGTCATTATTTTCCCTCCGTCTCTTTTGTTCAACGCGACACAGGGATGAGTTTTCTCACGCAGAGGCACGCAGAGCCCCTGGAAAAAACAACAGCAGGCCCAGGGGACACACAAAAGCCGCCTGTCCCTCGGCCGCCGTAGCCTGAGGCGATGCCGCCTCTTCCCACCCCCAGCCGGACCCAGTCCCTCTCTGCCTCCCCCGCACCGTGCACGGCGACCCGCGGTCCCTCCCCACCTGCCCGGGGCGTTCGGAAATCGAAGCCGGCACGAGCCTGAGGCCTGGCGAGGTACAGAGTCACAGAATTGTTAGAAGTACAGAGCACCTCTGGAGATCATCTCGTCCAAGCGCCCACCCCTCCGCCTCCTTCATCGGCAAGGCGGGCAGAGCTCTCCCGCCCTATTGTTCCCCATACCCGCAGCGGAGGCAGCGCACTCACCACGCGGGCCGGGCTTCCTGCAGCGCCCACCGGCCCCCTCAGCTCCGGCACACCGGGGCTGCCACAGCGCCCTGCTGCTGCTGCTCCTCCAGCAGTACCCGCGGGCCCCGGGGCAGCGCCGCCATCGCCCGCCGCCACCCCGCTGCCACTACAGCAGCGGCCATCTTGTGCGTCGACTGTTCCTCTCACCGCCCGCCCCTTCCTGCGCCCGCCTTCCCCCGCAGCCAGGGCGGGACGGGACGGGACGGAGAGAAATAGCCGAGTCACGGGCTGGAGCCTGTGAGGGCAGGGCAGGGCAACTATAACCCGTTTGGGGAGGGTACTTCGCGCTCCGTCAGGGACGGTCTCCAATCCCTGCTGCCTTCCTCCTTTCAGGTGGGTTCCCCCCCACCCTCCTCACCTCCTCTTGTCATAGTTAGCGGGCTCAGGGGTGGAGGTCGAGGTTTTTCACTCACGGAGTGGCTCCTGGGGAGCGCTCTGTGTTTTGGGAGCTTCCTGAGGGCCCCCGCCCGCCATTTTCTCTCCCTCGGGAGCCTCTGTTGGCGAACCCTGCGGTTCCCTTTATATTGCCCCCTGCGGTTGCCTCATGCCATCACATCTTATTGCTTCAAGCCGGATACTTCTCTTACTTCAAGGAAAAATAACAGAAATTAAGTTTTACACTTACGTGGCCGTGCAGGGCAAAGCTTTCGAGTTTTTGCCCGCCAGTCCCAAGGGAAGGCGTAGAGATGGGCTCGCTGCTGGAGAAGATCCCCCGTGGTTTTGTATGCTGCAGGACACACTTAAATCATCCTCAGTTTTAACCAACACCACTGGTAAGATGGTTGGGGACCTACCAAGCTTTCCTGTATCACAATCAGAACTAGTTGGGATACTGAAGAAATTTTAAAACGCAGTTATCGAATGTCTTGCAGTCATTTGACTTACAGCGTTTACTGAACACGTACTGACTGACAGTTTTAAATTGTTCCAAGAGCTAATTATTTAGCATCAGGATATTTCAAGGTAACATCGACTTGATGCCCGTTTATGAAAACCTGAATATGGTGTAAAATACTAAGGAATTTAGCCATACTTAAATTAAAGACCAAAAATGGTATTCAGTGGTCTCGATTTCTTGCCCATATATTTTATCGTGTCTATGCCCAGCTAGAGGCTCTGTGGGATCAGTCCTGGTGTGACGCCATCGTGCAGGATGTTGTGCAGGGAATCACTGCATTTCTCTTTTCCTTTCGTAACACTGTGAGGAGCATACAGTGTATTATTGTCAGTCCAACATCTGAAGTGCAGCTTTGCATGACCTGGTGGGTTGTGACATGCAGACAGACGAAGGAACTTCCTACACACGGGGAAAAACTACACAGGGCAAGGTTACTCTTCAGCTCCTGTTTCTGACTCTTGTACTGATCATGGACAGATTTTCATTAACTTTACAAGAAATGTGGTGGTAGTAACTAAAAGTGTTATTTCTATCTATTTTACTAAAGAAATCATCTCTCTGATTTAGGCTTTTCCACCAAAACAACCTTAATGTTTATCAAGGATCAGTGCTTAAATAAAATAATAATAAGAAAAGCTATTATTTTCTGAAAACAGAGTTTTCTAGCCACAGTCCCAGGCATTTGAGATCTTACAAACACTGAAGATTAAGATATTTACAAAGACCACCTTTGACTTAGCAAGAGCTTTACTATGAGCTAGAAAAGAAGTGTAAATTGGAAATGTCCAAGGCCAGATTGGACAGGGCTTGGAGCAACCTGGTCCAGTGGAAGTTGTCCCTGCTTATGGCAGGGTTTGGAACAAGATGAGCTTTAAGATCCTTCCAACCCAAACCAGTCCGATATTCCATACCACAGAAGCTTTTCAATCAGCAATTGCCATCTTTTGCAGACTCCTCTTTAAATGTTACAGTAGAAATGTGAACCTTGTTGGAGTTGTCAGTGTCCTGATTAGAAGCAGAAGATGGCATTAAGAATAGCTAAAATGGAAGGTGTTCTTTGCAACCTTGGTTTAAAGTCACAGAGTCTAGAAATGGTCAGGGCCTGAGGACATCTTGTTACTTCCTAGTTTCTAGCAAGTGACTGTACAGTGTTCTGATGTTCTGTTCAGTCTGGCTTTTAATACTCCAGTCTGGGGACTTCTACCACTTTCTCTTTTGGTTCCTGTATTGTGGAAAGGTTTCATTTTTCATGTAGCTTATGCTTTCCCTCAACATTTAATTCCATTACCATTATGAACATGCTAACAACAATTTTCAGTATTACAGCATAGGTTACCACAGTACTACATTGTTGAAATTTAAAGAAGTGGGATATGAAATGACCTGTGGTTCTTATCATGTAACACTGCACAGATGAGCACTTTAATTCTCAAACCCCGCTTTAGACTTCCATCAGAGTCAGACTTTTCTAATGTTTATTCTTTATTATGTTTTCTGAAAGTTCAGTAATTTGTAGATGAGCTTGTTCTCTTCTTGGGAACTGATCTTACTAGATAGCCTAGATTATTTTTAGTGTCTGCTTTCCCCAGTTACGCAGCATTTCTTCCTGCATGATACATTGCTGTAGCATTTGAAACACAAAACATTATTTGTCTTTAGGATTACTATTTTCAAATATAATTTCAGCTTATCATTAAATCTGCTATAATTTATCTCCACTTGTTCAAACTGTTCTTTCTTTCATGTTCTTAAAAACCCACAGGAATTAGTTTTGATTCTACCACATATAGTCTCAATTTTCAATTACTTTTTTTCTTTTTTTTTCCCATCCAAAAGGGGATAATGTGTAGGCATGGTTCTAAGATTTGACATTTGTGGCCACACTAGTAATGTTCTTCAAATTATACATTAAAAATGACTCCTCATTTTAGCCTGTATGACTGAGAGAAATACCTAAAATACCAGTGTAACTGTCAAATGGTATCATCTCACCAGTCAATTTTTATATTACTCCTTCCATACAAAACTGATCTAGAACTGTGGAACCAGGATAGCTGTCTTTATAAAAAGAAAGTGTGTATTTTTTAAATATCTTGGCAGTATTTCAGTTTGCTATTTTAGTTATCAATGTGACCTGTAAATCTGATAATAATGGAAAAATTCTCATTTAAAAACCCGTGATATCAGAATGGAAGGCAAGAATGAAATACTTCTCCAGGTGGCTGCAAGCTTGTTCTTATTATTTTACACAGTGAAGATTCTTGCACATAAACCACAGATAATAAAAAAGAAAATCTTTAGCATTTGTATACGCTTGACCATCACATTAACAAAACCTAAATTCCTGCACTTTTATAAAATTCCTGCACTTTTATAAAATTCCATTGACAAAAGCAGAAGACTGTATCCATCCAACATAATCATTGCAAAAATATCCAATATTCATTAAAGGGCATGCTGAATGTCATCCAAGCCCATGGGATACAGATGCAACTATTGGAGCTAGTTTTATGTACTTATTTTAAATAATAAAACAATGATAGCAAAATACAGCCTTACACTGTGGACATGCTCAGTATCTCCATCGTAACACACAAGGTTTCGATTTCCCATATACAGAAGATATCTAGAGGATCTAAAGGAATGTGAATTCCATATGTGTAAAATGAGTGTTCCTCCATGAAAGCTTCTTTCCCAAGTATTCACAAATTCATAATTTGCACAAACAAATAATACTATGTAACTCACCAAACATCAGATTTGTTTAAAAACTTTTCATAGTTCTTTGATGCTGTTCATAATAAATTTGCAGAATATCAATGCAGTTATTAATGTTTGTATTTTCAGGCTAGTTGGAATGCAAAAGATCTATGTAAATGCACCCTCTGACTGCAGCTGCTGTGGAAAAAGAAGAAATTATAAGGAAGGTAAGAAACTTTGCTTTGATGATTTCTCATTAGAGGTTTTACTTCCTTAACCATCCCATCTCATCATGCTCCTTGTCCAACACTGGTGATGTGAGATGCAGAATGCTGACTCAGGAGTACGTGCCCCACATTCTCCTCCTTACTCCCTTTTTTGCTCACATGTCATTGCTTGCTTTGCTCCAATTCCAGACCTTCCAGTGTCATTCAGCACATCTCCTCTCTCTTTGAGATGAGGTAAAAATTTATAAGTAACAGAAAGTACAAGAATTTGCAGCATAGCAAGTCTCTTAGTAGTTCCACTAGGCAGAGCCAGTACCACACCACATCCTTGTTACTCCAGTGCCCTCTGCTGAAGTAACCGTCTCCTTGGCTTCTGAGTCCCGTTGGGGAGGGGCAGGAGCCTCTGCCAAGTGCCGTATGCTGCCACCTCTTTATCTTGCACTTTACTTCCCTGGTGTATTTCCTTTTCTATTCTGTCTTAACAGAAAAGCTGAAGTATGACCCCTTATTTCCTTTCCTTGCTCCAGTGGTACTTAGGTTGAAATTTGTTCTTTTCCTTCATAGCATTGCTGCATCACATTTTACAGCAGCCTCTTAATGAGCTTAGGAAGGTAACATATATGTTGGGATGATAAACAATTAAGACAGTTATACTTTACACGAATTCCAGCACATGTGTGTGTCTGTATAAAGCTGAAAACCACCTAAATTAACAATGTAATTTTTTTTCCTTTCTGGCAAGTTTACTCATGTACTATAAAACTGGGAGAAAATGAGAGACAGGTAATGTGATGCAGTCAGTAACTTTATTTAGCTGCATGTAAACCCACAGCCTTACTCTCATTTTGCAGGGGAAACTAAATTGTAAAGGTTAAGCAACTTTTCATGTTCACATAGCAAGGAGTGGCAAGAGGAGGAATGGTCTGGTCTCCTGTTCCAACCACTAGACCTGGTGCATCCTCCACTCCCATGCAAGTTACAGTAATTACATTAAGACTAAACTGCCATCTGAATAATTTTTCCAATTGAATTTCCCAGGGAAAGCACTCATACCACATGTAAAAGGTAGGACTGTCTTACATCTCTGTAGTCACATCACATTTCTGCAGTAAAAGAAAATGTGCTGATCATTTCCTGGAATTATCCTTGCTTTGTATTACCCATAAAGACTCCAAGTTTGGTACTGGTTTGGTTTGAGAGCACCTCATACAGGACATCCCCAGTGCATCTTCCAAGAAATTGGACTGTCAATTCCCACAGAAAAATCAAGGGCCAACCTTAGCTAATCCTAACAGATGAATAATTGCATAAAGCATGTTTGGGAGCTGCTGCTTATTCAGATCTCAGAGATTTTATTGAAAAAGTATGTTGTTCAGGTAATGGCAGAGGGACATGTTTTATACTCCTTAGTGGCTTTTCAAAAGAGATCTGTAAGCAAAAATTCTTTTTATATACACAAATATATATGTAATATATGTATTTTTATATATATATATACATATATGTAGTTGCAGCATATGCTTGATAAACAGTTCACAAAATATTATTTTCAGTGAAAACCCATCAAAATTTGTTTAGGTGGGCTGAGATTATTTTTTGGAGATCATAGCTGTATGGTAATTTCTGTTAGTCTTTTACCAGATTCTGCATACCATGTCTTCTTTGTCAGGCACACATGCAGACCCCCACCTTTTTAATAAGAATTTCTTCCTGCAATTTTAAATTTCTTTTCAGCACAGTATTCTCAGTTTCCTCTCATTACTCTACTGGTAAAAAGCTGTTACATGTCATTCCAGCAGTTCAATTTCAGCAGCAAACATTGAATTTTCTGTATTGTAAATATACAGTACAGTTTGTTCCTGTTGTGTATGTTCTTCTGGTTTTGGTAAATTTTCATCAAGAATTACATCATTAATCCTAACATTTAAGGACTTTTTTAAAATTTGATATTTCAACTATTCTTTTTTTGAACTTAAGAAGACAGATTTTCTAAAAAGAAGTTGCTATCTTTTTATTGTTTATAAAATTTTTTTCAAGCTTTCTTGAAGGCTTTTATAATTTGACATGTCATAATGATATTCCCTACTCTTTAATTCTAGCAGGTGAAGGAAGCAGCATTTACAGAAGAAAAAGGAAAATCACTGAAGGAAATCAGTAAGTTGAATGAAAGTTAGTAATACTGGAATTGGCTCTTTTTACTGGACAGAAAGAGATAGTGTTTGTGGTTTGGTGAGTTAGCTATTTTTCATGTTATTTTTCTACATAAGCTACTGATATAATTGCTCAAGAAAAAACAGTGAAAGGATCAGAACATCCTGTGAGCACAGATAGAGCTTACATTGGGTATATTAAACTCACTTATTTTTAGCAAGAGTGTCATCAGTTTCTCAGAGATGAATCAATATTTTTTATATGCTCATTGAGGCACATGGAACGCACAAGTCTTAGCCTGTTAACAAACGCCAACTATTTTGAGACGCACACTTTCTGTTCTGTTAGGGAAATTTCTTGTTGTCGTACATAAGGCCACAGTATCTCCAGTCTGTTTATCCCAGTGCTTTGGTCTTCTGGTGGCTTTGCTAGGCAGATGTCGAGGCTAACAGCTAACTGAGAGCTTTGCAGACCTTAATTTGGAGATGGTTAGCTTCTATTCGTGAGAAAAGCTTGTGAAGAGAAAAGCAATAGCTTCTACCCTTGAAAATATAGTATTAACAGAGGCAAGAAATCTAAACAATAGAAGAAGAAAAACAGCACCTGTTATTTTTCTTAATGCCTGAGTGCTGACGCCATAAGTGTCCAACGGTAGTATATTGTAGGTAATGTAGCCAATGAATTGTAGTAGTTTATTGTAGTAGTATTGTAGTAGTTTAGTAGCCAATAGATATGTAATAAGAATGATAACAAACCAAAGGTCTATAAAAGAACTTGTCTCTTTGAAATAAGTGGCTTTGGCCCTTGAATGAGGCACTGACTGTGTTCGCGTGTGTCGCGACCGCCCCGACAGTGACAGGCAGACGTGTGTTACCTGCATGAAAAATATGAGCCGTAAAATAACTTACTCATCTTCCTTCTGAAGTCCTCAGCCTTTACAACTTGAATGTAGTCGGATTTTGGCAATTCGAAATCAGAAGGTTGTTTATGTGGCAGTTTATTACAGAGTCTTCCAGGCAGCTGTTTGTCTTATCATTGTTTCCATTAACACAGTGCTCTGGGAAAAAAAAGGAAAGAAAAGGAGTGTACTGCATTTTCACACACAAACCCCACCTTCTTGGACTTGCTTCCACAGGAAGCACATAGGTGTGTATGCACTTATTTGCATATTAAATAGACAAGACAAAAAGCTGTTTGTACCCTACATAGATGAGTCAAACATTGAAAACCAGTTGAGGGCAAACAGTCACTCACTGATCTGAGGTGTAGCAGCTAAAACTCACAAGGTTTGGGAGGCAGAAGCTGAAACCAGCTGTACTGGGTTTGCATGGCTTGGTTTTTGGCAGTGGGGGAGCTAGAGGGGTGGCTTCTGTGAGAAGCTGCTAGAAGCTTCCTCCATGTCTGGCAAAGCCAATCCCTGGTGGCTCCAAAGATGGACATGATGCTGGCCAAGGCTGGGCCAGTTAGAAATGGTGGTAATGCCTCTGTGATAGCAGATTTACAAATAAGAAAAACCAGTTGTTGTGCAGTTGTAATCATGGCCAGAGAAAAGCGAGATGAGAACATGTGAGAGGAACAGCTTTGCAGACATCAAGGGGCAGTGAAAAAGGAGAGGCAGGAGGTGTTCCAGGTGCTGGAACTGAGATTCCTCTGCAGCCCATGGAGAAGACCATAGTGAAGCAGCTGTGCCCCTGCAGCCCATGGAGGTCCATGGGGATGCAGCAATCCTCCTCTGCAGGCCATGAAGGAGCCCCACACCAGAGTAGGGGGATGCCTGAGAGGAGGCAGTGACCCCATGGGAGGCCCATGGAGAGAAAGGCCCACACTGGAGCAGCCTGTCCTTGAAGGACTGCATCATGTGGAAGAGTGACCCTTGCTGCAGCAGTTCAAGGAGGACTGTTGCCTGTGGGATGGACTCACATTGCAGCAGTTGCAGAGAACTGTTGCTTGTGAGATGGACTTATGTTGGAGAGGTTTGCAGAGAACTGTCTCACATGGGAGAGACCACACGGTGTAGCAAGGGAATGACTCCTCTCCCTGAGCACCAGAAGAAACCATGCATGATGAACTGACCACAATCCCCATTCCCTGTCTCCCTGCACCGCTGGGGTAGGATGTAGAGCTGGGAAAGAGGGTGGTGGGGGGAAGGTGTTTTTACAGATTTATTTTACTTCTCATTTAACGCGTTGTGTGGGGTCGATGGGCTGGTGCCGCGCTTCTCCCCAGAGTCCCTCGCAGAGACACTGTGGTGGTGCTCTGTTAGCACCTACACGAGCACCCAGCCTCACCCTTGCTGGTGGATGCAAGCAGCCACTCACAGTTCTGTGTGTTATGGAGATGAAGAGACAAGAGGGATTCTTTGCGTGCAATTCCAAGGCGTTTATTGGGGTCCGCACGGACCGTGAACAAAC
>VZRV01006660.1:195674-213821 GCA_013398115.1 Falcunculus frontatus
GGAGGAAAGGTTGAATGGCATAATGGGGGCCAATGGAAGAGGGGAGGGGAGGGGGGGAGAGGACCAGGGACCAAGGGAAAAAGAACCTTCTGGCACAGTGGTGTGGGGAGAGATCACTTTGAAAGAACATTGAGGGGTGTAGGGTGGACTTAACCACTGCAACACTCATTATCCTGCTCTGGTTTTGTTAGTAATAAATTCAATTTGTATCTCTAATTAGAGCCTGTTTTGCCCATGATGGTAGTTGATGAGTGATTTCTCACAGTCCTTACCTCAACCCATGAACCCTGCATTAGACTTTCTCTCCACTGTCCTGTTGCAGAGGGGAGTGAGAGAGAGGCTTTGGTGGGTGCCGGGCATCTGGCCAGCATCAACCCACTACCGTGTTGCACTTCTCAAGCTCACAAATCAAAAGGAGAATCTTAGGAATGCAGTATTAAAATTGTAAAGCTCTCACCCTCAGTCTGCCTTTCAATGCCTTTAGTTAACTGCTAAAAGGGTAAAACCAGAGAGATACAAACCATAGCATAAAGTCATTTAGGTTGGAAAAGACCATTTGGATTATTCAGTCTGCTTCATCACATTATTGGCTGGGAGATCCTCATCAGTCTCTCTAGAATGGGTTTCTCTTGCTCTTTTTCAGGGTTCACACTGTCTAGTATTTTTTTCCTGGCACCTGTGTACTCCCCTTTTCCCAAGTATCTCACAGAGAGAGCAGGGCTGCAGGTGGTGCTGGGATTAATGTGCACACCATACATCAACTGGCTTCTGGAAGATTCAGGTCTGTGTGTGTGTGGCTGTCATCCTGAATCACAATCAGCACTTTAGGAGGAGACAGTGCAGAAGAACTGGTTTGCACCAAGAATTCATGCCATAGCCAAATAAATCTACATGTCTGGCACATACTACCATTAACATTAATGAATCTTGGCAAAGACCACAACAAATGACAAAACTGTGTCCCTGTGAAATACTATTCATAAAACCAGTGCAACTCCCTGGAACTCCAGCCATATATGTTTATTAGCAGGAGATAAATACATAACCTGTATATTTTACACATTCAAAGAATATTAAAATGTAGATGGCCCCAGGCACAATTTATATAACCTCCATAAGAGGCTCTGCATGTGTACAGTCTATGGAATTATTCTGGGTACAAGTACAGGAAAAGAATAACTTACCTCCTTGGCAGGAGAGACAATTTTTGGTATCGCTACCCTTTTTCAGCAGTGAAGATGAAAAGAAAATCAAGTTGGATCCACCATTCTCACCTGATATCTGTGTTAGGTCCCTGTAATTCTATACAATTATTCAACACTGAGCTGCAGCACATCATAATAAATTACTGTTTCTCAGGTTTTTGGAAGTTCTCTGCCACAGGAGTCCACTATTACCAGACAAGAACTGCTCGTCTTCATTTTTTCGCTTTTCTCTGAGGCCTGAGAGAGACCTGCACTCTGGTAACTTTGAATCCCATACCCATCACTGCTCAGCTGCCTTTTCAGGTGTCAGATCTTACCAGCAGCCAAGTGATGGATATTTTTCTCAGGAAACAATTCTCACACAGCTTCCAGTTTTCTTATTCTTCAGAACTTGATGATGAAGGGGGATTCCCAAATGAATCCTGCCAATTGCAGGTTACCACAGAAGGGCCTGAAGTTACAAACACTTTGCTGATGTGAAGTTTCAGGAGCAGTTTCAAGGAAGCTTTTAGGCACATCTTTCATCTTTTAAGGAGGTCAACATATTTGCATTTATGGCCACTTGTCACACATTTTTGCACTTACCTAATTTTCTTTCTTATAGCTAGACCAAGATAAAGATCTTGTAAGTTAGCAGAATGAAATGTAAGCATTGGAACAATGAAAGTAACAGGAAAAAATATCGTTGATGCTATAAAATATTTTACTTCATTTTTTTTGCAAGAGGACTATAATCTCCTGAGCAACTCAAGGAAAGTGCAGTTATAGCCTGATACAAACATGGCTACAGCAGGTGAGTAAGCAGCTCTGGTCATGAGTTGTGCACTGTAACACATACAGCAGTTATGCAAAATATATATAGGGAAAATTGATCTGACTTTCCCACACTCTATGGTTTCTTAATTTTGATACAGATTTAGACTTGAGAAAGATTAAAAGTCACAGTGATAAGTCCTCTGTAAAACACACTGTCAAGTGAATTAGTATTATGTGCACAGTGAAGTGATAACTAATGTGGCACAGCAGGTCTACAGAATATCAATATAATCCTTGTCAGCTTTTGCATGATAAGGACTTAATTTTTCCACACCTGTTTCATATAAAAATGTTACCCTGAAATACATAAAAGTATAAAAATTAGCCTTTCTTTCAATTATGCCACTAATCTTTGCTCAATACTAATGAAATTATCAAATCCATGTTTCTCAGGAGGCAGCTTCCTTGGTACCAATTCTATTTGACTCCCCACGCCAAACCAGAAGGGATGCTCCTGTCATCCTACTGACCATTTTTACCAAGCTGAGCTCCCCAGTTTAGCAATGCCATTTGAAGCCTGGCACTCAATTCAGATGTTGCAGGGCAGGGACAAGAAGGCCACAAACAGCCCAGACACTGTTTACTGGCACACAGAAAGAGTAAGCACAATGCCTTTGCATTCCTGTGATCATTTATGTAGTCACACACAGAATTGGCTGAAATGCAATTTAAAAAACTTAATTTATTTTGAGAAATATAGACGTGAAAGGAAACCCTGCTCCCATCAGGAACCTAGCAGCCAGGTAAGTGTTCTGCTGAGCCTGGTGAGAGACAGGAACGTTGCTTCCCCTCACACAGGCATGGGAAATGTTGACAGGCAGCAAAAGGATTCTGTATGTGCATGGTGTTATGCAGATGTCTTCAGCTCTCTCTTGTGAACTACAGATCACATTCTAAAAAATATTGCTGCAGTAGGGCTGCTGCTCTTTTTTAACATTTAGAATCTCAACAGAAATTTTTGTACTTTTAATTAAAAGGATATTATAGGGTTATGCATTTATATACCACAAGAGTACTCCTGGATGTAGTTTTGAAATGGTTCTCAAATACTAAGTTGTGTCTTAATTCTTAATTACAACAATTCACAAATTGTTATAATGCTCTTTATCATACAAGCTATCTCAGTCTCTTTTACTGCTTCTCTGTATTAATATGAAGTCACATGAGTTATCTTTTGTCAGTAGTCCCTCACAGGTCTTTGTATTTGTCTTATTTATTACGATATCTCATGTCTATAAGGTACTGATGGTCTAAGGAGTAGCTGCATTGCTCAAGGAAACAAGCAGAAGTAATAAGGAATTTAAGCCCAAAATTTATAAACCTGCAACATGCAAAAAGCTCATACCATATCTCATTAAAATACAGCACTAATACCTAAGAATAACAAATACTTGTTTCAGTTCTACAGAAAGAATGTTGGTAACTTTTTAAATCTCAGACACAATCTCACTTTTAATTAAAATTTGTGTGGTTATTCATTTATAGACTATCTCATTAACTGTCAAAATACTTTATAGCTGTTCATTAGGAATCCAGGATTAAATTCCATTCAGTCTCAGTTCTGGGTGACTGTGGGTACTGCAGATCTCAATTCATTCTCTGTAAAATAGAAAAATACGAGTTTTTGTGGCAACTAAAGGTAAAATTCAGTCTATAAAAGTAATTCAATATAACAAAATGTTCACATTTTCATCTTAACTCTAGAAATAGCATTTTCTGCTGAAAACCAGCTTTTGCTTCAGTGGCAACCATTTTTGGATTCTCACTGACTTGTTCTGCCAGAACAGGGAGGGGGGTCAGGGTGCATACAGGAAGGGAAAGGCCAGGTGGGGGTAGAGGGAGGCTGGACAGGAGGGGTAGAGGGGGAATAGAGGGGGTTCGGGTTGGGTAGCAGGGTAAGGACAGGGGAGGAAGAAGGGGTAGGGGGGTCGGGTAATCTGGGGAGAGGAGAAGGGTTCTGCTTTAAATTAGAAACACATTGGGAAAAACAAATCTGTGTAGGAACGTCTCATTTCCTCTCCTGGATGAGCTTTTGTGTGATCAGCTCTGATTCCAACTGCTCCCAGGGGATTTTCATCTTGTGGGGCTATAAAGAGCTTCCAGGGGCTGAGCACATCAGAAAATAATGGGAAAAATACCTGGATCAGGCAGTGGAGCCTCTCTGGGGCATCCCAAAGGTCTGGCAGCACCCAGCATTCCTGGCTGGAATTTGGGGGGTCCCAGCACAGCCCCTCCATAATGTCCCTGTGAAGCTGACACTGCCCAGCATCCCTGAACAGGGTTTGGGGGACCCAGCACAGGCCCCCCAGCACATCCCACTGCTTCTTCAAGTCCCCTTTAACCAGGATCATCTTTTGGGGTGGGGGCACCCAAACCCAGCAGAATTGGCTTTAAACACTTTTGGGAAATCTCCCCTCTCTCCTCCTCACTGAATTCCCACTGCCAAAACCCAGCCTAAGGCCCAGCTCCCGTTCTCCTGTCTCAATCTCTCCAAGGAACTGGACTTGAATTTTCCAATCCAGCAGGGCAGCAATGCTGTTCTCCTTACTGAGTATCTTAATTACAGTAATTGCTTAAGAAATAATTAAAAGGAATTAAAAGAATGAAGAGACAATAAAGAAGAGCTACCAGCTTGAACCAAGGGATACAATTTGCTTCAAGTAACCAATTAAAATGTACCAATAAAACCACAATGATACTGCATTATCCTTTTAAATCAAGTTAGAGATACATATTGCAGAATATAAAAGAATCTTTTGAACCCCAGAAACTCTTTTAAGAGATATACAGGGCAGGGCTGCACTGCACCCCCAAACCAAGGAGAACTGGGAGAAAAGACAAACTCAGACTGAGATTCCTGGGAGATTGGTTCAGCTTTAGCCAGCCAAAAAAATCCTTGGTCTGAACACACACCTGTGACATCATCAATATCCTCAGGGTCCTTTTTATTAAAAGCAGATTTCCATGGAGAATTAATGGAATACAGAAAATTAAACCGAAATGTAAAGGAACAGTTCCCCCAACACAGCAGGCTGCACCATCCAAAAGAAAATGAACAGAAAGATTATGGATTGGGATCATAACCAATCACAAATCCCTCATGTGGAATACCACTCTGTTTTATTTTATGAATCACCACTTCTCTTAGTGGACAAACCCTTCAATTTTACTTCAAATTCACCAAGTTCCAAACTGCAGCCACCAAGATTTTACTGCACCGTCTCCACAGTGGGATCCAGGAAAACAAAAGGGGTATGGTCCTCTGGGAGTGTTCCTGAGGAAGCACACTGACCTAATCTGTGACTACTGACCAAAGAGAGATCTCTTCCCAACACCTCCAGCTGTGCTTGGTGTGTCCTGATGGTTCCCATGCTGACACACCACAGTTTCCTCTGCCCGCTGCCTTGGAAGTATCCCTAAGATGCCACCAAGAAAGGAGCCTCTTATGGACATATTGTCTGGGGATTCAGGGGAAAAAAAAAAAGGAGCTTTCAGTCTTCAGCATCTCCCACTCTGTCGGCACTGATAGCAAACACAGCTTCAGCCTTGGCAAGACATGGAGAGTCAGAGATTTTACAGATCCTGTCTCACCTCAGCCTTTCCGCAGGCAGAGTCTGGGAGGGCAAGGAAAGAAAATGGGCCAGGATGGACAGCCTACTTCCAGAAAATCATCATAATCCACAAACGATTAAGTAGAGCTGTAAGAACTGCCTGAGATGCTCATTTCCCTGCAGACTGAGAGCCCAGAGTGGCACTAAGGTGAAGCACAGGCTGGACCTGCCATGAACAGACTATGGAAACCCCAGAAGTAAAAGCTACTTGGCCAGTTCCATAAAACATTCCAAAATCAGACTGCTGGGATATGACCAGCTCTTGTCTCACCTGGTGGAGGAAGCATGAGTGATGATATTCCTTCTGATGGGTTTTTTGGGATCTGCAGCAAACACAGCAGCTCTGTCTACCTGTGTCACCACCTGGTTCGTGATAATGAGGGCCATGCCGAATTGCAGGGGAAACAACCAAAACCCAATTGTTTTTCACAATCAGAATAGAAAAGCAGGGAAAAAGGACACAGGGGCGCTCCTGGTGTCCATAACTGCGGGAGCAAGCCCCTCTAAACCAACAGGAGCAGAGACTGAGTGACAAAGCCCTTGGGACCAAATTGCTGGCGTTTGTAAGAAAACCAGTGAGTTTTACTTTGGCAGTAAAGTCCAGCTGATGTTCACCTCATCAGCCAGGTGCAGCAGCATCCACGGGAACCTGGCCAGGTGCATCTGCCTGGCAGAGAGCTCCCCCCTTTTCCTAGGAATCCATGTGGTACAGGGCCATGGCACTAGCCATAATCAGCAGTGTGTACCTGGTAAAGGGCAGGCGGGGCTGTAAGTCTTGGTTCAAATCCCAAGTTGCCTCCACAGGTCTCCTGGGAACTTAGAAATCATCAGCACTGTTTCTACAGTTATAAACCGAGCTTCAAAGTTGCTCCTCAGGCTGGCACTAAGGAAACATTAATTCCCTATGTTTGTACAGCCACATCAGCTGGAGCCAGTCACTGGCACCCAGAATTCCAAGTGAGACAAGCAAGCAGCAAGACGTGCTGCTCTCACCTGATTGCCCATGGAGCAAGCTGGTTCCCTGAAGAAGCCAAAGGCTAATCCCGTGTGGGAACAAAATCCATTAAATCAGTCTAATTACTGTGACTCAGCCATCATGGCCAAGGCCTGATCCAGCAGCTGGGTCTGGTGGTCAGTGTTAAAGCCCCAGCAGAGGCTGCATTGTCCAGGATGTCACTGCCAGACAGGCCATACCTGCAAAATCAGGGAAAATAAAGGGATGAACCTTGAGTGACAACTTCATTCACATGAGTTAGCCAGGAGCTTTGCCAAAAGACTGCAATAACAACTCACGTCCCTGGGAGAGATAAAAACAGATGGAAAAAATGCAACACGTGGTGATGAAAAGAGAGTGGAATGATTGGAACAATTTTAAATGGACAAGAGGAAACAGCCTCATGTGATACCAGGGGAGGTTTAGATTGGATACTGGGAAGTCTCTTAGTGGAAAGGCTGTCCATCCCTGGCACAGCTCACAGCTGCCCAGGGCAGTGGTGGAGGTCCCATCCCTGGAGGGATTTAAAGCCATGTGGATGTGGCACTTGGGGACATGGGACAGTGGCGGCCTTGGCAGCGCTGGGGGAATGGTTGGGCACTGGGATCTCAGAGGGCTTCTCCAACCTGAACAATTCCATGATTCCAAGGACACTCTGTATGTGGCCAGCACAGACACACCTGTGCCTGCTGCAAACATCATTTATCTTCCTCTCCTTTGCTTGCTTGGCAAATATTCCCTGATGACAGGGAACATGGGAGCACTCCTTGCTGCAGGAGAAGCCAGCAGGATTAGATCAAATTCCCTTCAGAAGGAGCTAACAGGATCCAGCTAGTACTGGATCCCAGCGCTTGGGAAGCTCCCATTCCCTTCCAGTAGCAAAAAAGAGGGAAATCACCTTGTGCTGAGGGACAATGACACGAGAGCTATGGGGACAGAGTGGCAGAGATAGGAGAAGAAGAGCAACATCAGTGGTTTCCAAAGGAACACCTGCCAAATCAACCTCCAGGAACTGTGAAAAACGTCTTCCAACTGAGTAGTGAGTCAATATATTCGTGTCTTCCACTCACACACCTTTCACCCACAGCCAGAAGCTGCTCTGGATGGAAGGTCCCCTCCAAGTCCATGGATGTGTCTTCTCCCTCGCCACCCCGGCGGTCCATGGGGACCTAAAGGAGAAGGAAAGGAATGACCAGGTAATAAAGTATCCATAAATATAGCAGATATTGCCACATGCCCTTACCAAAGTCATGCAATAAATAATATCCCAAGTTATTGTAATTAAAGTCCCATTTAGCGGGGAAAAGCGAGAGAAAGATTCCTGGTCCCCATTTCCGACACCTTCTTTGTAGTACCTATCACCCTGGAGTGCCATGACAAAGGGAAATGACTTCCCACTGACAGAGGCAGAGATAGATGGGGTATTGGGAAGAAATTATTCCCTATGAGGGTGCTGAGGCCTTGGCACGGATCGCCCAGAGAAGCTGTGGCTGCCCCATCCCTGGCAGTGCCCAAGGCCAGGTTGGATGGGGCTTGGAGCAACCTGGGATAGTGGAAGGTGTCCCTGCCCATGGAACTGGATGGTCTTTTCTAACCCAAACTATTCCAGGATTCCATGATTCCACACAAGAGGACAGGTGCTCAACTTTGAGCTGAGAAGTTTAGGGAGTCAACAAAATGATCAAATTAAGTCCAAGCCTCTAATATTTTATGGAAGAGCAACCTCTAGAGAGTAAACATTTTGAAAGTCAAGGAAAGTGCCAAAATTAGCAAATATCCCAAGGCTGTGGTGTCTGAATATTGGATTGTAATGAAGTGAACCACCCACCTGGCAGGTGACTACCAGGCTGTAACACAGCTGAGTCTTCCCAGTATGGAATTCTCTGAATAACTCTGTTATGGACCCTGTTTCTATTTCTCCTGAAGGGAAAATAACAATAATGACAAATAATAAAACTTTAAAGGTCACATGCTAAAGATATAGGTATCTATATAGATATACATATACACACCACATATAACACATTAAATTTATAGTTAAACACTTAATTTGGCTGAAAGTTTCAAAAGTGACCGGCAAAAGTGGTTGTCATCCTGAGGGTTGTTCATCCTGTGGATAAGAAGTTCAGGTATGTTTTTGAAGATGCTGAAGAGCTGAAATTACTTGTTTCCATTTTTGGATTACCAGAGCAATGGGGAAATGGTGATACCTGGTTTTGTTTTCCCTAAATACGTCAGGGACTTAAATAAATCAGAAACATCCAAAAATGGACAGCTCTTGGTCTTGCATTGTGACTAAAAGGGTTAAAAACGATTTCTGCAGCTTTTATAATAAAAGCAGTTTTTCAAGAGTAGTCCTACAGGTCTTTCATCCAACCAGGACTTGACTTACGTGGTTCCATGCAAGGATCATGTTCATGGGAAAACCCCACCCCAATAACTGAAGTTAAGCAGGAAAGAGAAATAATAAAATGCTGACCTTCAAGCAGTTTATCCAGCTCTTTGGAGCCAGTGGTGGTATGGATGATCTCTGACCACTGCTGGTGGAATTCTGTGGCTGTGGTGAAACCCTTGGGAACCAGTTTGGCTGCATCAGCCTGAGGGAAAACCCAACTGAGCAGTGCCAGGAGAGTTCATGCCGTTCATTAACCCTACAGTAATTAGTATTTCCTGTTTGTCGAGATGCACCTGTATCATTCCATGCAGATTTTACTTTACAGATCTTCCTCGAGTTGGTACCTCTGAACATAACTGTAATTCTGCTCTGAGAAAAAGCTCCAATATCCCTTTTGTGTGTTTTATGGAAATATTCTCCCCTTGAACTCATCTCTTCTCTTCCCTGAGCTTCAGGGATGTGCTGGTCCTGGGGTTTCATCAGGAGAAGCACTGAGTGGGTGGGCTACCCAGCCCGAGTAACTGTGGAAATGCACATCCAACCCTGAAGCAGACGGGCTGGAATGTTGTCTGAGCACCAAACACTACAGCCCCAAGCACCAGCAGTCTGGAGATGCTCTGGATTGCATTTCACAGCCTCAGTCAATCCCATATGGGAAAGCCAAGTGGTTCTTCCTCCTCTGAGAGAGGAAAACACACGACAGCAAGGGCTGTCCCAGCTGACTCGTGAGCAGCTGTATCACTGAACAGGATCTTCCCTTGTGTCTCTCACTGCTACCGGAAAATACTGCAAGGCCTGTGGGTCTGGGGTTTAAAAGCTACTTTTGGATCAGCAAAAAGGTCTCTGGCTGGAACAATTTACTGATAGATCCTGAAATCTGTTTCAAAGTGCATAAAAACCCAAAAGAAAAGGTGCTGAGCACATGGGAAGCTGAGCATATGCTGAGCACAAAAGGTGCTTCGGGTACAGGTTCCCTGAACCACATGGAAATGGTCCCAAGCCTGGCTTTGGGCTGCTCCCCCTGCACACTGCACTCTCCAGAGCAGCCACTCTGCCTGGGAAGGCCAGGGAGAAAGGAAGTGGTGTTGGAGGCCCTCTGGGAACCCCCAGCCCCACTTCCAGTGAGCAATGACACTGTCAGTGCCAGCAGCCCTCACCCCATTTCGTGTCACTCAGTGGGTGGTTCCTGATGTGGCACTTAGGGATGTGTGTCAGGGGTGGCCCTGGCAGTGCTGGGGCAGCAGTTTGACCCAATGGTCTCATAGGGCTTCTCCAACCTCAGGGATTCCATGGGATGCCCAGGGACTGTCCCAGCTGCACAGGCAGGCACAGGAAGCTGTTACACACAGAATAAATTGCCATGAACCAGAGCACTCCAGGACATCCTTGAGAGAGTGCAGAGAGCAGGAAAAGACACAGTTGCAGCACTAATCCTGCTAATCCTGCTCTATGCTTTGCCTGTAGGGCACCATTTCATCCTGGTCCTGAGAGCTCCAAGGAAAATTACTATTGAGGTGGCACTGAAGATGCCACTTTCCTGACACTCCTAGCCCAGAACCACGGCCCAGCAGGCTTCTGTGGGGATCTGAATTACTTGTGTAGTTCAGAAGCTGCACATCCCTAAAGCACTCCCTTGGGAACGTGAAGCTTCCCACAGGCATTTTGTACTTCAATATGCACTTTCAGCACATTGAGACAGATTAAATCAGAATGAGGTCACTTGGTGACAGCACAGCATTAGGTCAGGGACATCAGGAGACTCACCAGACAACATTCACTCTCCATGGGCTCTCCATTCCCATCGTTCCAGCTGCAGCATCCTCATTTCTCACAGTTCTGTTTCGAGGACTCCTCTCAGAAAATGGATCTCACTGCTTCCAGTAGCAAATCCTCAAGGGAATTTTTACTCCCTGCAAACAGCAGGAATGACCAAGGACAGCTGCTGTCATAGGAAAAGCAGAGGATTGTGATGATGAGACACCAGTTCCTACCTCCCTCCCTGAGCAGCTCTGCCTCAGACCCACCCCTCTGCTCCGAAATGGCTCCGTGGGGTTTGACTCCAGCTCTTTGGATCTGCCCATCCCCACCGCTCTGACACGCAGCACAGACAGCACAGCAGAGCAACACCTGAACAGATACAGGCAGGGGCACACCAAAGCCACCAGGCCCTGCAGCACAGCTTCTTGTGCTTCAGGGCCTCCATTTTTCGGTACAGATTCACTGGAATTTAACCTCGTAAAAATCATATGACAAGACTTAACATTAACTCAGAAATTACAGTGCATCACTGCTCCACTGGGATTCCAGCTATTGTATGAGCTGTGAGAAGCAGTGAAGAAACTGGGACCTCACACGTAAATCAGGGGCAGCTGTTCAGCCAACAGTAGCTGCAATAAAGGTACTTACTGCAGTGAGTGAGCCAGCACCTCATCAAAGCTACGTTAAAAGAAATGCCAACACCTTGAGAATCACTTCAGTGTTGAATTCCTAAAGCAAAACCAAAAAGGATTTTTAGATGCTTGGGAAAAGTCCATCCCATTTTAACCAATTTCTGGGGCTTGTTTCCAGCTTGCTGGTGTTCATCTCCCAGCTCACACGTGGCTGTCAGCATTAGAGCTGGTTCCAGACAAATACACACATGGCTGCTGCAAGTTGTCATTTCAGCAGTTCCCGGGGACATGAACACCACTCACACCTCCCACCCTGCTCAGCCCAGAGTCCATCCAGCACTCGCAGAGAGCTGCTGGGAGGTGAAATTCTCCCTGCTCCCCCTGCCTGGGAAACCCTGCTTGCATCTCCTGCCCCCCGCACCTCTCACCTCCTGGAAAAGACGAGCCGCAACCTCCTGGGTGCTCCCGGCTCTGCGCAGCCTCCCGCCCTTCGGATGGCTCAGGGAGCTCTGGTGACTTTTATTTCCTCGACCATTTCGTGTTTTCCTGCATTTCCCCGGGCCAGGAGTAGGGAAGCGGGGTGGCGGCAGGGACGCGGGGGCAAGGAGCCTGCTCCGGCTTCTCGTCAGGGGCGGTGCGGCGCGACCGCGACAGAGCTGGCCCAGCCTCCGCCTGCAGCCGCCTGCGCACATCCCGCCCATCCCAAACGCCGCTGATCCCACCCAGGGAAACGCCGCCGAAAATCGTACTGAAAGCTCGGGGTCGGCGTCAGAGCTGGAATCAGGATCAGGCAGCCGAAGAAGCGCCTTTCTGAAGAGCGGGGTCCTTCCGCGGCGCCATTTTCCCTCCCTACCTAAATCGCACGAGCATCGTGCCGCCATCTTTGTACAAACGAACAACCTCTCTACCGAGCCACCATCTTCGTTGCGGCAGCACGTGACTTCCGGAAAACTCGCCATCTTGAGTGCTGAAAGGCAACTTCCTGCCATGTCGCCATATTTGGTGTGGCATCACAAGACTTCCGCCCTTTTTGCTCTCTTGGATTGTGTCAGAAAGCACTTCTGGCTAAGCCACCATCTCTCCAATGGTACCATTAGAGGCACCCGCTCCTCAGAAAGGTGTCTGTTCCACTGCTTGAACCAGAGTCCGACTCTGAAAATAACCAGGCCCTTGCACCATCCATGTCTCCAAACTGTAAAGTGGCCCGTGAAATCGCGCTGAATTCAGGGTTACGGTTGCGGTTATGGTTACGGTTACATTAGGGTTAGATTAGGGTTAGATTAGGGTTACATTAGGGGTAGATTAGGGTTAGGGTTAAGTTTACTGTTAGGGTTAGTGGTAATGCTACTTATAGCAAAAGTAGAATCGATCCACGCTGGCATTACAGTGAGTGTTTAGGATAATCATACAAGATGTAACTTACTTATTTGATTTCTCTTGTCCACGTCAGGCAGGAGACATGAATTTTAACCCTTTGTCTTTCCTTTTCAAGCTGAATTCCCTTAGTGCTGGACAATTTTTATTTGGATGTCCGACTCCCTCTCTGTCTCTTTCTCATTTTTCCTGCCTCGATTAATTTTTGGATAAAAAACCTTAGCAACGCTATATTTTGCCTGATGCAAGGAGGAGGAAAGTAACTTTGAGATTTTGGAAGCAGGAAGACAATTTCTTGCCCTTTTATGTTATGATAAAGCATAGAACAAAAACAAAAACCTGTTAGGAAAATTCAGTTCTATTAATTTAAACAGCTGCATTGCTCAACCAACACATATTGGGCCAGATTTATACATAGCTTTAAAATTTAAAGCCATTTTAAACAAACAGTTGGAAATATAATAATACAATTATATTATATTGAAAGACTAGATTAATTTGAGGAATCAGGAAGATGACAATATGAGTCACTATATATTATATATTGCAGTAGAAGCATGGTTTTAATTTCACTCACAGCCTTACATCTGCTCCATCTGAAGGTGCTTTCATTTAGTGAGAGTGGAACATGCTGAAATTCTGAAAAGTCATGACTAAAAAGTCATTCAGTCCTTTTACAGACTAATTGGATTTGTTGATGTATTCAGCAACCTGATCATGTGGTCTGGAGTCCAGACCAATAGGACCAGTCTGTTTTCACTCAACCAAATAAACAGTCAAGCTTCTGCTGATGGTAGTTGGAAGACAACCAGATCCAAAAATTGGATTAGTTATTTTTTCTGTATAAATGTGGAAAATTTATTTGGGTTTTTTGTCTATGGAAAAAGGCAGGGATTAAACAATTCCTTAAAGGTCAATAATGTTTGAGCAGCCATCTGACCCACACAATATTGTTTCCAAACTTTCTGGTACATGCTCATATAAGACCCCATGCTTGCTTGCTTGCTTGCTTGCTTGGGGTTTTTTACTTATTTTGCACTTTTTGTCACATTTCAGTATGGAAATCTTAGAAAAAATATTAGACCGTTTCAACTCAGTATAAATATGTAAATAGAGCTGCTAGCTAAAAAAAAGAAAGGTTTGGTCTATGCTTGTGTGGGTGAAGAGAAAAAACATTATGCTTACTCCTCTCCTTCGTTTATATTTGATCCCGAATGTTATTATTTGATGACATCTTTGATTAAATGTGAAGTTTTAATTTTCTCTTAACTCCTCTATTGACCTGTAGTAAAAATGTATTTTGTCTTGACTTTATAAAACTGAGTCGCATACTTCTACTATAGAAGTAAGCAAGCATCCGTGGTCTACAAATACTGATTTTCTTGGCAAGTGGAGCACTTAATGTTTCTTTGAGCTTCTCTCTTTACTTCTACTTCAATATGACAAGACTAGAATATATGCTTCAAGGTTTCCATTTGTGGAGGCACTTTTTATTCACTTGCAGTAAATATACCTGAAGACCCAATTTGTGCTATTCACCCGATCTTGTGTGACCTCTGTAGAAGCGGATGCTTCTGGTTGACCTTTTTCCCGTGACAAAATGCATACCAAAGATCATCTGCAGCCATGAGTACCTATGTGAGAATGTTTCAATTAAGCAGCCCAGCACACTGGGCCGCTGTCACGATCCGCTAATACACAAGCGGGAGTCGTGATGGTTCGTTTACCAATCTCAGAATGCAAAAGAAACACAAACGGGGATTTTAGTTTAAATCAAACAGTGCACTTTTATTTGAGTGCCAACAACACGATCATGCGATAGAAGAGAGAGAGAGATATAAAGAAACAAAGTATAGCGAGAAAAAGGGGGGGGGTTAATAGCTACCAACGGCGAGGTGGAATCCTCGTGGTCCTGCCAATAGATCCTTCTTCTTTCCGTGGGGAGATCTCGTCAGGGTTAAATCCGAAAGTCTCTTTATAGTCTTTTCGAAAGCGGGGGACAACTGGCCAGGAGGTGAGGAAATCTACAGCTATTGTTGTGAAGCCCGTTGCTTTGGGATATGGGAGCAGGTGTGCAGGACTGGCCATTCCTTCTCACTTCAGTGCAGTCCTTCCCGCCTGGGCAGCAAGAACGGCGCCAGGGCGACCTGTTCCTTAGGAATGTGTTGGAGTCCAAGGCACGCCTCTGGCTGCCTTGGGAGGTCAGGACATGCCTCAGGCTGTCCTGGGTGGTCAAGAGCCCCGGCAAGGGGGTCCCAGACCCTGGTAAAAAGCTCAGAATAACACTATCTTTGACCTCAGCCCATGGGAAAAGTTACTAACATTGCAAGAGTCAGTGCAAACCACGAGAGTGTAAAAATGGGTAGTAGTTTAGTATTTTACACGGTTAAAAAGTAGATTTTAGGATTTTTAATATGAGGATGAAGGGTTTAAGATGGAGGATTTTGGGTGTTGCCCTGTTCTTCTTCTTCTTCTCCTTCTCCTCCATGTTCTCTAGTAGTTGTGGCATAAAATTATTGGTAGAATGAAAAAGAGGTAGAAATTACGTGTCTAGAATAGGTGCAAATTAATTGGTATAAAATAGTAAATAATAAATACGTTGTGAAGAATGGTTGGATCTTGGAAAGGGTACAAAAAGGACAGGGACGGCCCAAGACGGGGCAGTCCCCACTTGGTTTCGGCTGGCATCAGACATGCAGCCGGAGCTCAGAACAAATTAGAGATAAGAAGAAATAAACATCTTGAAACAACATCTGCAAGCGTCTTTCATCTATTCGGACTCGAGGTAAAACTTCCCAGAGGTGAAGATAAGAACCAACACTTGTGCAGAGTGCTGAACTCCCACAGGAATGCATATCAGTCCTCAGCATACCTGCAGGCAACACTTGGCAAACATCCCACCTCAGCCAGTCCAGGACTCCTGTGCAAAAGTCCTCTTTTCTTTTTGAGGTTTTTAGCATCTTTCAGTCTTTGTCCTCGTCAATGATCGTGAGGCAGATGAGGGATCTTTGGACCATCTCTTACAGCCGCTAAGGCTGTGTGGGATGTATGAGACTGTCTGAGATAAAAGAGCAAGAAACATCTGCTCTGCCATTTATTTGCATGATCAGTTAGTCTCCTAATCACTGGCTGCATAATTTGATCCTAAAGTTGTACACCAAAAAAACATATAGGTACTGCTGTATGCTTAATAGTGTGATTCTGTCAACTTAGAACAGGGTCCATGTTTTTTCCAATAGCTACAAATGGTGCCCGCACAGGAACACAAACAGGGAAGGGACACAGTGAGTCTCTGGTAACGACGCCGCGTTCAAACCGAGCTGTGTGGCAGGGGATCCCCAACCCTCGTCTTTACCTGCTGGACAGGTGAGACTGCGAACACAGAACTATGGGACAGTCTACATCCCACAAGCATAAGCTCTATTTAGAAATCTTACATAGAAATTTAAAAGAACAGGGATTTAAAACCCCAACAGTTAAGTTAGCTGCTTTATTAGTATGGTTGAATAGCAATTCTAGTGTATTCCCCCCACATGATTCTGACAACTCTAAAGTGTGGGAAAAGGTAGGAGCTGAATTAGAAGCACAGTAAAAACAAGGATGACCAGTCACTGACAATATGTTAGTTACATGGAAAACCATGTATATCACTTTAAAAACTTTGCAGCCTGCTGAGCAATTTTGTGAGCGCCCTGTAACAGATATTTTTAATTTGGAGACTGCCTCAGGTGTTAGCCATGCCTACACAGAAGTACCCCCTGAATTGGGAGATGGTTACTCTCGGGGCCTGGCAATCCTTTTGATCCTGGTCCTACCAATCCTGAGAAAAAGCCTGATCTTTATCCTGCTTTAACTCCTGTAAAAAATTCGGCTGCTCTATTTCCCACTACGGCTTGATGCCCAAAAGATAGGCTGGAAATAAATCCCCATAGACCGATGTCTATAGAGCAGGTATTTGTTTATTGCAGCGCTGGTGGTGAGGGGGATTTCTCCTCCTGACTCACCCACCCTTGTCAAGTGCGGTGGTTCATTTATACAGTAAAATTTTGCTTAATGTTGCTATGTCATTACAGCATCATCACATACGTGCCGGAACTAATTTACATAACATGATCTCACGGTTATTAGATAATTCTTTGCACTGCGCATGCACTTCCCCAATTCGGGGGTCTTCGGGGGTCTTTGATGAAGGCTTCTAAAGTCTTCTTCACACTTGAACTTTTCAACTTTGTCTTCAAGGCATGCGCAGTTGTGATGGCCTTTAGTCTATCTGGTCTTAACCAGTCTAAATTTTTGGTTTTGTGGATAATTGGCTCGGCTTGCCAATTTCTCATTAGTACTACACTTACTTATTTCTAAAATACACCTGGTAAGTTTTTATCTCTTTTCTTTTTCTCTATTCTGCATATAAGCAACTAGTTAACTATATACTAGCCATTACATTGTATAAGAAGTTATTCATATTAGATTATATGGATATTAAAAGTTATGGTTCAGGTTATAAGCATCAGGTTATAGGTATAGACACTATGATTTAGGTTATAAGCATCAGGTTATAGGTATCAGGTTATATTAATATTCTTCAAGTTATATTGATAAAAGTAATGATTTGGGTTATATTAATATTAAGGTTACATAGATATCTTATATCTCAAGCTGTGTAAGCACTTTGTTGTTGTGACCTGAGTTACATAGACATCATTATATTTGTTTCCGGTTTTCACAAAGAGAAAGTATTGCAGCAGAATAAAGGAGAAATAACAATAATAATAAAAAAATAGATAATAAGAAAGTTGGGCCGGGAACCAAATGACATGACATCTGTATTGAAAGCAACAGTAAAACCTTCATTAACTTGGGTGAAATTCCCTTGGTAGGAATTGCCAGGGTGCCTGTAATTTGGTAACATTGGAGGAATAGAGAAACAGAAGTGGGATGAAAACCAAAGCAAAATATTTCTGGCTTAGCTAGCCTGAAGCTCCTTTCCCCCCTTTTCTCACTATTACTGCTTAGCCTAAGATATTCCACAGGCTTCCTATTTTTGCTGGATTTCACTAGGACAGAATATTTCACCTGGAGAGCCCACATTTTGTATACTTTGTCTCTTTTCTGGGGTCACAGACTACAATAATTTTCAATCCAAATGTCTGAAAGGAAAACCCACTATATAGCTTGAAGTTGGAGGACTATCTTTTACCAGAACCACATCGTTTTCTGAGGCTGTCCCAGAATTAAAGAATTTTCTTCTGTGTGCAGACTGCTAACATCAACATTGAAACCGTAGGGTAAAATTTATGTTTTCTGTATGTAGCCCCAATGTTCAAAGAGCTGCTACATATGATGTCCTAGGTTGCAATGTAAG
>VZRV01006661.1:0-64603 GCA_013398115.1 Falcunculus frontatus
AAATAGACACTGAAACTGCAACAGTCAAGGCTGGATCCATGGGTGGTGATACATTTCTACACTTACCTTTTCTTTCACTTTCTTTCTTTTCCTTATACATTTTCTTAAGTGCTATTTTTATGTTTACATTGCTATATTACTATACGTAACGATAACAAAAATGTCTACATACCTGTTTTCCCTTGTAACTGATATGTTCTAAAATAAACCCATATATATATGTATATATATTTATTATACGCACTGATCATTCAGTGTCATTTCACTTAATCTGCCCCAAGGGATCTTTTAAGAAGGAACCCGGGTTACCCTCACCTTTCTGGGGCAGGTCATAACAACAGTCCACCCAGGACATCCTTACAGCCACCGTCTGGTCTCACCAGTTTCATGCTGTTACTTACATGAACATGCTGTTAGTTTAATGCAATGCCCAAACATTAACAAATTGAACACTTCTACAGTTTTACAAAACCATAAATAAATTTTATTGTTTATATTTATTTCAGTGGGCATGAATCTACTGAATCAGAATGAATTTGTCCTCATGAGGCAGACCTTCTTCACAAAGAAATCTCTGACAAGGCTGAGAACAAAATCCAAGTTCTATATATTTGTTGAATGAATTTCCTTATTCTAAGAAATTATTCTCAACACAGAATGAAATTGTTCAAAAAGCTACCAAAAACCAGACAACAAGTCCTGAAAGTTCTTTTCATTTTCTCTCCCACTCAGCAAAGCAGTTAAACCTGTGCATATCTTTTAACTTTAAGAACACAATTTAAGTTTATCCTCCTCATGAGTTCATATCAGATTAGCTTCAACCAGAGTTGCTGTGGTGATTTTGTTAGGATTATTAATATTCCTTTCGAAGTCTAATTGTACAATCTTCATTCACCTTATGTGTCATTGACTAAGTAAGTAGTGCTGGGAAAAACTATTCACAGGACTACTACAGAATTAAATAAAAAATGGCATATTCAAAATCTTATTAAAGGATTCATTGTAAACAACAGAGCAATATTTCATCTTAGTAGCTTTTTATTCTCCTTTATTCATTAAATTTCCTAGTAAAGGAGAAATGAAAACACACACTTTACGAATTATTGCTGTGTGTGTTTTTCCTCAAGCTATGTAAGAACGAATCTGTTGTTTTATATTATGCTTGGTATTTTTATATTATACTTGATAGATTCATCTTTTATAGTAATAGTGTAGTAATACATGAAAAGCAGGAAAATTTACTCATAGAAATGAAAAATTTTGTACACACTGCATGTATTTATATGCATATTTATATACAAGTGTATATATTGAAATATGCATGTATGTATTTATGTATATATGTACACATGTATTTTATATATTTATACTTAAATTTTAATATGATCACAGTACATAATATAAATTATAATATGGAACATATATTTCAGTGTATATATGTGTATATATACATGTATATACATTCTACGTATTCTACGTATTGGATTCTGCAAATGTGTATATAAAGGTATGTATATATATGTTTATAAATAAATAATCACTTCTTAAAAAAAAAACCGAACAACTTTCTGATTTTTAAACACTTTGCAACATATCTTTTTGCCTTCCAATAAAACAGAGCTAGAAGGGAGGCACTATCAAAATATTTATTTTGAAAAATTTCAATAATCTCCCCAAAGGATTTTGCTTTTGCAGTCTAATTTTTCTCAAAAGCTATTTAAAGCATAAAATACAAAGAAATAATGGCTAAGAGATTTTTTTTAAAAAGTGGTTATCTTAATAGTCTCTCTACAGGTCTGGCACCAACAGTCATATATTTAAATGAAAGAGGTAAAAGCCCTTTAGAGAGGAACCGCAGAGGATTTTTTATTTCTATATGATACTGATGTGTGTTAGGACCTCATGACATACCTGTAGTAGTTAGCATAAGCTAAACAATGCTTTCACGTGCTGTTTTTACTCATATTATAATTGTATATTTAATCAGAGACTCTTAAAAGGACAAATAATCACCCAGGAGACAGTTAAAGTGTACTTTGCATAATTCTCGCATACACTTGATTGCACTAGCTACACTTCTGAGAATATCTTTAGCTGCTCTGAAATGTATAACAAACTTAGATTCTGTTATTACAAATTTCACTTATTTGTGTAAAGAAAAATATGATCTTGTAATGCAAACTACACTATTATTGGCCTTATGTTATTGTATTTCTAGAGATATAATTTAGCTCTTTTGCCCTATGCTGAAAATGGTGCTGCTCAGTTTGACAACAACCATCACCAGAAAAAAGATCATATGTTTATGGTACTAAGTAAGCAGCCTCCAAAAATAGCACAAAATCACAACAGTGGGCTTCTGATTAGTAAACACAGTACCAAAAAATATAATCAGGATTATTACTAAAAGTAGAGGTTTTTTGCCTGTGGTTTCTCTGAAACTGCAGAATCATTTCCCAAGGGCATTTTATTTCGATAGGTTTTAAATAATAAAAAACCTGACAAAACAGTAGACCATTAGATGGTGAAATGGTAACACTAAGCCTCATAACAGAAAGGTATTTCATAATTTTTGTGAAATAAGATTAAATTAATGCTATGTGATCACAATACTAAGCATTGCAAAAATGAAACAGGGCTTTTATTAACTGAGACCACAGAGGGTGGAATCCTTGTGAAACAGGTCTTGTTTTGCAATTCAAATGTATCCTAAACACTTTTTCTTCTTGCCACTTAGTCAGGAATGAGTCAGTATTTAGAAACATATTGAAATACAAGTTCTGGCATGTAATGCCAAAAAAATGTAACATACAAATAGTATTTTAGCCTATTGGAGACCTTGTGTTACATATCAGCATTCAATGTGTTTTTATATACTTCAAATATTTACCCAGTTTGTTATTGTAGCAGAGCATAGTTTGAAAGGAACTGAACTTTTCAAAAACATCTTAAATCATCCTTGCACAGAATTTGGCAGTACAAAGCACAAAATGTAAAGGAGTTTTGGTTTTTCAAAATTGCTGTTTAAGAATCAGATACTTCTCTATACAAAGGACTGCTTTTGGCCTTCTGCATCATTGTTTAATAGTGAGAGTCTGCCTTCATCAAATATTCACCTAGGGTTTTGGGATAGGGATTTATTACAGATCTTTCTTGTACAGGCTCTATGCACACCCTGCAGCTTGGCAAACAGATAATTCAGTGAAGATTCCCTTGTCTTCTTTAGAGTATTAACATTTAAAACGGACTCTACCAGCATTCTGTGGTTGACAGATAGTTAAATGCAGCATAAAAAAAGAGGAAACTTCACAGTGAGTCTGTGAAGAGCACACCCCTCTGCAGAGGACTGAATACTTACAGCAATGACAATAATTGCACCATCACGCCTGTCAAACTTCTGGGTCACTTTCAGGTAAATATGTACACACATGTGCAAGAAACACTTGAGAACTTTTTCCAGAGTTTGGCTCCATCTCACAAATGCTCAGCTATCAAAACATGAAATCACCGACACTGAAATAGAAATATTTCTTTGTGCACACATATCTACCTGTATCTTCATAACTTATGACTATAAACATTTAAATAACCTCCAGCCTTCAAATTTTCTACAAATTTTCTACGAATTCAACAAATGGCTGTGTGTTTTCTCCCAGTTTGTTGTTATGGTGATGTACATTCAAGCACACAGGTTGTCACAGGTTTAGGTGTATCTTTGCTTTCAAACATGCCTAATGTAGGGCCAGATCATGAATCTTTGCTGAGGATGCTTCTGCAAGCGATGTTACAGAGATTTCCGTTGTTTAATGCCAGCCTTTCCCTGCAGACAATGTCGTTTACACAGTTGCAGACCAGGGCTTTGATTCTTCAAACTGCAAACACAACTTCCATTGGCTCCACCACAAATAGGATATACAAATTTTTTTTTGTTGGGGCTATGTTTGTGCCACCTTGCTCTGAACACAGGATGAAGTGGAACTGGAGAACTAGAATCATAGAATGTTCTGAGCTGGAAGGGACCCACAAGACTGAGTCTAATTCCTCAGTACTTTTTGAGTCCTGTGCTCATGGTGAGCAGGATTTGGCCCCAAAAGAAGCACTGGTGGATCAGTGGAGTGGTTCATGGAGGAGTGCAACATTCAGGGAAAAGATCTTGGAACCTGGTCAAGGAGTAACTTGTGGCCACCACATGTTGATGTTGATCTTGAAGAGTAGATTGAGTTTAGAAACACAAAAAGATGCACACAATTGTTCATCCAAAAGCATGCAATCATATTAGTAGAATATGTAAGAGGACTTTGGATGGGAGATGTGCAGTATTGACCATATCAGTGTTTTCAAAGCACAGATTTGAGCACTGTGAATTTTGACAGAGCTGTTGCAAATGCAATTGAAGAAAACTGCAATTTGCCAGGCTATGTGGTCATGACATGACGTTGAAAAAAGCTACATATAACACCACCTTGCTCATGTTGTGCTCTCGCCTGTAAAAAACCCAATAAAGTCCCAAATAACAACAACAACCCCCCACAAATGAAGCGTCATGTGCAGTGGTCCCTCTGTGGTGGGATCTCATGGGGGCAAAATCTGCATGTCCTAAAGAGGCCTAATCTTTACTTTTGTGTTTGTTTCCTCATTGGGCTGTAAATGCACTTCTGCCCCCACACTGAAGTGTTGATGAGAAGATGCTAAGACAGGTTTGGCTTCTCCCCATTCAGCTGGCACCACTGATGCCAAAAGCTGGAGCCTGCTGCAGGAGGATCAGCAGAGGCTCCTCTGGAGCAGGGTCTGACCGTCAGTTTCCCACCCTCCTCCCAGCAACCAAATCCCTCTCCAAAGATCCTCAATGAAGTGGAGGACAATGCCAGTATTGTTGTTCCTATCAGGGAACTGGTGGAAAGAACAATCACTGTTTGCCCAAGCATCTGTGCTGGCAAAATCCTGCCAATAATTACTTCTAGAGCCTTTGATTAACTCTTCTCTCCATTTCCAGCATAAAATGCTATTAAGCCAGAGGCAGGACAAGCTTTCTGTCTCTCCTGGTCTTTTAATAGCTTGCTTCAATATTTTTTTGAGGATGCACTTGAATCTGGGATGGGATCACCCGGGTTGGATGAACTTTTGCTGGAAATATAACCCTTCTGCCTCCAACAAAAAAAGCAATTTTGAAAAATCACTCCTCTGATTTCTCATTCTTGGATTTCTTTCCAACTCTCAGTAACAGAACATGTTTCTAATTAGCATGGATATCCCTCAGAAACTTATCCAAGCTAACTTTTTCTAGCTAAGTGTGGAGCACAAAACTGCCAGCAAATTGGAAGCATCACGAGAGTGGTGCAAGGCAAATTGTTTCGGTTTTGTAAAACAAGCAAAAAAAACTGTTGCTGAGTGTATTTCTAGGATGCTGGTAACAAATTTAGTCCTCTAGACCGTTCAGTCTTTACCCTTCACAGCCCCCTCCATGCAAACTGCTACTAGTGCTATGCAAAATACCAATATAAATATGCATAATTGTGGAGATTTATGGTAATTTTTCAGGATTATCCAATGTGACATTTATAGGACAGGGGCACACATCAATCTAAATGAGAATGACAAATATCTTATCCTTTTTATTTCTATACTATTTTTAATACTTCCTTGAACTCTCCTGAGAACAGTGTGAGCTGGTAGGAATTTGAACAAAATATTTTAAAATTCAAATACTTTACTAGCCTACTACTTTTCAAAGCTTCAGGTTTTTAATGTATATCTGGTACGTATGTGTGCGTGCATGTGAAACTGCATAATCTTAATGCGGATTATTTATGTGCAATGAGCAAAACTGTTACTATAGATATTTTACATATTATTGTTCTATTCCCCACAGATAACAATGGAGAATAAAATATCTCATGTATTGGGCTGCTTTCTGAAAATGGGTTTGATCTGTGTAATTAATTCAATAATCTGATTACCCACCTGATGGAACAATTTAGCAAGATTTTCTTCTCATTTTTATTTTAACCACAATGACAAGGATTTGCTGCTATGGCAAACTGCATTTATGTCCCAGATCTGTTGTTCATCACAGAGGTTTGGATACACTTTTTACTAGAGAAATCAACTGAGATGTAGTCTAAAAACTTACTGCTTGTAGTGATTACTAATTATGAGCATTTTTGTTCTTGGTATTTTGAGTGGCCAGCACACCAGCTAGATCTTCAAATTAATGTCATGGTTTCAGTTAATATTAGTAAATTTACTTGTAAATGAAGGTGCAGTGCACTCTGAGACCCCAAAATATTGGTGTATATTTACCACACAATAGCATGCAACAGAAATATTGAGAAATCTAGGTTTTTACAAAAAATATTTAAATTGCCTGTTACATTGCAAATAACAAGTGTTACTGGATATTGCTGTAGAATTAATTATTTGCAAAATAAAATCTTTTTTATTTACACTGCCACATGCATCAAAATATTCACTACTAAAACATGCAACATCATTATGAATCCTTCAATCTTAAGAGAAATTGTTCTATTCTCATATGCCTAAACAGAAAAAGTGTTGCAGGCCCCATAAAAGAGAGACCGCAATTTTAATTGTATATGTTCTTAGTAGAACTTATTTAATCTTCATAAATTTCAAGAATACATTTAATTGCGTCTCTTAAATACATAATGCACCATTGCATTTGTACTTTGAAAAATAGATGTACTTTCTGCTTTATTCATTAATTTATTCCAAGCTATTTTGTATGGTATTTTTAATGGATACAAACATAGTCCTGTCCTCCTTGCTCAACAGCGTAGCGGAAGAAGAGCTCACTGAAAGTCTTGTCTTTCATTATTGTGCAGGGTCTTAGATTTAATTGGGGAAATTAGCCAGAAGGTAATAAAACAATGTGGGAAGCTTTCACTTTGCAGTACACAGTGATGCCGAATCAGGCAGTTTACATGTATTTGTGACCGTGCGTATCCACGGTGTAAATCTGACTGTGACACACCGCAAATATTACTTACAGCTGTGTTACTGCATATGAAAGGAAGGCAAAATGTTGCACCCAAGGACTCAGGCTCATGGATGTGCTA
Source organism: Falcunculus frontatus (assembly GCA_013398115.1). Lineage (NCBI taxonomy): Eukaryota > Metazoa > Chordata > Aves > Passeriformes > Falcunculus > Falcunculus frontatus. Next base: position 7,077 of record VZRV01006661.1, read on the forward strand.
ACATGTGCCTCCCAGCTGCATAACCCAATATGGTCCTCTCAAACGCTGCATTTTCAAAATGTCTAAGATTTATAATATGCCAGAGAATCTGTGAAGATTAAATGAATATCTTAAACATGTTTTTCAGAAAATGTGGACATGCATTGATGTAAGCATAGGAATTTTCTCTGCTTGAGTAGATATTGAGCTTTTATCAGCCACAGAAGGTTTACCACCATCTGCTCCCTGTTCACAAAGGTTCTGTGCTCAGAGACCTCCACACAGTCATCAGAAATGGTCCTCCAAAAATGCTAAGTGCCTTACAGACATGGGGCCAAAATAAACATCAGAAGGGCATGGCTTCTGGATAATCTCTGTCATCACAAACTCATTGAATAAAACGTAATAGGAAAACACTAAGGCTGTGTCTCTATGTGCTCTCAGGGCATATTTTTTGTGTTAGCGTACTCTAACTCTTGTAGGATCAGCCTGAAGACTGAGCTGGTGTTTGTCCTCTGTTCTCATTTTTCAGACCAAGCTAAGTTTGAGAAGCTGTTCAGCAAAACCTAAAGATTTGGAAGCCACATTTAAGTGGATATGCCTGCTAAGACCCCGATCCTGAAAAGCCACTAAACAGTTCACAGAAGGTGTTGGCATCCTGCATCAGAGTTACAGGGAGAGCCTTTTGGACAGCAGCACTGGTAAAAACTGTAATATGTTCCTTTAAATTAGTGAGAAGTCAAAGTATTGTACTGCCTCTCAATAAAAATGAAGGTCTGGTTTATTTAAAATTTTATTGAGTATTATGGGTTTTTATCACTAGCAGCTATAAAGACTGGAGTGCTAAGCATCACCAAAATATTTTATGATGCTGTTAGGTGACAAAAATGAGCTAGTTCTCTGTTAGAAATTCACTACATGGACACTCCCATGTAAGAGTTACCTGCATCTTTCATGCTGCTTGGAAAACACTAACTGATGCATAGAGCAAGTAGATAATTGCATCTCCCTACATGAAGATAGAAAGGTGTAAAATCTTTATTATGTATCTTTACAAGATTGTTTTAATTTGCCTCTAAAACCATTATTTATAATTTTATTTATAGTAAGTAAACTTCTGGAATTAAACTGAGGTATTTTTTAGCTGAAACATGGTAGATGTTGATAGATATTTCTTTTGAATTGCTGAGGAGCGAAATACAATAATTTGGTGGCAGGAATCTGTCTGATAATCACCTAAGATGAATTTGTAAGGAATATAACAAAGATTTGCTTCTGCTGCTAAGCCAGCTTTATTTATCTTTATCTGAGAAGATTTTTCCATCTGTGAGTGGAAAACAAACTTTCCTTCAAGAGACCTGTGAACCAAATTATAAATTTCAAGTCCAAATCCCACATGGAAATCGGTTGGGTTTAATCCTGGATAGTTTTCAGGATGCAAATGAGGACAGGAGGTTTCCCTAGTCCTGCTGTCACACGGGCAGCCAATTTACAGGCGTGGTCACACACTGTATGTCCTGCACCTCCCCCTCACCCCAAGACTTGATCTCAGCTGCCTGCCTTTCACAGAAAACTGCAGACCAAGGAAACATATCAGTAATAGTGCCCTATAAATTAACTTGACATTTGAAGCAGGGAAAAAAGAAAATCAAATGCTAAAAGCTTACAAAAGACATGGAAAACAAAAGCCACTCGGGACACGCACTACATATAGTGTGGATTTAAGAGCTCTGGAAGGTGGTATTCTCTTGCAAGCAACACATTCAGCCCTCCTTCTCTTTGTTAAGCCAATTCAGACACTCTTTGTTAAAGCCCCAGCATCCACCAAATAAAGAAAAAAAATACCCTATACTTGCACAAAACAGCCTCCATAGAGTCAAATAACACCAAGAAACTGCTGGGTCTGGGCTCACCTTCATCTTATATCCCTAAAACTGTAATGTTTTTGAAGTATGCTGTCGTTAAAAGATAAACTGTAATTATTAATATTAGTTCACTCCTAATAAACTGTGCTAAGCAACTAAGATGTATGCCAGTATTTTATGATTGGCAAGCAGCCTGTGAAACGTGAGGCACTGCTGTATCTTGAAAATTAGATTAAAGTAAACGTTTCTTTTTTCCCTGTACTTGAAGTTACAAATATTTTTTTTCCTTTGTCGAAAAGTACTCGAATGAAGAACAAGCTATTGATGGACAATCACCTGCCTCTGTGACTGGTTGCAGCACTGGTATCAGTAGGACACCGAGAGGCAGACCAAACGTAGACGTTCAGGAATGTTATTATGCTTTATTGTGTCTGCATGCCCCAACCTCTGTTCCTCTCCCCCACACCTCTCCCTTCTTCCTCCCTCCCTCCTGTCTTACACACACACACACGCACACACACACACACTCTCCTCTGCAGAGCTGGCAGCATTGCATCTCACAGCCGCCTACATTATGGTTTACAGGCAAAGGAGTGCTCTGGTAAAAGACCTAGTCTTAGCATTCCTACTTTTTGTTGTTCACGGATTTATGTACAAGTCCCTGTGTTCTGCTTTTTTTTCCTGTTACTACAGTTTGTATCACTGGCAGGCCTATATCCTTGCAGGAATTTCAAATAAAAATCAAGACATAATTGGCAAATATTCTGTATTTCTATAATTTAGCTGTTTGGGGTTTTTTAGAGACACAATTTTATGGACTTACAGATATATGAAGAATATGCTGATCGACCTTTTTAGTACTTCAACTACTTAAGGTTCTGTTTGTGTAAAATAGCTTCATTAAAAGGAATTTACGTGCACATATATATGTGTGTATGTAAATGCACTTGAAATGAAGATGTTCATAAATCCTTGTCAACTGTGCTGATTAAGCCCCACACTGATACTGGCAGTGATAAGATATTTAGCAAAAGAGTTAAAATGCTAGAGAAGGAGTTATTAATTTTAATTTTTCTTTTGGTAGAGAGTAGAGAAAGGATGTAACTAGTTAAAGGAAGTAATTCCTACTTAGCTAATTTTCACTCCTTTAAGAAAGCCTTTCATTAGTACATTTTACAATTGCCAAATGAGCATTTCCTTTTTGTGAAAAGAAGGATTTCATCAATGACTTATTTTCTAAATATTTACAGACTTGGGTTTTATTCTGCAAATCCTTGCAAGTCGCAACACTTATCTGAGTAAACCTCTTAATACCAATAAATTACTGATCTGAGTAGCTTCTTCTAAATAAATTTGCTGAATCTGGCTCTAAAATTTAAAAATAATTGTAGTATTAATTCCATGTACATTTCTACGTATTTTCTCCTCCCATTTTTTTTTCTTCGAGATCCACTTGTGAAAAAATAATTGATATTATTTTTGCAAAAGTTGATATAAATTACTTTTACTGGGCTACAACAATAAAATATCTCAAACCATGTACAAATGTAGCATCTACTTTCCCCCCCCCCCCCCCATTTTTATTTGAAGCAACAACATTTCCTCATAAATTCTCCATAAGTAAAATACTATTGCTCTTAATGTGGGCATGCACGCCACATTATTAAGTCAGAAAGATAGTTAATTTGTAGTCAAATGCAGGACAGTTAACATTAACATTATTCTGAGTCTTGAAGTTTATTCAGTCTGGGGCTTGAGGTTTTGTTTTCTTCTGTAAGCAACCATAATGCTTTTACAAGACATTGCCTCAGCAGTAAAGCAATTTAGAGTGGAGGATATTTTTAGACTAAGTTCATTTGAAGAAGGGGTGGGAGGCAGTGCAGTAAGATCTACATATATTTGTAATTCATATCGGTATTCTGCTTCTATTGTACTCGCAGCTTCCATCATGGCTGAAATGGGGAACTGGCACCCAGGCAGTGCAGCAGGGCTGTAAAAAAACACTCTCACCAAAACACAGAGCACAGTTTCTCTCTCTCCTCCACTACTGCTGTTAATTATTACCATACTGATTCTATTTTAAAAATTAACAGTAAATAGCTGTAAGTCAGGGAGCCATATCTGGACAGTCGTTTAAATAACACTATCAATCCTTCTAGTCCAGAAGAGAGGTCTTTTCATTCTGGTCTTTCAAGAGCCCCAGTCTACACATTCAATAATATGACAGAAAAATAAACTGAAATGTGCTGGCACTAAATATTTATAATCTCTACTGCTTGGTCATTGCACTTAGGGCCATGTTTTACGTTGTCTCTCCCACCACCATACTTTTGCTGATGTCACCTGTCCTAGGTTACAATATAGATGTATTTAAGTATTCTATTACCACCAGCTGTGGGCCATTCGCTGTTATTTCCTGCTATGACCCACCCCTGATAACAGACAATGGGCCATCAAGAAATCACTGCATGGCTCATGGACTTATTTCATCCTATTGTGAGATGCTCCACCCAGGAGGGAGGAGCCAAGCATTCCCACCTGGATATAACCTGGCCTTGGAACTGCCTAAGGGAGCCCTGTCTACTGGGATTCCCAGAGGACAAGAGCTACCACTGGACTTTCAAGTGGAGACCAGACCTTTCACAGGATCACGGCTTCAACTGAACTACTTCATTTGGACTGCTACCACCACCCTAACCAAGTGTCAGGTTGTATCTGACTTTGTCAGTGCTTTTCCTTCTATTATTTCACTTATTTTTAATTTTTTTTCTATTAAATTTTAATCCTGACTTGTGATCTCCCACCGGTTTGTTTTCAAACCAATACATCACCTCATTTACATGACCTTATAATGCATATAGCCTTTGTTCTGATATAGAGTGCAGCACGGTGACAAAGCAAAACCTATAAACAGAGAAAACATTTTTTCTTCCTTAAAATTGTTCCAGCTATCCAGTATTAGCATTTGATCTATCATTATAATTCAACGTTAAATCAGATGTAAGTTCTTGCTTATAAAATACTACACATTTATTATTGCTTGAGAAAATAAGAACTCGGTGTCTAAATTGTCTCCGAAAGTCTTTCGCTTTTATCAACATTTAATTTTTCTGCTGGTATCAGTTTAGGCAAACACACTAGTGTAGGTAGGTAACAATTAAGAAGTACCTGTTTATTTATGACAAGTGAGATATCTGCTATATGCCTAACTATATGTAGCTTGATAAAATAATATTGTAAAGTGCTGGATATGACTGATAAGGCTCAACATGGACAGCTAGGTTTCATTTCCAAAGATTCCTGGCTGCCTTACATCTGAAAATAAAGAGACTGGATCCACTAATTATGTTATTACTTTTTTGTTGTTCTTATACTGTAACAAGTGTATTTTGTGTTATGGACATTTACGTCCGATTCACCCAGATTTTGACTGATTTTGTGGATCTGCCAATGAGAGGGAAGGTTTCAGAAGAGAGTCTCTTGGTTTCTGTCCAAAAGTAGATGATAGAGACCTTAAAGTCATCCCCTTGAAAGGGAACGATACTCCCACTGGCTGCCACTGGAACACAGCTGGGCCCACTTGGGGGAAGCATGAATTAATTTAAAAAACAAAAGTATTTTTCTTCAGTAGAATTTTAGAGTGTAAAAAGGAAGGAATAATCTAGATGAAGTTGTCATTCTGTGATATTAAGTACCTTCCTTACTGAAAGATTCCTACATGGGAGATTAACCATTTCTTTAATTTCTAAAATCCTGTGGAAATAGCAGAATTATTAAAATACAATATCCTTAAATTTCTTTCCAAACAAGAATTATTTTAGTAGAGCTCAATTGTTACAATATCACCATCATCACCTTCCCATAGAAACAAGAAGACAAAAAGATATTTTCTTTCTTAAAGAAGGGTGTTCTCATAGCATTCTTAAAGACTATGACGGCGTCCTCATTACCTTGTTTCAGAGCATTTCCAACAGAAAGCTTGGTTACAACCTCATCAACCTGATGCAGCGTAAATAAAATAGCTCCATAATTCAAGAGAGGAAATATTACCTGTAAGAATTGATGTCTGGCAGCTGCCAAAATTACTCAATTTAGACAGCTTTGTTCAGTACATATTTTTAAATAAAATAATGAGACATGTAGTGCTTTTAATTGCTACAGGCTTTTTGTTCCAATTATTTCTTGTGCTGGTTAGTTGGGTCATCTTTCATCCGTGGAAGTAGAAGTTGTTTATGGTTTTTATGGCACTTATTTTGTGGGGGGCTTTCTATAAAAACTGAAAGATACAGTCTGAACATATGCACATGGCGGCTCCTAGCTTCCAAAGCATCAGGCAAACTATCAAACCCTCCGTGAGCTCTGCACACACATCCATACCAATGCCCTGTGTGCTGTCGTTCCTAAACCAAACTTTGTTCATCATGCAATAGTTTCATGATGATTATAAATGATATTTAAAAAATCTAAAAGGCTTTTTCGAGTCGTGCATACAATTATGCTAGCTTCTGCCTTGCTGTGTGTGTGGTTGGCACAGAAATCACCACACTGAACAGGCAGCCTATGCACCATCCTCCCCTGCAGAAGACAGGAGTTCCTTCCTGTTGGCTGTCCACCATGAGCCCTCACCAAGAGGTGGCTGTCAGCATGATCTGCATCACCATGGCATCTCCCTGAGGAGACACGGGATGAAGGTTATCCTATAAAACTCTGGTTTTACAGAACTCTAATGTGAGATGCCTAAGAAACCCTTCAAGACCTCACTATAGACACTTTTCCTACGTAAGAGAAATAAGATCAAAGTCAACTGTTATGGACAGATCTTGAAGGATTGGGTTTCATCGACAGAGATTCAAAGGTCAACCCGTACTCCATAGTGAAATATTTAACTTATGCAGTCTTTTGCAATGGTGTTTTTTCACAAAAATACACGGTACAGGATGGCAAATCTGCAAGTATAGGAAGCCTAAACTCCTGGGAGCAGTGTCAACAGGGTGCTTTTCCTCCATTAGACACTTGTGAAGCTGACAGAAATCAGCCAGCTGTAGAAGATTTCTAAAGAAAACAAGGTTATTAGTCATCACACCCATCCCAGCTGACGATTTCGAAAATAAATTAGAGATGAGGAAAGCAGACCTGAAAGTAACCTATTCACACCTTGCCTTTCCATACCCATCTCCTCCAGGACAAACCCACAAGACAGGGAAAGCAATTGCCTTCATAGGCATGCAGTTTTGAAGACTTTCCTTGAAGACTGTCAGGTGCAGGAATGTATTTCCCCAAGTCAAGTCTGCTTTGCCCATGGTGAGGGATAGCACCAAATATCTTTGCAAATTTTCTTCCATTATCTTTGACATACTTACATCAAAGACATATTTGATATATTTAGTTATTCAATAAATAACTAATACTTTTTTTCTAGAATAATTATTTCTAAATTAATATCCCTATTTGACTATATAAGTAGCATAAGATTTTCTCTTTCTAGGCTAATAATATTTTAGAAGGAGGCTTTTAATGCTCACGGCTATGAATGAAAATTTCCATGTCATGAGTGTTCAAAATTTTCTGTTAGTGACTATTTTCTCCAATAAACTACTTTCTAAGACTATCTGTACACAGAAGAGCAGAGACAACTACAGAGAATCACTCAAAGATACAAACGAACATTTCTTGACATTGATGCAAGGTATTTACCAGCCTCTAATGCAGAAGGGAGGCAACAGCTACAGGCATTCAAAGTCATCTCTGAAGCTTTTAAGAGATTTCAAACAGGAAAATAAAACTATTTAGGGTTGGTTTTGGCTTATTCATCAGGTGTATTGTGTACTTGGACTGACTGACCTGCGCTGAGATGGTTGCTGTTAGTTTTGGGCGGCTCACTGTTGCTGTTGCTTTCATTCTACCTTACGCTGCTTGTGATAGTGAATGGAAGCATTCTTTCAGTTTTAGCTGTCAATATCTGATTTGTCTTTATATATGTACAAACATTCATCCAGATCCACACATTTTCACATCTTGCTGTTGTAATAAAACACATGCATTTTCTCTCCTATGGAAATTTTTTTAAAAAAATTCTACTCTACTTTTTATGAAAAAAAATTATAGAAAAACAAATTATACTGTTTTCATACAAGTAGATGCTAAGATTTTTCTAGAAGTCAGAGTAGATATTTTCAGTCACAAAATGTGGCTGTTTCCATGCTCCTCTCCTATGCTGATGCATGAACTGTGGCTTAAATTTGGCCTGGATTTAAACTGGGCCTTTAACGCTTTTATGCTGATTTTTCAGAAGTCCAGATGGATGGTGGCTGAGCTGTAAACAAAAAAACTGTGGTGCCATGATACTCCGTGGATTTGGAATTAATCCAAATTAAACATCCATCAATGACTTTCTCACAGCTTTATCTTTTATTATATCTTGAACAGAATATATAAGCAGTGAAAAAATTTTAATTAGTTAATAAAAAGATTTTACTCCAGAGAATGAGCTAAAACTGAAAAGAGCAATGCTGAGAATAAGAACCAACCTTGCTATCTTCAGACAGAGCTCTCCAAGAGTGTTCTTGCTGCCATATGCCTTTAAAATGCACCATATTCTGTCTCCCTACTTTTATTTACATGCATGCATACATGCATATATATACATGTATAAATTTATAGCACTCCCACTGTTGCAAAGAGATTTATATATAGCATCTACAGAGAAAAAATCCCCAAGGACCACAAGCTTTAAAAAGCTGATATATGGAAAGAAAATACACCCAGATTTAATTTGGGAAACAAAAGGATTGCTCTCTCTTCTTTCTGTCTTGGGGTGATTTTATGATAATACTCTATGCCTAATCCTCTGCTTTATGCTTAAAAATGGTTGCTGTATCTCTAAGATGGGTCCAGGGGAACCGGAGGCCTTGGGCTTTTTGGAGTTTTTTTTTCAAAGCCTCACTCCCCAGACATCCAGGGTGCCATGAGGTTTGTTTTTTTTACCTTGGTTAGCCTGGCTTTTTTTTAGCCCAGGCAAGAAGTTTTTCTTTCCTTCTCCGGCCTTGGAGAGGCTGCAGCAGCAATCCTTTGGCAGCTTTTTGGAAGTGAATTGGACAGTTTGGTTTTGGTTCAAGATCAGAGAGGATTACCGGCAGGAGGATTACCAGTTGGGACTGGTGGGAAAGGCAAGGGGCCGCTCTGTTTCAGCTCCACACCTCGGGAAAAGTTAAGCTGGTGATAGAAAGCACACCAAGCCCACCTGCTTCATCTGCTGTGAAGAGAGGACGGATGCCAGAGTCACCAGGTGTATTGGTTTTGCTTGATTTGGTTGTTGGCAGCAGGGGGGCCACAGAGGTGGCTCCTGCAAGAACCTCCTGGAAGTTTCCACCATGTCCAGCAGAGCCAATCTCTGATGGCTCTGAAAGATGGACACGCTGCTGGCCAAAACTGGGCAAATGAGAGAGGTTGGAAACGCCTCTGTGATGACATATTTAAGAAGAAAATCAAAGCTTCTGGTCAGATAAGAGGAGGAGGTGAGAACATGTGAGGGAAAACAACATGGAGACACCAAGGTCAGTGAAGAAGGAGGGGCAGGAGGTGCTCCAGGAGCTGGAGCTGAGATTCCTCTGCAGGCCGTGGTGCAGACCATGGTGAAGCAGCTGTGCCCCTGCAGCCCATGAGGATCCACGGGGGATGCAGAGATCCACCCACAGCCCGTGAGGGAGGTGCCCACACCAGAGCAGGTGGATGCCTGGAGGAGGCTGTGATCCAGTGGGAGTCCTGGTAGAGAGAGAGGGCCCTGCTTCCAGGCTGGAGCAGCCTGTCCTTGGAGGACTGCACCCCGTGGGAAGAGAGACCCATGGCACAGCAGTTTTGGGAGGGCTGTGTGCCCGCGGGAGGGGCTCACGCTGCAGCAGGTGCGGTTTGGCTGCTGCTTGTGAGAGTGGACCCACGCCAGGGAAGTTCACAAAGAACTGTCTCCCATGGGAGGGACCCCACGGCCTCACAGGGAAGGACTCTTCTCCCAGAGCAGTGGAAGAGAACCTCTGTGATGAACTGACCAAACCCCCGTGCCCTGTCTCCCTGCGCTGTCAGTGGGAAGGAGGGAGGGGCTGGGGGAAAAGGTGTTTTTAAGGGTTTATTTTGCTTCTCATTGTACTCCTCTGATTCTGTTAGCAATAAATTCACTTTGTAACTTTAAGTTAGCCTTGTTTTGCCCTTGAAGTGCTCTCTCCTGGTCCTTGTCTCAACTAATGAAGCATTCATTATTTTTTTTTCCCTCTCCCTGGCTGTGGCAGGGGAGGGGGGGCAAGCAATTCTCATGGGTGCCTGACGTTGGGCCAGTGTCAAATGACATCAGGTTCACATCTTTTTGCCCGAACCACTGCTTGAACCTCCTGTTTGTTTTTTTTTTTTCCCCTGAAAACCCGCTCAATTTTCTACCCACCATGTGACAAATCGCTGTTGTTTTTCTTTCTTTCCCTGGCATTTTGGGATTTTGTTCCAGGGTGTGTGTGGGAAGCGGGAGGAAAAGGTCTGAAAATTCCATATCTAGCATTTATTTACCTTTTTCCCATGCCATGTGGGCACTCTGTCAATAAATGGTTGTTTGGTTGGTTTTTTCCACTTTCATCCACTAGAAAGGGACTGTTGGAACCCTTTTAGAGGAAACGCTCGTTCCAGAGTGTTTTCTCCTAAACTTGTCTCTAAACTGAGACACTTTCCCACTGTGCTCAGAAGAATTCTGCTCAGTTTATAGCCTTATTTCTCAGTATGATTTTCCCTTCACAGGTAGCCAACAAATACCGACTTTGCAGATAAAATTCCCATAGGATTACTGTTCTTGTAGAACTGCAGGCCTACCAAGCCCAGCCCAGCTCCAGAAGCAGAGCCCAGCACTGCCCCTATCCTAAATTCCACTGATGCATAGCTTGGAGGCAAAACACGTGTAATGTCTCCAAGCACTGCCCACGTACGGGAAAGTGTCCAACTTCTTAATAAGAGTAACATTTTTGGTTACTCTGTTGGTTCAAATGAATGCAACCTGTGCTACAGCTTTGAAGGTCGTACCTTCAACCTCTGCTGATTGAATAACTGAGAAAAACACTATGTGACAGTATCATAATGGCTTCAAAGGAAGCTTTAATTCTTACACTGCCAAACTTTCAAAAGCTCAACTGCACAATTCTCTTCTGGTAAAACTTTAAGACAGACCTCCCAAAATGACAGTTTTCCAGGATTCTAATGCAAGTAGAAGGGCTTGTGTTTTTCTCTTTGCCTATGCTCCATTGCCTGACATGCTGTTCTGCAAAATGGTGGCAAAATAACTAATGTGTAGGCCCTAGAAGAACAGTAAGACTATTTATCACTTTTTGCAGTGATCAGTTAATTAAAACTGAACAGCATTTTTGATATGAAACAGTAGGCAAAGAAATGTTTGGGTTTGCTGCTGATATGTATTTTACCATTAGCTTTCATCCTGGTTACTAAAATCTAGCCCTTTCTGAGCAGGAGAGCCTATTTCATCACAAAGTTTCATAAAACAAACAAAAAACACCCCAAAACCCTCAAAGCATAAAATTATCAAGTGATGGGTCATAGTGGTGGCTGTGGCAAGAGAGTGGGAGACACTTTTTACTGAGCTGTGCTCAGGACCCTTACTGTTCAGGAGAAAAAAAAAATAGCCTTGCTGGGGACATGTTCAACTCTCTAAACATGTCAAATTCACCATCCGACTCTGGCCTAGCTGGTAGAGCGAGAGGAGATGCCAAAATGAGGGAGTTACATAGATTAAGCTGGCTTGGATCCAGCAAGCCTAAATTCTACCTAAATCCTTCTGCCTGTCCTCATTATTGGCTGCCTCTAGTTCTTATCTCTGCAGAGAAAGTCAGAATTATCCTCCTTCACCAGGAATGTGTAGTTTCTAGATCAGGGCACTCAGTCTTGCTCAACTTGTAAAGTAATATTCCAGATTCATCAGGCCATAGAGGCAAAAAAGTAGAGCAGCTAATCCTGCTGCTGTACAAGTTTTATGATTTTTAAAAAGTAAAAAAAAATATCTGTTGCTATCATATCCAAAAATCCCTATTCTTCAGAATATGAAATATGAACAAACACCACATCAACTACACCCATATTACTGATCCAAGTCAGCTGAGCTGAACACAAAATTTGTCCCATCCAAACCCTTTTGCAGGGGGAAGGCACATAGATGCTGTTGGCTATCTTGGTGAGTCTTGCTGTATCCTTAACAACTGCAATGAAACTACACTGGAATTCAGATGAAATCTCATCAAAGCTTTCCTGACAAACAGTTACGTAGAACTGCAAGGTAATTCCCATCCCTGTATTCACCTTAAAACAAGTTCTTTAATTAATTAATTAAGGATACCTTGAATTGAGGTATTTGCTGCTTTCCAAGAGGCTTAATTTTTATGGAATATTGTTTTTCCCTTTGTTCTAGATGAGCTTCCTTTTCCATTGTCTTTAGCTTGAACAGGGAAAAACCAGCACCTGAGTTACATTTATCTAAAAAAAGACCAAGGTGAGCAACAACAGCAAAATCAGTCTGAGATCTTACTAACGGTTTCAAAGAGTGGAGATTAAGCACTTTATTTAAGAAATATTTTATTAATGTGAAGTTCAACAGGGTGGTACTTACATTATAGAATAATGTAATTTTAATAAAGACCTTCAACAGCACAAGCATTTCATTTTCTTCTAGAATTAGACACCACTAGAAATTAGAGGGGCATATGCATACACATGTATAAAAATACATACACAATTTTGTCCATATTTAAGAGGTTAAAGAGAACTACATATATAATATAGTGACATATTTTAACTTTGCAACAGGTGTACAATTGAGACAGTTATTAGGAAGTGAAGCAACATTTGTCTTTAAGAGATGTTTAGATGCCTATAAATCTTCCAAGTCCTAGTACATAAGACATTTATTAACTTTGCATTAACTTCTGTAAACATGAGTTTTAACAAGCGAAAGAAATGACTGACATTGACAAACTTGTGAAAAACATTTTTGTTCACACTTTTTCTCAAAATCAGTCTGGTCCCTTGTTCTTCCTATTTTTAGAGTGAGAATTTTCTTCTTATTAAGAACCTAGATTTTCAATCCCCTGTCTGCAGAGCTCTCACTGAAATCAGGTCACACCTTTGAAGTAAATGGAATTTCTGAACACAAAGTATATTTGCAATGGGTTTAGTGTTATTCTAATTTGTTTTCTGATAGTAATTTGAGAGCCCTGATTTTTTTTTGGGGTGCAGGTTTTTTAGGTTGCATAAACAACAATAATATTGGCAAGTTATCAGCCTCCCAGCAAAGATGGAAGAAGCACAATATACCTATAACATTATTAAAATTGTACTGATTTTGTCTTGTTGAAATTTTTAACAGAAGCAGTATTTTAATTTGCATTACAGTCATCTTAAAAACCAGTGTTTATAATTTACTATTTTCAACGCAAACCATTTTTTAAATATTCTCAAGGGAGAAACAATTAGTGAAAGATATTTCATAATAATTAGTAGCTTTCCAAGGCCAGACTACTATCCATAATGAAGAGGACATTCATAATTTATTTAAGCTTGATGAAACAGAATGAGACAGATATGCCCGAGTTTGAGGTATATTTTCTGCTACTTTTTAGCTATTACCATTCAAAGAGAACATTTCAAAAGAGTGTTCTGTAGCAAGAAAATTAGTTTTCGTGCATATCACTGGCAAACTGTACTTGTCTGATTTATGTACATCCTAGTGTGGCTGATTTTGCCCTCATTTTATGTCAGGCTCACCCTGATAAAAAAGAATTGTAACCAAAACCTGTTCTGGTGAAGAGTTAAAGAAAGCAGAATTTGTGAGTTTTCTAGCAGAAGGCTTAGGCCTGAGTGGTAATGTGCCACATAATAATACTGCCCACACTATCATTTTAAAATGCCTGATTTTCTTGTAGTGGAGTCTCTGATGTTTTAAAGGCTCTACCAACTTACCAAAAGTGACACCACTCCTGTAATTGCCATTATGCTGAGTATTGTTAGATAAATAACTAGTTGGCTAACCTTCAAGAAGGTGCTTCATTATGGCATAAGTCTGGACTGTCATTGTTAATAAAACCTACTCCTAGAAATTACCTAGAAAAGATTTTCTAGGTAATTTTCTAATTTCTAGGTAATTTTCTAATAAAGCTAGAAAATCTCTTCTCTCAGAAGAGATTGACATCTGCAGGTTTACCCATTCTGACTCTTTCCTTTGGCCCCAGGCATGTGGAACTTTTTCCACAGTTGACATTGTCAATGTACAGACAGTTGGACATATATCGCTTCAGATTTCTTGCCTTTCAGCAGCGTTACCTCAGTTTGGTAGAGGAGACCTCATGCTGGTCTAATTCCAGGAATAATTTCAAGCAGACATCTCGGCCATTCTCCTCAGGAAGATGGGTCACTAGCCATGCTCTGAAACACACAATTATTAAGAGCATTAGAAAAATGTTTGTTATGAAGCTTACTCATTTTTAAAATTAAAAATCAAACTTTAAGTGACAAAACCTCCCTTCTTTGATTCTATGTGCAATACACTGACAAAGATGTGTACTCCTCTACCAAGAGATGAATCGCTAATTTTACAGGTAGCCCGACACACAAGTACTTACACAATAATGTTTCAGATATTTGGCTCTTTGAGATTCTTGTCTTAATAAATTCATTTGTATTAGAGTAAAAGGGAAAATGAAATAGAAATATGCAGTCCTTAAGAAAATGAAAAGCACTTGAAACCCCCTGCTTTTAACCCTAGTTCTGATAATGTCTTGTGCTTGATCTATAAATAAACTCTACCTCTGTGTATACCTCTATTGCGGTGAAAAGAATAAAAACAATTCACTGTTTGCCAAGGTGACTGTGAGGATTTTTACTCAAGGCAGGTATATCTTTTAAGGCATTGAATGATAGGTATTGCTACTAGTGGAGGTTCATGTAATAAATCTCTTTTAGAAAACTATTTGCTAGACAAAAATATCAGCTTAGAGCATGAGCAATACATAAGATAGTTTTGCGGGAGTGAGCAACATCTGTTTAACTTAGTGATTTGGGTTGTTTTTTTTTTCAGTACATAACTTGATACCATTTTACCATATGAAGTTCCAAACTATTTGTATCTAACCAAAAAGACCAAATAAACTCTTTTTCAAGTGCACAAATACCAGCAATCTGGACTGAACTGAAGCTGTCCCATTTTATCTCAAATCCAGCTTGAGCTCGGCTTTCCTTTGTCATTTCCATGGCCCAGATGATAGGTTGAAGACTATTTCAGACTGATATTTGTCTCATCGCTCCCTCGTGAGAAAGCATCACATATAGCTTTTTTGGCTGACTTGCACCTTCTGCTAGCAAGGACAGAGCAGATCATGCACAATGTTTAGATAACTTATCTTAGTGAGAGTTGTGCTAAAGACCTACACAAGACTTATGTGTCTTTAGAACTAGGCCAAATACCTCATCAATCTTGTAAGCAGCCCCTGCAGAACTGGGAAAAAGAGATGGGAGACTTTGATTCAGGAGCATAGGAACACAACTTCTGTCAGCAAGTCCCTCTGATGGCACTAAAACTCCTTTCCAAATTCAACTGTGTGCATCCCACACACATAAAGCAGGATTGCATCAAGATATACTCCAAAGCACATCAGGTAAAAAAAGAAGGAAGCAGGCTACTGAAATATTGGCTGCATGCCGTGGCTGAGTGTTGAGCATTGGAAAGCATACTACAGAGCTGTAAATATACAAGAAAATTTAGGGTTATGAAATGTTATTTTTAGAGTGTGCATTAACCTAAGTGATGTGAGAGACCACATTTTCCAGCATTTATTAGGTAAAATTATCAGAACATTAATATTACATATGAATATTGCCTTAACATAATAATTGTATGCTTTGTGTGTCTGGGTAAAAATATACGTCTGATTGAAGGAGTGCTAAATTATTTTATTCCTGCCGCATTATTTTATGAACAAGTTGCCATTCTGAAGTTGTAACATAGTTCAGATTGTCTAAAGATAAGAGAGATGGAAAGATGTAATTTGTAACTTCAAGGCAGTGCCATTCATAACCTCAAGATATTCAATGAAGCTATGTAAAATACCTTTTTTCAAATTTCAAAGATAAGTAAGCATAATATAGGCAATATCTATATCCTCCAGATACTGTCATTCTCTGAAATTAATTCGTTTTGCACTTTAAAAGTATGTAATGACATAAAGTACAACAGCACATTTTTGTAGAAAACATTTCTCAGAGGTGCTTTGCTAATCATGTTAGAAACGTACTGCTTGCTGGCTTTTTTTCTTTTCTCCTTAAAAAGTGAATCACATCCAAAGGCTGCATTATGCAGTTAGGAGCTGCTAATCCTTCACCCTATTAATTTGTCTTTATGTTGAATTAAAGGTTCTTACCCATTAGCTGTCTTTCAGGTTGTGTCAGGCTGCAGTGCAAGGCGTGTTTGCAGAACAGCCTTAAGAGCAATGCATTGTACATCCCTGATGTAGCTGTTTCCTGAGGTCACCTCCCCCCTTTGAATTCATTGGTATGACTAATGCATGTGCAACTAAGCATGTGCATTTGGCCCAGAGCCAGCAAGTATTAGCACAGTGGCAGGGAAGTGAATCCGTGCAGAGCTCCCCTGGATTCAGTATGGAAACACAGAAACCTGCCACTGTTGGAAACAAGGTGTTTCCAGGACAGGGACCTTTGAAAGAAATTAGAACAGAAAGCAGTTCAACTCTGCTTTCATAGCAACCCAATAAACAAACTCTCAAAAAACCTGTTCATTTTATTTTACTTCATTTCCTAGTAATGTCATGTCAAACAGTATCAAAAGACTTTATTTTGGGAAAAAAAAGGGACCATTCAACAGAATTAAACTAGTCCACTTGTTGAAAAAAACAAATACGGGTTAAATCACTAATATAGTATTTTTTTACTTTGTTGTGTTTATCCTCAGATAATTTCTACCAGTGTGCCATTCTACAAAGAGCACTTTCTGACTGTAGTCCTCACAAACATGCTCCAGTATCCTACTGCTGAAAATTTGTTACTATCTCATTGGAGTACCTGCTTCTTCAGCCTGAGCTGCAAGAGGGTTACACTTGAGTAAGGGCTGTCTATAGTGAAGCACATTTTCTATGTGAATAAAAACCTTCTATGAGGAATTTAACAAACAGATCTCAGTGATCTCAATGCTGCAAAATCTGCATTTAATATTATCCATGTGAGCCATCCAAAGACCCTATAGGGGATTCTTGTATGCCTAAGCATTTGCAAAATGGAAAGTGACATATTTTTGATGCACAAGAAGGAACAGATTTGAATTTTGTTTCAATGCCATTGCAGTTCTGGGTTTCTTCCTTTTACTTTTTTCACTAATTCACATAATCCTATTCCTAGTCTTTAGTCCAATGAATTAAGCCATACAGCTAAGAAAACGGGTAATTTTGGTTCATTCTCTCTGCCAAAAACAATAAGGTGGGGTGGAGGAGGTGGCATGGGGAGAGAAAGAGAGAGAAGACAATTGGGTCCATTCCGTAGATCAACAGATACATAGGGTTAAGAAGTGTCAAATCTACCCTTTTATATGTTTATATACATAAGTGTAATGTTTATGTGTACACCTATTCATACATATATGCACATTAATTTGGTATATGCTAGGTTCCAAAACACTACACTTTCTGTCTCATGTAAAGGAGACACACAGAAAGACTTATTTCAGTTACTGCAGCATTTAAGGGATTGCTAAGTTTTTTTAACATACATATATGATTCTCCTCCTATGAACTGAGGGAAGAAATTTAAGTTTCTAATGATTTTTCCATAGAGTATGAAAATCAATTTCTTGAAAAGTTAGTTTCTTCTTACAAGTTCAGACTTCTGAAAATACAGTGTGGTCAAGTCGGTAAGTCAATATTTTCCCACAGACTGATGGGTTTTATAAACTGAGTATTTATAAAACTCCTTGACTAAATACGAGAACAATTTTTAGAACTTGATTAAGGTCACACAAAAAGGCTTTCTTTCATTAACAATTTTAGCTACAAGTGCCACATTACAAATTCTGGCAGGACAAAAATTATAAATAAGCTAGAGCAGCAACTATTGGAAATTCTAGCTTGTAATTTTTAAGACTGATTAAAAAATAAATAAATGTCATCTTTTCCAGTCCAAAGGAAACAACTTTCCCATTTCAGTGGAGACACTAAAAGTGCCCTCTCCAGTCCACTTAACTGTGGTCACTCCATTACCAGCAGGTTCAGGAGAGAGTTACTACTGTTTGCATCTCCTGAGCAAAGGCCCCTTCAGCATACTCGTGTATGTCAGCACCCTGCTGCTGCTGCTGCCCATGCTGAGCATCCTTCAGAGCTTGTTCTTGCTCTGACAGCAGCCCCAAGCCCTTGCTGAGCACCCATTCTCCTGCTCACATCTCTACTGCCTTTCAACAGCCCAGCTCTCAGTAAGCCCTGTTACCTGGGAGATCTGGCTACCACTCACCACACATCTTCTTCCATCACTGGTGCTCAAAACAGTCCCCCTTGCACTCCATAGCTTGGTGCATCCTTGATTTGCTCTCCTTTTGTGCAGAAGCACCACCCACTCCCCTTCACAAGCTTGTTAACGATACTACCCCTCCTTCTCCCCGAATGTGATGCCAGACACAGCTCTGCAGAGCTCCCCCTTTCCAGGTGATGCTCACAGGTGTTAGTGATGCAGCAATTAGTTCACTGCCACTATCATAGTGTGCTTTGGGCAGCGTCTGTGTGAGGAAATGTCTTCCTGGCCCCAAAGCGCTAGACTTTTACCAGCAAAACAACCCCTTCCAGCAATTTCATTGAGTTATCAATGCTGACTCTAATTTCAAATATTTTTGTTCTTCCTCCCAGATTCTGTGTCAAAACATCCCTCTTTTTCATTCCAATTTTCTGAAATGTTTTTTCAAGAGGGCACTGCAAATACTCTTGCAAGTGATCCCCTCAAGCAGCTGTGCCATTTTCTGCAGCTTCACTTGCCTGCTTACTCTGAAAACACAGGAAAAAAAACCCCTGAAAATAAAATCTTGACTCCTAGTAAGATGACTGATCTTACTTTTTTTTTTTTCTATAATCTCTACACTAATACAAACAGCAAAATGACACAAAACATTGATAATTGCTACAAGGAAAAAACCCAAGCATTAAAGTATTAATACTTGATAATCTGTTTTCTACAAGTTCTGTGGTTTTCCATTTATTTCAGCAACAAGAATAAGTGCTTATTGTTTCTGGAAAAATGGATGACAATGGACAAAAAATCTGAAGTAAGATTTTCCATGCAATTTGGCAGGGTGAAAAAAATCCCAAACCCAAGCTCTGCTATCTTTGGTTTCCCACGGAACATCATTAAATCCCAGGATTGAGAAGTACCATATCTCTTCTGTGTAGAATGAAAGATACCAAAATTCTCATCACTTGTGTGTTTGCTACTGCATGACATCAGTAGCAAAATATTGCAAAGTTGCAAATAACAGTGAAACAAAAGACTCTATGGGAAAAGTTTATAACGTACTCAGAAGATCCTGTAAAAACACAGATTGTACTAAGGAAACCAGAATAAAAATTTGTAAGCATTAGGCTGGGAAAAGTGCTGTTCAGTGATACAGGGATGTGTACTTACCTGCAGTCAAGTGGAGTGGTCGTATTTCAAAAACTAAGTAAAGCTGGGCCATGTCAGTGACTAAGATAAGAGATAGGTGATACCAGTGGTAGTTTTTACCCATCAGCAGTTGGCATACTTCTGCATAAGTGGGCATTAAATGAAACATTCAAATAAGCAGTCACTTGCTCAACTTTGCCAGAAATTGTTCAGAACAAATGTCGTTGTTCAGAACAAAATCCAGATCCTAACACTCAGTTGGTTAAAAAACTCCAAACATAATAATGAATTGTATGAAAGTCACCATCACGTAAGAATACACATAATACTCAGAATTTTTCCTATTCATCTGGTACTTAATGAATTCTAAGCTTAAAATTCAAATTTTAATTTCGTGGGAATACATTCTAAGTCAAATTTTCCCAACACACGGTCCACTGCAAATGTAGGCATGAACTTTGCAATTGTTCACAGGACGCCTCAGCTGACAAATCAGCCCCTGTTCTGGTCTGTTCTCTGGACTCAAACAAAAAACCAATAAATGTTTAATCAGATAATGTGAAAGATTGGCTCCCTCTGAGGTGGAATGCAACAGTCTGGAGCAGAGCAGATTTTCAGTGTTGAACAATGAAGTCCTGTGTGAAGGGTCTGAATTCTGGAGAGACCCATTCCCACAAAAAACCAGTGATTGGATGTAGCCAGGTAGTACAGTGGGTGAAGAAACACAAGCAAGAATGCATACGAAGAAAATCAGAAGATATGATTGTTATCTGGCAATTGGTAGATGTGTGAGAGCAAGTGTGCACAAGGGATTTTCTCTCTTTGTGGCTATGATTCTCACTTTTCAAATAAATAGTGTCAATAAATGAAGGAATAAAATTTCACGTTTTCAATTAAGAGTTTGTAGAAATACATTAAGGTAACTAAAAATGACAGCAAGAGAGTTTCTCTATTTCATACAGAAGGATATCATTGCACTTAAAACTAAGTTCATAGAGGAAAGATTTGATATAAATTTTCTGTAGCTCAAACAAAAGAGAAAGACAAGTAATAAAGGCATTAAGTTGCATGATTTTACCAAGCTCACTTTCAAGTAATCATAATTTTGTTTGGAGACTTAATTATGAGTGAGCAGATTTGGCAAAAAATGTCAAATCAAAAGATTTTTTAAATAATGAAATATTTAAAAGTGTATTTTGGTTTCATTTCAAATAAATTACAGAATTGTATGGTTTTTTTCACATTTATTTCATAGTCTAAGGGCACAGGGGAATTCTGGTGTACAAATAACAACTATAGAACAAATAAGAACAGAGGATTCCTCTAAGAACAGAGGACTCCTGCGCCAGACTCTTAAGTGATGATAATTTAAAGATGTTGCTCACATGTTGAGGGAGCCATAAAGACGGGTGGGGTTCTGTCCGTAGAAATACAAGATAGGTCTGAGGCAAATAGCAGAAGAAAATTTAGATATCAGTGAAACAAATAGATGTCTTGTTGTTCCCAAAGGAGTAGCAGAAGATAATAAAAGATAGCAACATAACTAGGCTAAAACTAAGAGAAGATGCTCTTCCCAGATTTGTTTCCATGCAAGATCAGAAAGAACACGGGAAAAAGTTGGGCTTTTTTTCTTCTCATACAACAAATTGAAATGGCTCTTGACTGAGTTTTCACTGTCATTCATTCAACCCAGGACCACTCAATATACCATTAATAGTTTTTCTGCCCTTACCTTCCACAAATAATCCTTTACAGCACATGTGACTACATTCAGATTCAATATGCACATCAGCCTAGGAACTCTGAGGATACTTTCAACAGAGAGCTATAGATATACACTTATCCAATGAACAGCTTTGACAGAGCTTAGAAAAGGCATCCGTAACACTTGAGCAAATGACTGTTAATTTGAAGATACAGTTGAAAGCCTTGCCCACACTGATTGAAAATACTTCTGTCATTTCAGCATCCTAAATCACTTTTTGCACGTATTTTTATAGCTGAGGATTTGCAAATACAGGGGAACACTGCTTCCTCCACTAAAAATAAAGTTTGAGTTCTGCCCAAAAATTAAGTCTTCCTCTAATTTGTTTCTATTTCTTAATTTATTTGAAGCCCAGGGTATACTTGATGCTGAAGTATGAAGCCTATTGAAAATTGCAGAATTTTTTCTCTATCGGAATTTCAGGATCAAACTACTACTACTACCTGCTATTACTACTGTTTTACTACTAAGAATGCATAATTTCTCTTTGACTTTTTACCTTTGTTAGGCATTAAAATTTCTTGAAACATTTAATTTTTTAAGCATTAAATTTTTTACATTAAAATTTTTAACTTTTTAAGCTTTTTTAACCTTCTTAAAAATTTTAAAACTCTTTTTAAAATCTTTCTTAGGCACTGTGCTTCCAAAGCAAACAGCTTTTGTTCCCAGAGAAGTTTACTTTTACTACAATCTCATCACAACGGACAACAGACTCAAATGAGAGCAGTGATGCAAGCACCATGGCAAAAATTAAATAACCTCACTTATTTAGCAAAAGAAACTTTACCTCACGGTTGATTATTTCAATATTTGTAACTTGCAAAATAAATATGCTAACAAACATTCAAAAATATCACACACACCTTGCCTTAACTTTGATGGCAAAACCTGGAATTCAGCCAGAGGTCCTGCTAAGAAGGTGGATGTTTCCTAATTCAATTTGCTGAGGATGTGAATGGCGAGGAGGAGGCAAAATGACACAAATGAGGAGGGGAGTAGGAGGCCAGAGCACAACGGGTAACATCATTAGCAAAAAAAAGAGAGGGCAGAAGAAGGTCAAATGTCTAGGTCAAATAAGGTAGGACAATGTTGTCAGGAAGTCTTAATACAATGGCAAAAGTTCCTTGAATTCAATCATAAGGTGATGAATTTGAGAGACATGCAAAACTTCACAGGGTGTGCCCAGCATCTTGCAGAATTGTATTTGGAGACTAAATTTTCATCACTGTACATTAGTAATGACTGCAGAATTAGGTCCCAAGTGTTTGGGAATGTGTCTGGAAAAATAACACAGTCTGTTTGTCAGATCATTTTCGTTAAAGAGAAATATCTGAATGAAATGAAGAAAAAGCAAATACAAGATTAACAAAGTGAATTCTATTATACTGTTGAAAAATTTCCCGGGGGAAGTAGTGGACTCCTGTTCTTTGCAAGACAAAACACTTCCAGGAACAATCCTTCAGTGGCACATAAAAGCATTAGGTAACCTATTAGATCTTCACCATGCTTCATTTCTGTGGAACTGAACAGAGCCAAAGCAATACAGCAGCATTAAGAAATTACAAACACTATTTTAGGAAAAAACCTTATTCCATAAATGTTTGTGTGACCTGTGAAAATGCAGGTAGGTAAGTCTTTGTTACCTTGACAGAAGTGGAAGTACCAAAAATAATATTGGTACTTTTGCAAATATGTGTTAATGCAGATGTCCTAGATCAGAACAAACTATATATCTGTTTTGAATACTCATAGTTTCATGAAATAAGAAGCAAGAAATTTCATGAAATAATATAGGTAACATAATAAGAAAGCAAGATAATACTGCACGCTATACAACACAAGTATTGAATTAGAATATAAAGCATTCACATGAAAGTACAGTCAAATGCCTGAGAATAATCCACTTTATCTGCACATAGTACTGTTTTACAGAAAATTACTGTGAAGAAAAGGCCTTAATAAAACCTTATCTATTCATCATTGAATAATTTTTTCATCTTGAGTACTTTCTGTGTAATTTTGATGATTAGTTTCTCACAGAATACTATGAAAAATATTTTTAAAATATTATGGTGTTAATAAAGCCCAATTAAAATAGTCAATCCTGTGATACAGCATGAAGCAACAAAGAAGTCTTCGCATAAAGTCCACTAACTAAATTAATATCATCCCTGGATCTGCGGGTTTGCAATCAGAATCCTCAAACAGAGAAGTAAAAAGTGCAAAAAAGCAACACTGTATGCTGCATTTCATCACTGCTACGGTTCTGATCTATGAAAAGAAGGTTTCACTCTTCCCTATATCTTCCAAAATTAAAACCCTACAGTATTGTAGGAGTAAAGAAGTGGTTACACAGAACCATTATCACCCTGTTCTTCAGTGTCAGGTTTTTATTTTGATAATACTCTACCTGAGAATGCTGTAAGAAAAATCAAGTAAAACTCATTTGGTCCCATGCCTGCTCATTAAGTGACAAGGGTACGAGTGGAGAAGTGTTATGATCAATACTGAGGGCTAAAAATTGCAAACAGCGCAAGAGCCTGACTGCTGTTACAGCCAGGAACCTTCACAATGGCACACCATATGTGCTATTCATCCTGCTCTGCCCTTCTGCAATGTTGCTTACACATTTATTTCGAAGAATACCACAAAGAAATTTTCAGGGGTCTTCCCTGAAAGTGGGTGCAGCCGCCTTCTCAGTGTAACTCTGCTCTTTGTATGCATCTGAAAACTGTAACTGAAAATCTGTATTTAATGGGACAAGTTCAGATCACAGTCACTGCATTCCATTTTCAACACCTTCTCTGTGCTGCATTTCAACATAGATAGCATTTCAACATAGGTAGCATTTCAACACCCACCTGACTCACTGCGTTTGATTTTGCATGCATTATTTTTTTCCCTTCATTGATCATATGCTTATATACTACATAATGCCGTAGGAGTTGGAGATACAGTCACTTAAAACAGAGGTCCAGACTACATGTTTGTTTCTAACACAGTGATTTTCTTATTGCTGTTGTCTTCATTGAAGGTATTGTTCATGATCCCAGTACAGCTCTAGAATAATAGCCTCTGTAGAGCAAAATTATTACAGAAACATGCTGTCAGGCTGTTTCTGCATTCCTTTATTGTTGGAATCTGATATTTTTATTTCAAAATATATAACTAAGTCTATAAAACGCATGTTTTTTTAAGAACAAATGCCTAATCCCTACTCACATAGCAAAACCAAAGGCCAAAAACTGAGCCAGAGCAGTTGAAAGATGGTAAATTATACATTCTAGTGCAACAATTTTTGTCACTCTCCATCTCTCACCATACGAGTGATAATGCTTCAGAGGAACATCTTGCCTTAGAAAAAATTATACAGCAACCTAAAAGGTTTTTGGCTGATACTGAGGCTGTCTTAGCCTTTGTGGATAAACACGTTTCAGAAACTCTTCTCGAGCCTTTTGACACTGACCAAACACTGTTTCTCAACATTCTAAGCAAAATAAAATAAGTGATTTGGTCAAGAAAGGGTAATATGAGTGCAAGTAGTACAAGGTTAACAGATTTTTAAAAAATTATTTTTCTTTTAAATTTTAAGGACTTTTTGTTTCACTTTTTTTTCTGTTCTGTGAAAGGGGAAAAAAAAGTAGAAAATAAAATATTTTAGTATCTCAGCAAACCATTGGTGTGACATCAAGCCTGAGCAGGACCTTGTGACTGCTAGAAAATGATTTAGTTCATCTAATGACTGCGTTTTCTGGTTATGGACACTTTGTATTAGACAGTGTGTTGTGTCAGAGGTCTGAGATCCTCAGCAGACACTTTCATTCACTTTCATTTTATTTTTAGTTAGCATATAATGCAAATGACCCAAATAAAAAAAAAATTACTTCTTAATGAATGGGAAACATATAGTAACAAGAATAATGCTTTCTGGGTCTTAAAATGAGACCAGTTTATTCTGAGATATGACTTCATAATTTAAGTCTAATTAAGAAAGAACAATAAATGACATCCTAAAATCAGTGCTGAGATGGCAATAATGTCCTATTAGTGTGTTTATATATACATAAGCAGACTTGGGTATACGTATCTTTTTATTGAAACTGGACAGAATAGAGCTGAAATTATTTAGTCCATCTTTAAAATCTCCATATTCTCTTGTTTCAGTATGCATGTGCACACATCAAGATGATCTTGAGATGTTTTATACTATGCAGTGTTGTAAATTTCCCTCATCTTTTACTGCTTCTCTGATGGTTAAGCATACATAAAACGCACTCAAAATTTGGTCCTGTGATCCTTGTCACAATGGGTAAAAGTCTCTAAATAGTGATTCCAGCAATATATGGGTTTTCCTGCTCACATAGAAAAGAGCAGGATTTTCTCTTATTTGTGCCAGTTTGTTTATTTGAGGCACTAAACCAATTTGGAATAGTTGGCAGGTGTGACAGGCAACCATATAACCTCACAGCACAAGCAATCTAGACACAGAGATACTCCACTGACTTAAGAGAAAGATCATCGACCAAACTTGAATGATAAGGCTGGGAAAGTCAAAGGGTATATGGAAGAAAGAGGCAGAAGAGCTTCACTGATACTTGGGAAGAGAAAAAAAATACATATTGGAAGACATAAGAAAAAAGCTATATGAAAATCAGACAGAAAAGAAACCAGAATAGTGAAAGAAAATACATGCAGAAGACTTGTAGGAGTCTCCCTCTGCCTCAAGAAGAGCGGATTAAATTTTGCCGAAAAGGACTACAAATGCAGAGCTTACATCAGATTTCACAGAAAAAGGAGTTTTTTACCTTTACAGTACTCTTACAGATAAAAAGAAAGCTTCATTTTTAAATTCCAGTGGAACATTTGATGTAATAAATAGCCATATTAAAGAAAGAATAGCTTGAGAGTACCTTCAGGAAGCCTTTTTTCAAATATATTTTCTGAGGTTTAAAACACTGCAGCCCTAATATTATACAGTTAATGATGTCCTAAAAAATCATCACATTTAAGATATTTTCAGTTTCTAGAACTGAAGGACCACGTTGGTTTATGTTCTATATAAGAATACAGTTTCCCTAAGGATTTTTTTTGTTTGGCTTTTTTTTCGTACAAAACCTTTAATCACAATCCTAATGAATTTTTAATCACTGTTGTCCCACATGTAATTTCCATTAATTCTGTGGGAATTAGGTATCCAGTAGAAAAAAGAATTAGAATTGATATCCTGGATCTGATCCTCCTGGCTCTCTGGCTGGCCAGCATTATCTAAACTGAAGAAAAAGAAATTATAAATAGAAATGGCCCATGATGAAGTTAGCCATCCAGAGGAAAAGTTTTGTTATTTGACTTGTTGATTGTTTATCTGTATGTAGCTGACTTCTCATATAATGTAACTGTGGCTACTTGAGTTGTCGTAGAATACCTAATACTTTGCTGTTGTGTCATCCTGGTTACTGCTTTTGGAAGTGACTTCTACACATCAGTTGTGTACCTTAACTTCAGAAACCACTTACTCTCGTCTGGTTTAAAATATTCCATTCAGGTTTTGATAATTATCCCATTTATTAAATGCAGTCTGCCTTGCTTTCTATGGCAGGAATTCTTGTATAGTACCTATGACTATTTCACTTTTGCAATTATACACAGGTATTTGAACAAGTTTACTCAAAGGAGCAGTTAAAACCCCAATACCAGAGAAATGAATATATCATTGCTTTAGAGTTTGTGTGCTAGCAGGTTACTGTAAGACATTAAGGGAGAGACAGAACTGACAGGTTTTACATGTAAGGAAATATAATCAATAAACAAGAAATACTATGTTGAAATACCAAATTATAAGGGGTATGAACTACAGTTCTTTCCAAAACAATCTGTATCTATAACTAAAATTTTAGTATCAGAAAAAATGCAAAAGCATCTCAAACTTTAACTTAGAGCGATTCTGTGGAAAACGATGCTCTACATTTTATAAGTAAATAGTAAAAAATCATTGCAAAATATATTTTCATATGTGACAATACTTAAACATAGCTTAATTCTTGTTTAAGAAACTTGTTAAGGTGGCCATATGCATCTCAGCTAACACCACTCATTTTAGTCCCCAGTGTATTGTTATTTCATACATATACAATGTTTTCCTCAATTTCTTTTGTTCAGTATTATTAATTCCAAAGCCTGGAATCCTAATAACTGTACTTGAAAAACAGCTCTGAATCTCAGCTACATTTGCATTATCATTCTGTAACCCTGGTTCATTGCCAATTGGGTTAGTTTCCACTTTTACCTACCAGAGCATTTTCTGGGTACTTCCCTTGTGTTTGCAGTGTAAACCCACTGTAAGCCTCATGCCCATGCCAGTGGCACTGTCCTCTATGAGAGATTTTTGGTTATCTCAAAATTTACAATACAGTTATATTTGGGGATTTTAAATCTCACTTCTAATTTTTCTCTGGATTTCTTTATCTATCAAAATATTTTGTCTCATGCTTTCAAAGTGATCACTTCCATACTTTCCAGGAGTGTTGGGGTTTTATGTTTAGTCCTTTTTATTCTGTAAATCATTGTGCTCAGTTAAAAAAATTGGATCCTTTTAGCACAGCAACAAAAAGATTTCCAGTCAACCTAACTGAAACAAGTCAGGCCTAGGAGGAAATAGAATAATCCTAAGCCACTGTGGCCCTCCTTATCTTGCCTTCCATCCATACCACACTCTGTATATTTTTGGTCATAGAAACACTCGTAGCTGTGTTTTGTTCTCTCACACAATTTTGTTCAATGGCATATACTGTAGATATACATTATTTTTTTTACCCAAAGACATAGCTGTATTAAGTGGAAAAACACCATGTCAAATCACCTGTCTTATTGATGCATTAGTTAAGGCTTGTTCAATATTGTGAATAGATCACATCGTAAGTGTGCCAAGTATTTTTTTGGCCATTACTATAACTCTAAAATAATAATATTTTGGTTTCTTCTGGAGGCTGCATATAGCCTTACAAAGTCAGTGTGATATCCCTCACTATATTTTGAGGCAATTGGAAAGATGCATCCTCTGTTTTTCAGTCTTTCATGCCTTATGCCTATGAATGCCACAGCCTCTGTTTGCCTAAGGCCACATCTGCCAAAGGCAGAACCATTTTTAGCACAGGATGCTAGAAAATATACTACAGGAGTGAGTCTATGTAAGACCTCCATGAGAAGAAATCGACTGCCATTCCTGACCTGGGAAAAAAAGTTAATATTTTTATTCCCCTCCACACAGTATCTCCTCAGATTCAAAGACAATTATTTTAAGGTGTTTGCATTTACATCTGAATTATAAACCACTAACTTATAGGAATATGTAAATTAAATAGGCATATAATATGGGACATAAAAGCCAAAATTTTTATTTATAAGAGAAAACCCAAGTGCCCAAGCATGTAACCTTTACAAGCATAAAAAATATCTTATGTGAATATACCCTATAAGCTTTTACTTACAGTGCTGTAAATCTAAAGTAACTCCTCTGACCTTAATAGCTTTATTCAAGATGTACCCCTTGTACAGATGAGATTAGAATTTGGCCTTTTAACCTCAATTAAACTCCATGCACATGTAATATCATACCATGAAAGTCAGGATGGCTGAAACAGGTCCTCTGCATGAAACACTATCACTAGGGAAATGTTTAGACAGTGATTTTTAGGGGAATGTCTGGATCTAGAATTGGGCTTAGTTAAGCCAGTAGCAGTCTTAATTATTCACCAGCAGTGTCCCTGGGCAGAATACTGAATTTAGAGCAACTCTGGGCATATAGTTCTCAGAGTCTGTTTACTTATGAAAAATAATGGCAGTTTTCTTCTGATCTGCTCTGTTACTTTTTCCCCAGCAACATTCTTCTACTTTTTAAAACATATGCTAAAGTACAGAACTAGATTAGGGGCAATGCTCTGTCTTTGAGGCCTTCCTCTGGCTGAAGAAATAGGAAAATATTAATTTTTCACTTATGGTCTAAAGAAGACCCAACAGCCAAAACATTGTCTTTAGCTTGGCTTCTATTTCTGTGTATCATTTGTATAAATTCTTTCATTTTCCAGCTTTCACACTGCTACCACATTATCAGTATCCTATTTTTATGAGACATCAGATTCTTTCTTCTATAGGAATCTCACAGTGATCCCGACCAGGCAAGCGATTTTTTTAGCAGAAACTCCTATTAGAGTCAGTGGGAAATTCTAATTAAAAATCCATGTTACAATCTGACCCAAAATGAGTGAAAAGTCTTTGAGAAAGTCAAGAAATAAATGACACCTTGATTCAAAATTGGAGGTTTTGCATGTGCATTGTCTGTGCCTTTTGACTACTTTCCAGGTACATAGGGAAAAAAAATCAGATTATAACTGGATTGAGAAACAGACAGAAAAAACAAAGTCATATCAATTATCTGTGTGGAGATTTTTGCCACGTTCTGTTCCATACATTTCATGCTTAGTAAAAAAGGAATGGAATTATCAAGTATTCCTTTTCTATTGTTATTACTTTAAAGGTATAATTTACATTCTTAAATGTTCCTACATACTTTTCCTTTCATACAACTGTCACACCGCTGACAATATCAGATTCACTGACATTTATTTTCATATTGTATGTGGCAGTATTTTTCTGTTAACTATTCAAAAATACCACCTTGTTTAAAACATTATTTTGATTTTGGTTTAAAATTAGTAAATTAGATATATATGCTGATTTTGGTACATCATGGTTTCATTTTTGAGATTAATTTTTAAATTGTGAAATTTGTTGATCTTGTAAAAATTACAAAAATCCTGTTATGCAACAATGAACTTTCTATTTTCCACATATTGAATTAAATACAGTGGAAGAAATATTAGAATACCTAAACGACTCCTTTGAAAGATTTATTTGGAAATTAATCTTTGACACAACGTATATCCAGAAGCAGCAAGTTGTTAAACCTTTTTATTTACACCTGAACTGGAGTATCTATAATTTTAAATTCCCTTTTTGCCAGACACGGAAAAAACCTTCACAAAATATTGTGATTCAGCTGGAAAAATAATTCCTCTCATTTTTTTAGATTGGTACACTGTAGCCTTAGATGAACATGTTCCTGAAAATATTCTTCACTTTATTAAGTCACCTGATAAAGCAAATAAGCAGGATTTATTTTGTGGTGTTGGTGTTTGGTATTTGGGTTTGGTGGAGGGGGCATTTTTTGTTTGTTAGTTTGCTTGCTTTTGTTTTCTTGGAGATGTTTTTCTTTTTTTAAAATTTAGGTTCAGGTTCAGAACAAACTTTTTCAGTGAGTTAAAATGGCCACATATAATAGCCACAGCAATTTCAGACTTGCAATCAAAAAAATATAGGGACTCTGCTCTTTTTACAGAAGTGCTGTGCAGGGAGAATCAAATGCTATCAATAGAGGGATATAAGCTAAAAAAACTAAAAGTAATGCAGAAATTGAGGTCTGCACTACTGTATATATCTGCATTACTGATATACTCTCCGTAAAGAATAATAGATGGCAATTTAGAAATCCAGACTTGAGTTCAATTTTTACTCATACAGACTACCAGAAAATATTGCCAACTTGACAGCGACTAAAATCACTTTTTAAAATCAAGAGAGACACAATGTTTCTTAGATCTTCATTTGAATAGGCTGAGAATATGCCAACTTTCTGAGCAGGGGAATCAATGGGTTTGCTTAAATTGCTCATTGTCATAATAGAATCTTGCTCCTTATTACTCAGCTACATTTTATCTACGTTAGTCACCAGCCTTGACTTGACTTACCAGCCTTGACTGGTATTGTTGTCCAAACTGATAAAAGTGACGTTTGAAGTGGATACATAAGTTGAGGAACTGTAAAAAAATGGGAAAATGTTGCTTAGCTTTCTGATTAAGTTAGGCAAGAATATGTCTACACAAAGAAATTAAATTTGAAGTCACATTCCATGTATTACCTCAATAAAGGTAATTTTTTTTCTTGGATTTAGCATTTATTAAACTATACCTAGGTTAAACTAATTATGTTAATTAGCATGCTCAATTATAATTTGAATTTTTGTAATTTTCAACTCCTTTAGATTTCTTTCTGTCATTTAAATCCATTTCTAATTCTTTTCTTTGTGAGAAATAAGGGTTTGTGTTTCCAGAACACAAATGCAACTGTTAGATTATCTAAGCTCCAGAATTTAATACTAAAAGTAAGCGTCCCATTATTTCTTATTTTGGCATTTTAAAATCTAATTGTAATATCAGGTATTCCCACATGCAAGTCTTGCACCACATTCCCTTAAAAGTCTTGCAGTGCTGTTATTTTCCTTTACATACAAGATTGTTTGGTGTACAGGCACTTCAGCTACGCCACTACAATGACATGTCTAGAACTTGATTAGACAGGACAGAAAGAATCTCACCTTCAATGCCATGAAACGATATTAGAATGCAGAGAGATATGTTTTAATAACAGTAAGACCAAAAATTTTGGTTTCTTTTTTTTTTCTCCTGAGGAAAATCAAAATACCTCAATAAACATTAAAGTTTTCAATAGCAATTTTTTTTGTTTTCATCAGATGTGCTCTTAAGCACTTCCATTCTTATGTTCCTCCCTTCTGGCCTCATGCAACAAAGACACAGTGCTTGTCCCCAGTGAAAGGAAGAATCCTTCAGTAAAAGGCAGGGATAGGACCACACATAGCAAATATCCAGGGTGTCTGTTCTGATACCCTGCAGCTCAGCATTTAGGTTCTGTGCTTGACTGTTTTATCACCAATATTGCAAGAGCTTAGATATTCACACTGTATATTTCATAATTAAGAGAAAGAAAAGCCACTTCACTGCTCACTAGTAAATGACAACAATATTTACAAAAACTAAATTAAATACAAATCTTGACATTTAATATATGTCCAGGGCCATTTTTTTGACATACAGAATTTGTGTATAATAATAATCCCAAATGCAAAGTAGAATTCTTTGGTTATTTTCATATTGCATCTAGTAAACTAAAACTCAAGAGTATGTCCTTCTTATTAAGGCAAGGGTATAGTCCAGAATATAAAAATAGTTTTTATTTCTGCGCTGTGTTTAGGAAAAAGGGTTCAGCACCAAGAAAAGATCAAGAATTATAAACTTTGTTGTAAAACAACCCCCACTTTCTGCCTACATAGGGAATGCACCATCTAAGCTCTCCCAGGTGGATGGGAGATTTGACCATCCAGTAATAGAGCTGACTGATTGCCCACTGTGTAGTATTTGCTCATATTCCTATGAATCTCGTCTAGGTGCCCCATCAGAAGACTGAGATTCTCAGATGGAAAATGGAAGAGTATCCCAGCTCCACTGATGGCAGTACACTAAAAGGCTCCCACTTATCTATTTTCCCAATCTAGTCTGGTTTTGTGGAGATCGCTGTTAAAGCTCACAAAGGAGCAGTCAGGTTTTATCTGCAGGTTATTCTGGCAGAAATTCCTGAGGTCCTGCACAACATTTCACTGACTGCTAGATTTGGGTCGGAAAAGAAATTTCCTTGAGGGAACATTGACTCTGTCTTGAGATTTTACTTTATTGTTCTTTCCCCTGCGTTTGAGAAGGCAAATTATGGTTTTTCAGCTGCTGAATGTCTACGACAAGATGCTGAAGAGTCTCAGCTTCTATTTAAATTAAAATCACCATATCACAGAAGGCACTTAGGTTTTTGCAGGGTTGTATCTTTGTTTGGTCCTGAGGGGAGAAGGGGAGACAGGAATTAGCCTGGCCAAAGCATGAATGTTTCGAGAACTTCAGTTGATCTACCTAACCTATGCATATCACATTTGGCTGGGTTCTTTTCCCTTCATTACAGACCTTTATTTAAAATTTAGAGACAGAGAGAAAAAGGGAGAAAGAGAGGGGGAGAGAGAGAGAGAGGGAGAAAGAGAAAGACAGAACCCATTTTAAAAAGTATAAAGCATTTATTATTACTTAATTTCAGAATTTGCTTCCAAAGATGTAAAATCTTCAGTTGAGTCCATCAAGATTGAACTAAAACAGATCAGTATGGGACTGGTATTAATTGATCAGACTTAGGAGTGAGGTAGTCTAATGCACCCCAGACTGATTCTTTCCTTAAGAAAATATCTTTCTGATTCTTGTTTTTGAAGATGAATTTCCTGGATAGACTTGTCATAAGGGTTATACTGACACAGGCTTTTTAGGAAGGTATGCCGAATTCAGTGCTTGACCCCAGTGCCAGGGAGAGTCAGCACTTACTTACTTTGTTATATAACTTACTGATATAGTTGTCACCCTCACCCTGAAATCCAGTTTCAGTTGTGATCCTCACTGAATAATGATCACTAAAGTTTATAGTTCTGAAAAACACCACTGTAGATATGAAGTACAAAATCATTTTAGCAGTTGCCTGGAGGTCAGCTATGCTTTAGAGTAACTTCAGATTAAGAATTTTCCTTGTCTGCTTCAATAAATTTGCTGAAATTCTCTGGAGAAAAATTATTCTGTGTAGATTTATTCCATTTCTTTATCATGGTTTTCTAAAATAAGTAATATCTAGGCTTTCCAAAAGTAGATGGCCTTTCTAATAATTGTTGCAGATAAATATTTTATTTTAATTTTATCTTTAACTAAAGTAATAGTACACTGCTTTCTAAATGGACATTTATCTAATACTTCCTGCTTTTATTCAGAAGATCTCCAGACTTAAAAGATGCTTCTCTGGAATGAATTTCAGAATAAGAAGCTTTGGTGAATTTTAATAAAGTTTTTGATCAGATGAGACACTGACGTACAAGTTAGGCTTGCATAAGCTTTTGCTTGTTTGAAACTTACTGAAGATGATCTATTTAATTAGGAGTTAACTGACAATGCAAATCAGGAATTCTGCTTTCGGGGAATACTTGAACTGAAGAACACCGACCCTAAGGCTCCCCTAAGGCTTCCTGATTTTACATGAAGTTGGACAACTGTTTCTTTTATACCAAAATATTAGGACCATAAGTAGGAATATCTAGATTTCCATAGTTCTGTTAAATAATCTGTTGAAAGTTTACATCTAGCATCTCTTAATTCAAAAGTCAAAGACACCTCTTCTTACAATGTCCCTTAGTTATTGAAACCATCTGACTTCTCAAAAGAAGTAAAAAAGTTTGTGTGCAATTGACTCAAATTTATTTTTCTTTTCAAGTTGCTCTGCTTTCAACTTCTTTATTTGCCTAATGTCATCACACTGCTAGCTGTCAAATTGCTATAAAACTCTCTCTTCACTGAAGAGAAAGTTGTCACCAAAATATGCAGCTAACGTGGAAAAAAAATGCAGTTGCCAGTTCTCAGAATGATAAAACATAAAATCAGAACAAGGTCCAAACTGGTTCCTAAGCAGCGATAAATATGCTCTTGATCCATCTGTGCTTTGAGGCCATGTCTAAACAGAAGACTCATTTTGGCAAAATAATATAGCAGATGTTCACTAGTTAAAGCATACTAAACACCTTCATTTGTAAACAATGCTGAATATTCCTTACTTATACGTGTATAAATAAAGTCCAAGTTAGATACCTGCATACCAACTCAGTTGTGCATATTATTGACTCAAGCTGATGGCAAATGATAAATTTCCCAGTGAAAATACGTACATTTAGGTCCTTCATGGATGATTTCAAATTAAAAAGAAAAACATTTTGAAAAAAAATAATTCCCTCAAGCTTTCTTAATATATAGAAAATAAATTTTTAAAAGACATTTAATTTTGGTGAAGGAAGGTCATCTCTCAAGGTCTTCTGAAAGACAGTTAGAGAGTTGAGATTACCCTGCTTAAAAAAATAATGAAAGCCTCCAAGTAGTGAGCTTCACAATAAAGTATACCTTATTTTATTATTAATAAACATTATGAAGAAGTCGATATATGAAGTGCCTTCTCTCCTATATGTATACCTGTACATCTTATACATTAATGTAAGCATATGAGACTACATATATAATCCCTCACACACATACGTTCTAAGCATTTTGTAAGGATGCTGTATGACTTGCAATATCTTTGCAAATAAAGAAAGGAAAAGGGTTTTGTTTTCATCCTGATTTATAAGTTAAGATCAACAGCTCACATTTTAATATTTTAGAATACTCCATAATTTTCTATTTTATTCCATTACTACTTGAAATTTACATTTTATGGAATATTTTAAATCATAATTAACATACAAAGACAAGTTTAAAAAGATATTAGAAGTCTTCCCATATTCGTAACTGGTTAAGGGAGATTTGATGTTATTTCCTCCAATAAGTTTTCTGCCTTTGTGAGACAGACTAAATTGTTTGTTTTGTGAAATATTTCTTAAAATATAGCTTATCCGTCTATAATCTGCCCCATTCTTATTGCGCAGAAAAGCTTATTACTAATTTATACACACATTTTATACCTAGCTTAAAGAGAAATCATGTAGCAAAACCACAAATCATGTTGTTTTGTTCTATTTACTCAGAGAAAAAGAAAAAACTTCACTTACTAAGTTTCAGACTTTATCATTTTGGAACAGTAGTTCCAAAACTCTACAAACTTTGTTGAAATAATCCATTTCTATCCAAATCTATGATATATTGCATACAAATTAATCCAGAACTTTATCCTAGATTACGAAAAATAAATTTCGCAAATACATAGTAGAATGAGTCTTCACAGCAAAATTATAATAAAATTTACTTCTTATTGTAAATTATTGTGCAGATATGGTCAATTGCTGTATAAGGTTTATTCTTAGATTTGCAGTGCTTTACATTCTGGCCGACTGAAGAGCTTCTAATTTTATTCGTCACTGCATATTTTTTCCTCAGTGAGTACATACCCAACAAATCCTTTCCTGCTGTTTGGTAGAGTGAACCAACCAGAGAAACTGGTACATGATATATATGGGGCTATTTTTTGACAATCTTACTTCTTCAACCGCCTACCATATTACTTAGGTTGGACCTAGAAGACAAACTTTACGACTTTAATCCTCATTTAAATACTGCCAAAATGCATGAAGTATTACTTTTATCATTAATATTATCATCATTATTATCATCATCATCATCATCAAAACAGGGCTGGCAAACCTGAGGGGGGGAAAAAAATTGTTTGATTCTGCTCTGATTTTAAATCATGGCAAATACGAATTAATTCTTTTAACCATCATTGGGGACAACCAAAGTCAGTAGGTCAGACAGTGTCCTGATTTGTAAAGGCTGATTTCTAACACTGATACCCCCACTGCAGAAAGCTCTTCTTCTCACTTAGCTACCCTAAAGGACAGCAAAGCTCTCATTCCAAGAGCAGCAGCTATGTGTTTGCTCTCTGTGTTTACTTCTGACAGCAAAACCGTCCTCTGCACTGGTATGGAGGAAAAGACAGCAAGCACAGAATATCTAAGGAAAAGCAAGAAATGGAGTGTGGATAAATTGCAAGAGACAGATCCTGTGAAGGCTATACTCACATTTGCACCAACCCTTTGTGACATCTAATACACACCAAGATATAGCTGGCATCATGAAACGGCATGGCAGTATTTGAGAAAAATACTGTGAGAAAATGTGTAAGATAACCCACTGACTTTGTCATGCGTAGTTACTATTGGAAATTATAAGGAAAAAAAGAAGTTAAAATGGATTCCCTTCCAATTCAGAATATTCTCTGATACTGTGATTCTGTGATTTAGTGTTGACAGCTCTTTTTTCCCCCTTTTATTTCCTTTTTTAAAAACATATAATTTCTATTATTTTTTAAAGGCCTTTTTTTTCTAATTTAGCAAACAGTGACACAAAGATTCTGCTCTGGAGTAAACTCTCTCTAGGCAGTTCATCCATATTGTAGATGAAATATCATCTGTATTGCATATAGTATATATATTTTACATATATATGTGCATATATATGTGAACAAATACAGACAGATATATATATATATATGTATGTATGTATAACTATAAATGGTGCAAAGCAGTGATGGTGCCAGTAAGACATGGAGAACAGCTCAGAGACACCAGATCAGCTCTCATATCATTCTGTCAAAGTGCTTGAATTTGGCAGGCTGGACTATATCCTTCTTATTGAACAAAGTGGCTGAAAGTTCATGCCGTGTTCAAACTGAAAATTAAAGGTGAAACCAGGACAGGTCCCTCTGAAAGTAACCTGGCCTGGTATTCTGTCTGTGCCTACTCAAAGAACATAACTTATAAATTATTTGGCTCTCAGTAATTTTAATGTTCTACAGACATTCATAAAGAGATCTTGATTTTGTAATAGTGCCAGCATCACTCATTGACTTCAGTAGAAAGATGCAAGCATCTTTAAAGGGCAGTGCAAACTGCCTAACACAAAAATTTAAAGATACCTTTTTTTGACCACTGTATTTCTAAACATATTGCTATAGATCATAATATAATGATATGCAATATGCTATATTTGTACTTTACACGGTCACAGAAAGGAATAATTTACACACTGTGTTACAGGAATCTGTGGAAAAAAGGCAAAGGCAATAGATACCTATCTATGTCAAATAAATGGAAGAAATGTGCCAATATCCAATATAATTAGACCTTTGGGATCTCCAGCATAAAGCTATGCAATTTAAACCAACTCTTTTAATTTCTGATTTTTTAAATTTGTATTTCAAGATAATGTTTGTATTCCTGTTACTCCAGTGGTGGTGTCAGGGCAGCAAACACTATCATGGTAAGTCTCTATTACATGTGCTTCTCGAAACGAGCATGCAGACTAACTAGCCACATTTATCTTTAGAAAGCATTTCATTTGAAGATTTACCTGTAGGCAAAAGTATCACCTGGAATCAAATAACTATCTAATCATAAAAATTTAGAGATGGAAAAAAAGATCTAAGGGGTGATCTAATCAATCCTCCCAAGAATGCAGGATTGTAACCTGTAATAAATTCTCTGGAGTGTTCTCCACTCCAGGCCTAAATGGCTCAGATTGTGAAGTCAGCATCATTTCCATTCGATCTAACCCACCATCCACCTCCTCATTAGGAATTTTTTCAGATACTCAGACAATGATCTCCTGCGCTCATGTTGTTATTTACCTTTCCTAGGTACAGAGTCCATCACATCAGCATGTTACATTGTGTTTTGTGTTTTATTGGCCAGGTTTTGGTTAATGTTAAAGAAAACTCAGAGTGCATACAAAAAATGACCGACATAATGCAAGCCTTCTGTTACTTTACTAGTTTTTCCCTTTTTTTCTCTTCATCTTCTCAGTTTGACTTATTATAGGTCTTTTTTAACGGTGAATTGTATTCTAGGCAGTCTAATGTTCCTATGCCAAAATTATGGGTTCCAAACAGGATGTTTTTAAATATACTTCATATGAGGCATTGCTGCTACTTCTAACTTTGTGTTTGTCTTTGTTTTTTTCTTTTTAAATCACTTTTTATCCTTGTAACTTGTCCTCTTCACCCTTTGGTCTCTTTCTATTACTCAGTATCTGTGTCTGTTGAATATTTATTTGTGCTTCAGATATTTTTTCCACTCATATATTCATTACCTTTTTTTTTACAACTTAAATCTTACAAATGTATTTCCAGAAAATATTGCTAACCTGTCTTGATTATGCTTATTCATTTACTTTTCCCACAAGTTTCTATAGTGTCCCCAAATATAGTAGCATGAGATTTTTCTTTTGCACGCTCCAAATTATTAGTAAATAAGTACATTCAGATTTAAAATTCAGTATTCATAGACCTAGATAATAAACTTCCTCAATATTACTAAAGTGTCTGGAATTATTTAAGCTTTTTTTGGGGGTGGAGGGGAACACTATTAATTTTTTTAATTGTTAGAACATTAAAATTGTGTATTCTTTATCTCATTTTTAGGTGAGCTCATCATTTTGCACCTGAGAATTCAAATATCTTGCGGTGTTTAACTCTGTGTAACAGGTGGCAAGTCAGACACAGGATTGGGCTTCACCTGAGAGAGCTAAGATATAGGGATTCAAACATTAAAACAGATCAAAATCCAGTTTAAAACTGAAAATATAGAAGATTGTATCCATTTGTGAGAAATATCAATTTCATAGGGTGCACCTAAAACCCTGTTTTAGCAGCTCCTAATTATAGGAGATGCCGAATTTGAAAGACACCATAAGACGATAAAGACTGCCTGAAAAACAGGGACCTTACAGGATTGGGCTCAATGACTGGGAGTCAGTACAACATATTTTTATTTGTTAGGCCTTTTAGCCTACATGCCTACAGATACTTGATTATATACTTCTCGTGAAACACTCATAAAATATACACAAGTTTACTTTTCCGTAGATGAAAGTGGATTAATGTTTTAAATTTCACTGAGAAATTAAACCTCTGTGTTTTATATAGTATCTTATGTTTATTGTGTTTACAGTTAGGGAATGTTTCTGTATATTGCATGTTATTTGAAAAATGTGATCAAATGGCTCATTTTCATTTCTGTGAACTGGCACATCTCTTTAACGATACTCTATTCATTTTGCAGATGTTGAGAGACATGAGAAAAGAAGTGAATATTTCTAAGCAAAATACTTCAAAATTATATACTTCCAAAGTGACAGAAATATTTTAGAAATGTACCCCATTTATGGTCAAGATGGAGACTTTTTCTGGGAGAATTTACATGTTCCAGCACTGTCTATCAACAGTGTTTAGAACAGGAGTGGTACCTTTCAAATGCAGCATTTACAAGTCACCACTTGTCATTAA
Source organism: Falcunculus frontatus (assembly GCA_013398115.1). Lineage (NCBI taxonomy): Eukaryota > Metazoa > Chordata > Aves > Passeriformes > Falcunculus > Falcunculus frontatus. The sequence goes on from VZRV01006661.1 coordinate 47,100, forward strand.
ATGTAGCTGTATGTTCAAGAGGTTTGTAATAATAGCCTTTACTTGAACTGTAGACTGTTAGAGGCTTTCTGTTACTCTTTGAAGTTCTTAATTATTAGTCATATCCAGTATTTTATGCTGCACTTAAGGTTAAATTAAATAATTAAAATTCACGTACAAGAGAAATAAGACTGTACGTGTTTTAATTCTATTTCTGAATGTCAAGGTTTTTGAAATAATAACAGATGTTTTGATTTTCTTGTGTTGGCATACAAGAAATGCAATGCAACATACATTAAAAAAACCCCAGTAGATTTTTATTGGAATAATCAGTAAGCATGAAGCATGTAAATGAGCTATTTTCTATGCATGGCTGGCAAAAGTGCTAATTAAATAGTTGGTATTCAAGGCTATGCTCGTTCACTGTTTAGTGACATACAAATCCAGTGATGTGTGCCAGCAGACATTTTAAGTTGAATGTTTTCTTCTCTATGTTCTTTGTCATGAAATGGTGGCACCATGATGAGAACACTAGTGTAAGCAAAACACTGAAATATGCTTTTATAATGTTTTAACCATGTAGCATCACTAGTCTAGTTTTCTAATGAATTTTTAATTTCTTTCTTCTTATAAGGACATTATGAGTTATTGCTGATGCATATTAAATCATATACAGGAGTCATTTTCTCACTAAATTTGCATAAAATGGCTAAATGTTAATGCACCAAATGGGGCTTACTATATCTGGTACAGTAAATGTGCCCTTGCAGGTTTTCTGCAATCAATCTCCTGTATTTCATTAGCAGCCAGATAAAAGTCTGTTCTGAAAAGGGAAAACAAAAATTATTGTGTGTACACTGAGATCTAATGATGCCTGTGATGATTTCTACCCAGTGATTAGGACCCGGTCTAGAATTAAAATTTGTATGAGACTGAAAATAAAGGTCCTTTGCAAGTTTAGCATAATGGTACCCCTCAGAACAGCCTAGTGCTTCTAACAACCACCATGCTGCTTAATGAGGCTTCAGACGTTTAGCACTGAATACTGACTTGAAAATACATGTAACCCATTGTTTTAATTTTGCAATTACTGACGTATCTCTAACACTCCCTGTTAAATCTATAGCTGCTAAAATCTTGACATCTCCTCACTGTTCCTCAGTGCGAGTTAAAACTGCTGTTCTTCTCTTACTGTTACGTACACTCACCTTTCACCCATATTAACTCTTCCCTTTTTGTCTTACTACTAATAGAAATTCTATATATTAGACAAAATATATTATAATTGATAGCAAGTTCCCAGTAAGAATGGCACCATTGTTGCAATATTATTAATCCAAAACAAACTCCTCACATTTAATGATGGAAATTTTGTTCTCTCTCTCTTTTGTATTTTTGATATCTGGAACATTTTTTGACCTGGTGTAGAAAAGGTGCTATTTAAAAATAAATGTATGCTTTTCCCTACACTTATTATGAATTAGTCTTGCTAAATAATTAAGTAATGCATAATATATTATTTAGATGCAACGGTTTTATGAATTTCAGTGGTATTTCAACTGCAATTATAGTAATTTATTTATTGGTAAAAAATTCACATAATCGCACTTCGAAATCCAGTGGACTGGACAGACATCAGAAGGACATCCAGGAATGTGTGTAATGACACTGGGCATTAGATTAACTTAGTGCTGTGCAAGATGTTGTAATATATTACATAGCTATATATGATGAAAAATTTTTAAAAGATGAAAGCAAATAATTGCTTTCTCTTCTCAGTTTTATTTTAAGAAAAAGATAATATTTGCACACAGACTAGGAATTAAACCATTCTATAGGAAATAAAGTATTATTCCTGCAAGACTGGAAGAAAATTTAAATTTAAATATAATTTACAATATCATCCCAGAATCTCTCTCCTTCAACTTTTGTGGGGAATGTCAGTGTAATTACAATATCATTAAATGGTTACTTGATTTTGTGTAGTTTAGTCTATCTCATTAATCATCAGTGGTAAAGGACAATGCAGGGAAGAAATGGAAATTTTCTGTATTGTCAATACTCACAGTCTGGGGACAGAGGTGACTCACTCCTGATAACTGTGTTATGGATCTGTATTATGGAACTGTGTTAACTAAGGGTCTTCCCTCAGCACATGAAGTCACAGAATCAGAGAATCACAAAATTAACTAAGCTGCAAAAGACCTTTTGGAGGCAAATGAGGTAGAGTATGTGGATAAGATGGAACATAGTAAACTCAAATCATGGTGACGCAAATGCTGACACAGATCATAAGTTTCCAGATTCAAGTTACAAGTTTGCATATGCCAATTGTATCCATGTACATAAAAGAGGATCTACATAGCTGTTTTATGAGCCCAGCCAGATGAGAATTATGGGAATTTCAAGGAAGATATAAAATTAATATTCATAAATTTCCCAACAATATATTTATGTCCACTGGTAAAATATTGATAACTCATAAAATCCCAAGTACTCAGCTGAACAGGAATCTCTACAATGTATGCTTATACCAATTACAGCCATAGAGAAGAAGGTATAAATGGTCTATTTTGAAACAATTTTCTAATGTGGAAAAATAAGTGAAGAATTATCTCTGGCTCTGTTTCAGCCTGTACTTTCCTACACACCTATAGTGAACTCTGAGATGCTACAGCAGCAATTGTTTTCTACGATAGAAAATAGCTAGACAGTAATTTATATATATATGTGTATATACGAAAGCAAGCTAATTTTGCCTATTCTGATGTGCCACCGAATAGGTAAAATTAGCCGAATTAGCTGAAACTGCTGCTGAATTAGACAGGTGAGAGGAAACTGCCTATGTGTGATACCATCCTTGCTGTGCAGGTTTTCTGTTACTGACTCCAGCTTTCTCAATCAAGGCTATTGTATGTTAGATTCCAATTACATTAAACTAATAGTCTTATTTGGATGATAATTATATTATTTTGTTACACCCTAAAAATCTTGATTCTTAAAAATGGTATTCTACATGACAATGATACTGGAGTATTTTTTATGTTAATGTCCCTTTCAGGCAACTGACATTATTAACAGAATAAATGTAACTGAAGAGACATCTTTTTAAAAAATCATAGTTAAATAACTGTTATATGCCCCTTTTCATTGACACAGGGTTATTCTGAAGGCAAAATGATCCCATTCAGTCTGCACAGGTTCTTTTTCAAAAGGTGAAATGCTGCTCCTATTTGAGTCAAAAATAGACCTACCCAGTTTTGAACCAAAGCACAGGATAATAATTTTTCCCAACAAACTCTTCTAAGACTCTAAAGAAGACAAACTGCTGACCGTCTCGCATAGTCATTTACTCACAAAGTTCATTTTGACCTGGCTTTTACTTTCCCCATGCTGAGGTACAAAGTGGAGGTCAAAAGGCTAAACAGAAAGCGATTTCTTATCAGTTTCCTGTGCACTGGCAGTTTCCTTACTTTCTTTATTACGTGGGTGTGCTGATCTTGCTCCCTTCTGCAACCTTGCTCACCCACCTCACAGTACCATCAGGACCATAATAGTCATTTAGCAAATGAAGAAGATCTGAGTTCTTATCAAACACTGCATTTCAGCCCAGATATTTAAATCATCTCTGTTTAGGAAGAGTGAATACCCATTCACTATTAGTCATGGTGTGAATCTTGGGCCTGTCCAGGGCAGTTCCAGGAGCTGGACTTCAGTGATTCCTTCGGGTCCCTTCCAACTTAGGCCCTTCTATGATTCTGTGCTTCAGATTTCAGTAAGAGCTGAAGGAACTGAGAAATATGGCAACACCCAGAGGAGAAAGATCAGTTTTGCCCTGAACTCAGGGCATTCCATGATTTTTCCTACATTAAATGTGAGTGTTTACCATTCTAGCACAAACCACTTTTAAAATGTGTTTTTATGGTATGGGCCAGGCACAGAAATTTCAAAGGCAGGTGGTCATGGATCTTTAAATGAACAGAAAAGCACCTTGAGTATGAGGCGACAGCAGGGCCCTCCAAAGAGCCTTTTAGTGGCCTATGCAGAGCTGCTCTTGTGACATGACACTGCAGTGAGGGGCCCAGGGCAGTCACCACTGCGGGCGGGTTGGGCTGCACTTGACAGTGCTGCGGAGCCAAGATGGTATCATTAGCCCCTCACAGCGTGATTTCTCCTTAATCCCTTCTTCAACTTACAAGTTTAAATGGCCATGCACGATGTCATTAACTGGTTTAGTAACTGCTTAAGACCTGGACCATTTCTTTTTTTGGAACCCCCCTCGTCGGAGGAGCACACCGGCGCTGCGGGATCAGTCGCGATAGTAACTCAGTTACTCGGTAACGGGGGGAGGAGGGCGCTGGCTGTCGCCAGAGGCGGCTCCTCGGCACGCAGCCCTAATTAGAGGTTACTGCTCACAACAATTAACAGCGGTAATGCAGCCCCGCGGCTGGAGAGAGGGCACGGGGGATGAGGCCGGGCGGGGGGGCACCGGCTAGGTACTGGAGGGAAGAGGAGAGGCGCGGAGCCCCGGACCGGCACATCCCGCCGCATCCCCTGCGCGCCACCACCGGTCTCCTGGGAAACTCCAATCAGGGCGGCCGTGGCGCAGCGGGAACGGAGCCCGGCCACTGGACAGCGGCGTCTCCTCGGCTGGTCCGAGGCTGCGGGCGCTGGGGATGCTCCTCGGCTGCGCGGCCGCGGATCTGGGCCTGTGGCTTGGACTCCTGCGATCGGCTTGAGAAGCCATGGAGGGACTTTGGGCCCGGCAGGGAACCCGCGAGCCCAGCGCAGCCTCCTCATTTGCCAGGGGAATTTCTGTCCCCTCTCCTCTCCCTTCTCCACCCCCGCAAGCATGGATTAGCGTTAGTTGTAGGGAATTAGGGGGAAAATAGCTTTCTGAGCATTAGATTTAAAGACGCAGACTGAGCACCACATTCCCTTTCCACTGCATTATTGCATATATCCCTAAAATCAGGCTGTACAGCTTGGTGTCAGACTCAATCCTGACCCCCACAAGTGGATGGCACAAGTTCATCCATGTCAGACTCTGGTCCTGACAGGGTCACAGCAGCTTTACACCACGAACTATGGATGTATATGCATACATATATAGATGTATGTTTATAATTATCTGTTTATACACAAGTGGAAGCTTCAGGAAGAACAAAACAGGTTACTGTTGACAGGCAACAGAACAATCAAAGGACTCCTTTCTCCTCCTTTCCCACTCCCAGAAAGGGTGATAAGAAATGCCCTAATATTTATCTCATGCACTTGCCATTTAAATAGGAAATCTGATCGTCAAAGTCTGACATTTTCTTTCTTCTAAATTAAAACAATGAAGTATGTAAGGGGTAATACACGTGCTCACTCCAGGGGAAGCAATCTATGGAAGTGGTGTATGCTTTAAAAATTTAAATGGACTTTTTCCATCCTGCCTCCGTGGGACAGTTATGCACATATACCCCTCCCTCTAGCCAAAAGAAATCAGAAAACATTTTCTAATTCATATGGGAAAGGAGGGATCTGGCCTAACAGGCAGTGTGTCCTTGGCTTCTCTACAAAATGAAATATTTCACAACACCTATTTTAATTGACACAGAATTATTAATCTACCCTATGCTATTGCATATTAATGGCAACTTCAGGAAAGGGGAGGTGTGCACATGAGTATGTCCATTCATACAAAAAACTCTTCTTTGGTAGGTGAAAGGAACTCCCTCCTCCAACAGCTGCCAGGTTTTGTACAGCAGGCAGGGGACTGGTGAAGGCCTGGCTCCTCTTTACATCTCCCCATCACCTGCCTGTGCTGCCCTGCTTCTGTTCCAGATCCAGATGGCCCCAGCTGCCCCTCACCCACTAGTGCTTGCATGAGAAAGTCAGGAAAGAATTTATCTCGCACCGACGGCTGCCCGGTTACCCTGCCAGTCCTCTGCCTGCACCATACACAAGCATTCCCAGTGTCCAGGACTGTAGGTGGTGGAACTGCTGAGAAATGCAACAAATGGAGCTGCTGAAGGAGTGTGTTATTCAGCACAAAGGTAGTTGCTCATGGTTTCAAGTTTCTATGCCAGGAACTGTACCATGCTTTATGAAGCACAGGCAGAATCGTGGTCACTTAGGTTTAAACCACAGACATTCTAACAAAGCACACACAACTAATTCCTCACCATGCGTTTGAACTGTTTCATAGTCTGCACTGTGCATGAATGCTAAGCAGAGGACTGACCTGAACAGCACTCATAACAGAAACCATTATAAAGCGAGGGTAAAAAAGCAGCAGTTAAAAATCGAGAGAACTGAAAACTGTCCTTCTGGTACCTGTGTCAACACTGAGGTGCCCTGGCGGATTTCCTCCAGCACCTGGAGAAATACATTTCCCATTGCTTTGCTTGTGTCATTTCTGCAAAATATTAAAGAAGAAATCATCTGCTAGACTCAGAAAAAGTGATCTGTGTACTGTAAAGTACATCTACTAACATTTTATCAGTCCCAAGCTGGAGGGTTAAAATAGTTGCTGAATACAACTTAGTTTGCACAATTTATTTTTTAAATTTCATAAGAAGCAGTTTGGTTGCTTGAACTTTTCAGGAAATGATTATTCAACTCTATGTGCTGAACTAATTTTAAGAAAATTAAAGTGTTTGTTGGGCTGAAACAACTCGAAAATGAACTCATTTTTTTCCTCTGCCTTCCTTTTTTTTGTTGTTGTGTTTCATGTATTGTAGGCACTAGCAATGATATTAGTTCTAGTGTGGGAAAATATTATAATTGAGATCTGGTAAGTTATTTGCAGACTTCAAGTTTTTCTTTACACTGTGCTGACATTTAGTACAGCCCCGGTGAGGAAAACAATGCTGCCATTCATAGCTCTAGACGTAGATTTCAATCGACTTAAGCGGGCATAATGAAACTTGGTCATTCACCGGTTACCCATATTGTGTTCTCAAATTTTCTCTCAGCAAAAGTATAATGACTCAGTATTGTATGGTCGCATAGACAAGGGCTCAGAACAAGAGACACTAGTTTTGTCTGACGGTGTGAGAAAGTCGTGAAGGGATCTTTTCTTCCAGATGGTGTTAAATTCAGCTGCCTTTTTAACATTGGCCTTGCACAGCAATCTGCTGTTCTCTTTTCACAAAGAATAAGCCCCAGTCCCTGCTTGTTAACATGCATATTCACGCAACCTGCAACTACCTTCCAACTGTTTTACAATGCACTGGTATGCTAAATAAACTTGATCTGGTCTCCCCCAGTGCTAGGACTAGCTTGAAGAGAACTGCCCACTGATATTTCAACTTTTTGCTTTTGGGTTTGGTTTTTCTTCCTGTTACATAAATCTTTTCCTTGTTTGATAGACTGACTTTTTTCTCCCACAAGATTTGAGGGAACAACACCTGAAAGGTAGATAATCCTAGGGAAGGATTACCTTTCCTAGTTACTTGCTGCATGCTTCTTAAAGCATAAAAATGAGGGCCTGCTACCACATTTCCACATGCTCTCTTTTCCCAAGTCAGAAGTTTACTGTGTAGGAGAAAAGGTGCAGAGAAATGGGTCTCTGCTCCTAAAGAACTAAAGGGGTAAGAATAGTAATAATATCAATAATAGCCAATCATATTTTATTGATTGATAGTCACATGACATTAATAAGGTACAAAACAATTTAAGATGACACTGACCAACACGCGATTATACTGCTGCTATTTTTCTCTGATGTTTTCCTTCACAAATTTACGCTGAAGACCAAGACGCAAGCAACAGCTTAAGTAAATTGACCTCATTCATGCCTAAGTAAACAATGGGTTCCCCCAGAAAACAGCTTATCGCCTTAATGGAAGCTCGTTGAGAAACAAGGCCGCGCACTTTGTCATGTAAATGTTAATTGTAGCAGACAATGGCTCTAGGTAAATAGCACCCCTAGACAAGCAGCAAATGAGAGGCGGGCACTTTGCAGTGAAAGGCTGGTGGCTCAAACATGGTTCCGATGTAAATAAACACAGCTCCCCTTGCCGGGCGCTGCAGCAGTAAAACTTTGGGCACACGTAGCGCAGCCAAAACGGAGGTTTAACCTCAGAACAGGCTGGGCGGGGTCCCGGCCGGCACTGCCGGCAACAACCGGGCGGGAACCTCCGGCCGAAACTAAGGCTGTTTTAACAGCTACAGAGAGGATGGGGTAACTTTTGAGGCAAAATTCTTTGGTTTAACTACACGGTACTCCTGCTGCTCCCAGAACACATTGGCTGGCTCCCTGTTCCACCCATCTTACAGTGCAGCGTGTGGCGTGAAGGCGAATATTCCCACTATAAGACCCAAACCAAGGTGTTTTATAAGCAGTTCTACAACAAAGCGAAAATACAAAAGAAAATTAAATAACTGTTGAAAGTGGCTCGCAGAGGGCTTGCCCCAGACGGATGGGACCACTGAGCCCCATTCCCTTATCGCTGATTTTATTTTAATCTGCCGTGGAGAACGTTCGGTTACTAACACAGTATCATATTCCAGTATGCCTCTGGGAAGACGTTTAGGTCAAGTCCAAAGGAAATATGTTACCCTGAGCAATTAATCCTCCTCGATTTCACTGCGAGAGGCGCCTAAGCCGCCGTAGTTATGAAGATAAAAACAGAGGACTGTTTGCAGGGGCATCCGGACACTCCTGCCCCGACCTTCCCTTCCTCCATCGGGACCAAAATCCGCGTCCCCCGGCGCCCTCCGCGGGAGAAGGCTGCAAGTTTCGCCCCGGCGCAAGTTCCGCCCTTCTCCCGCAGAGGCACGGCGTGGGGCGGCGCGGGGGAAGCGGGCGTGTCCTGCAGCCCTGTCCCCTCGTCCAGCATTTCTGGGATGGCAGCGGGCGGGAAATGCTCTCGCGGGTGCCGGCGGTGGGCTCCCTCGGCCCCGGCCCCGGCCCCGGCCCCCGCCGCGCTGTCTGTCACCGACCGCCGGGGCACGGCGCTGCCATTTGCCCCGAGCGTGGGAATGGGAGCGCCCAGCCGTTCACATCTCCTGCACTTCGTTTAACGGAATCAATTAGGCAAGACAGACCCTCCGCTTTTCCACCCCCTCCCCTCCACCCTCCCTTTCCCCCCCGTGTTTTTGTCAGGTCTGTATACGTCCTAATTATTTCGGTATGGGATGCCAGAGCTGTTTCCTGGATAGATCTGATCATCCTTAAAGAAGAAGAGAGGAGGCGCACACGTGGGTTTTGGAGTAAATGTCACTTTCATTTCCAATGCTAGGCGCAGAGCAAGGCATAGAACATTTTTTAACTCTTTGACAGGGGGGAGGCGATCTCGTCTCCATCATGTCTTTCTGCTTCAGTAGCTTCCTCAAGGAAACCCTCTCGAAACAGAGAAGCATCCATGCTCGCGTTTTGAATAGAAGAATAAAAATCGGCCATTACTTCCCCCCCCCCCCATCTTTGTGCAGCTCCGCCGCATTCTAAGTAGATATAAATTATTAAACTTGTCTGCACTTCGGTGTAAACTTTTTCTGAAAGCCCGCTTTCATATAATTTGAAATTACCCTCGATGCTTTGTCTCAGAGGCACACAGACAGGTTTTGGGTTGGTTTGTTGCTTTTTTGTTGTTTTAGGTTGGTTTTTTTTTTCCTCGGTTCAGTAGTCAGTTCTGTATCATCAGCACCACCATCTTCATCATCACTAGCAACCACTTTTATTTTTAAGGCCATTTCATTGCAATGAATCACTTCGCAAAATGAAACTCAGCATTAGGTTTCTAATAGAAAAAGATTATGTGTATCTTCTTAGTCCGGTTTAACGTTGACTGTTCTGGGTTTCTCTTTATTTATTTATTCAACAGCAATAGTTGCACGTACACTGTTTACCATCAGTACCGTGTTCTCTCTGCAGCAGGTGGATATCCGTTCCGTGCCATGTGACAGCTTCATATTTCGGAATAGGTATACCATTTAATTTCCTCCAGTCTCACCTTCAGCTGTAAAAATGTTAGATTCAATATGCACTCCTGACCCATCTCGATTTTTACTGTCTCTCGCAGCAGTCTTTCATTTTCACATGCTGTACGATGATCTTGAAGGAGTTTTTACTTTCGGTTATCTAGCTTTATGAAGACCAAAACACTCATACAGCTAGATAACCAAAGATAACAACTCGCTTCCCTCAAAGCTTTTTTAATTTTATTTTTTTTAAATTTTTTAGTCCTTGCTACAATCCAGATTCTTTCTGGCAAACATGTTGTTTCCTCCAAGAGCACTAGTGCTGCTTTAAAATGTCATCCTTTTATGTAAGTATGTCTGTATTTATGTGCAGCTAATAACTTCCAAAAGCGATTTCTTGCCTTCAAAGTTTATTCCGAACTTTTTGTTTCAGACAGTAATTTCCGGCAGGGATAGCCAACAATTCGTCTGTTAATACCAGAAAATAAAAACCAGCTATTAAGTTGCGCCAAGCTGCTTTAAGAGAGAGGAGCATCCAACCTTTTACAGGCCCCTATTTGCATTGTAAATCGCTTCGTTTTCACGAAAGACTCCTTAGCTTCTATAAAGATGTAAAGCCTTCGGCAATTTCCAGCGCAGTGTAAGGAGGAAGAAGAAGGGGAGGAAAAATCCATTTCAGTAGGAGGTAAGATGATTCGCGGATGAGGCTTCTGATGCCTTAGACTATGCACGGCATAGAGCTCTTTGCCAAATGGTGGCAGCTTGATTGCAAATATCTTGCCTGCGTGTGTATTTCTGGGGGTGGGGGGAGATTCTCGCTTTCTCGGAGCTCCTAGAGCTGGGGGAGAAGACGGCGGTCTTGCCGGCTGCTGCTGCCCCCGGTCTGAAAGGAGAAAAAGGCCATCACTGAAGGGCTTTCAGTGCCAAAATGTTGGCCAGCCCGGCAAGGTCAGAGGTCTTGGACCACGGGAGACCAAGGTAATGATGATGTCATGAGAAACCTCAAGTACACACGGCTATTGATATGCATGAGCCACCAGCGGCCGGCGCCGGGACCGAGTCCGGTCTCTCCTCCAGCATCGCCGCCTCCGCCGCCCTGGCGCGGGGGATCCGCCCTCCGCCGTTACCTTCCTCCTGCTCTGCAGCACAGACCGCTCTAACATCCAGAGGCCGGGAGGGAGGAAGCTCTCTCCGAGGACGGGAAGCAGCCTGTCGGACCCCAGGGAGCGCTGCTGCGCTTCTCTTCGGGCAGCCCACGCTGGTGCGGAGAGATGCCGAGGCTGGGAGCGGGGCCTTGCGCTTGGAGGCTGGGAGGGGGGCTGTGCTACGCAGTGAGTCGATGTGTAATTACACTGACAATTTGCTCTGTCCTTATGTGTCTATGAGGGGTTTTTTTGGTTTGTTAGTTGCTTTGGGGGTAGAAGGGGTGTGGATTTTTATTTAGTTTTACTCCATATCTCTGTCGTGCTTCGAGCCTATCGTGATTCGCAAGTATTTACAGCGGGACGGTCGTGCGAGGCGTTTTCCTCCGCCTGTCTGTGCGGGAAGCTGCGAGCAGCAGGCTCAGCGTCTTCTGTAACATCTACACCCTCTGTCCGCCCTTCTTCCCACCCCCACTCCCTCCCAGTCTGTGTGTATCTCTGTGTCTGTGTTAGAATGCGACACAGGTGAACATTGCAGCGATATTTATCTAAGACCATGCATCATCGGACGAAACGCCTTAATAAAAACGTTGGTTTATCGTTCATTTTTATTAACCTCGTACTAAGAAAGGCTGCATGCTGGTGTTACTCATGGAACCAACGGAGGCAAGTCTTTCTAAATCGTTAGGATGCGTTATGTACAGTATTAGAATTTAAGTCTCACAGCTCCTCCCCCCCGCCCCCCCCCCCCCCGCCCGCTAAAAGAACATTATATTTTGAATTATTTAGCAATATGATTTGTATCGAATTTTCTTAAGTCTAAAGTGCAAACATTAAAGGTCTTTCGAGTACATGTGATAAAACGAACCTTCTCACTGCGATCTACTATGTTTACTGTTGAAATTAATAAATGCACTACAACAGCTCTTGTGTGCCGTGTTCAGTATAAGATACACACCAAAAAATTCAGCACAGACAGACTATGGACCGCCTAGAATTCCTAAAGGAATACCAAGTTAAAATTCATGCTGCTACTCTTTTTCTAAGGTGCAAAATAAAACACGTGACCCCGCACAATCACAATCCACAGGCCACACTGCATTTAAGTATATTCGTTTGTAAATTAACCTGCGCTCACATACATTGCTATTTTTAGGTGGATTTTTTTTAATGCAAGGGGTCACACTGAAGTTGATGTTCTGTGTCAGCTACAGAGTTTGCTTGTATGATAAAGCTTACGTCCCCTTGAGTGTCCACAGGGGAGCCATACATGCATGTGTCAGTCTAGGTCCATGTGTCTATGTGTTTGTGCTAAAATATATATGCAGGTGTATGTGATTATGCTGTGAAACAGCAACTGTATCAACAAGCCCATTTTTATAGCAATTAGGAAAGAGTGAAAATGGGGAAACAATCCTTTTTGTCAGACACGGCCCAAAATTAATACTGCCACCAAGAAGTAGCACACAGACATTGCTAATCTGCTAACTGCTAAATCTGAAGCCAGCAGGGATATTACTAATTCATTTGTGTTTTCAGATTCTAAGACTTTGAAGCTGAGCACTTCTGTTTTAAACAGGTATTATATATCCTAGCATAGACCGGTTTTTTGCCAGCCCTGCTTTTTACCTAATAGATCTAATTGTGCCAGTGTCTTCTGTGGAAAATTTAGAGCCTGGCACAAAATGGTCAGAATTTTTATAATGCTGCATTATGACTTACTGAGCTTCTTCATCACCTCTCGAGCTGCTCAGGCACAACGGGGGCAACTGAATCAGATATCTGATGCAACCAGAGGCATACGATCACTTTGATATTATATAAAGTTCTGATAAGTTTATATTGAGTTTTTCTGAATTGGCAGGTAGGTGAAAGATATTTTTTTATGGCAATAGCTAGGGGCCGTATTGTTGCTGATCAAGCATGTGTTGCACAGGACAGGCTTGTGAGCTTATGCATTAAATTCTTTCAGTCAGAGGCATGAAATTACAAGTGATAGTGTATATGTGTGTGTGCACCTATGCTCATACGGGTATATATGTAGATACATAAGTGCATCTGTACATGCGTATATATAATCCATATTAACACAGATGCATACATACATGTTAAATGCATGTGTGTCACCAGCTGTCACACCAATAGATTTAGAGTTAAATGCAAAGTACATTATTGCAAACTGACATTCTTTCAAAGGCACAAGACATATCTCTAAAACACCAAGCTCTCATCTCACAGCCACCTCACATATGCACTAACTTGAAAGTAACTGCAATACACCTGACATATTTTGTTGATTAATCATTGGAGCGTAAGCACATCAGGAGAGACAATGTGATGGTTATGACCTAGCTATTCATTAGTCTTATTACCAATTGCATTTTCTAGCTCTCAGACATCTAGAGCCTCAAAATCATCATGAGTTGGTTAAGTATTTGCTTATTCTAAATACAAAAATGTATGCAGCAATTGTAAAGCACTTTTCTAAAACTGCAGTGTTGCCTACCATGTGGAAAGTTTAAGTAACACACGGTTCTGAAAGTTCTGCCCAAAACATCACCTGAATTGTCAAAAGCAGCTGTTAACACTGCTTGCTCTCTTCCAGTTTACATAATCTTATAAAACTTACTGATTCCAAAGTCACTGTAGAAATACCTGCCTATTGGAAGTTACGGAATACAAACACTGACTTTTTACTCCTAGCTCCCTGCTAGCAGTAAATTCCTGCTAATGGCCTGTAGATTGCCATGCTTGTTTTCTAATCTTTTTATAGGTCTCCAGATGGCCATGACGTAAAGAAATAGCCTACATAGATTTCTCAAGAGCGAACCGCCTCTCTTGACTTTAAAGAGGAATGCTTGTGATTCTCTAATTATTGCAATCAGACCCCCATCCTATCTCCAGCATCCCCACCTTCTTTGGGAAGACACACAGGAACCCCACTTAAGCTGCTGTGATGTACATAAGAGGGTGTAGTGTTACATAAATTCCCTTTTCGCATTAAATTACGACAAAATTCATGTAGAGGTAAACACTACAGCACGCCAGTATAGTCCAAGCCATTTTTCCCTGCAGAGCAGCATCCCTTTTCTCCCATCCAGGTAAGTCACTCGACTCTCGCCTTCCAATGAAGATGCCTCATCATTTTTTTTATGATCACAATTTCATTTTACAGGCAACTGAAGGTTATACTTCTCTTACATTGAATGTAGAGTATGCAAAGGGATATCTACTACAAATCTCAATTCAGAAATAAGGAAAGACAGCCTATCAAGAATTCAAAGTCACAGAAAAAATATCAAACCCACAAACAGTCAGTGATTACACACGGAAGACGTGGGCCGTTAAAGGACATGTATATAATGTAATATATAAGGTAATGTATATAATATCTTCTGACTTTTATTAAAAAAAACCAAACAAACAAATTAAAAATTACCGTTTCTTGTTGGAATTGTCACTACCTGTGGTCTGTCTGCGTTGTTTAAACCTGAAAAATAGCCCCCCAGAAATCAAAGGATCGTAATTTAAACACTTTCAGTGTTTGATTTTTGTTCCAGAAATATATGTGAATGGACAAATGCTTGTGTTTAGAGGGCGCTGAGTATATTAAGTTTGGGGATTATTAGATAAATCACTAAACCGCTTGACCCTAGACTAAAGGGGGAAAAAACTAGCCACATTTCCTGCAGATGATTTAAGATGACACAAATCAGATATGAGTGATATACTCCTGTATCTGCAGGGTTAAAGATGGTAATCAATATTTACAGGAAATAATACGAATAATATACTTTTAAAAAACCGCATCATTATTTCTGGAGAATTACACTTAAAAAGAAAAGGCTAAAAATATTATTTGGGGCTGCTGAATAGAAGGGATGAAAACTATAGAGGCAGATCTGGGATTTGTATACTATAAGCTGCCAGTTAATAAAGGTTGGAAGCTCCACCTAGCCTTCAGTTCAAAACATGCAAAACATATTTAGCCAGCCTCTCCTCGCCAGGTTTCCCATATGTTCCTGACCGATGATGTCCTGAAACTGGAATTACCGGGAAGGCATAGTCTCTATTTACAGCTTTGTGAGCTTCTCAAGGGCCGCGGGGGTAAATAAATACAACGTAAGTGGCTGGTTTTCATTGCATTACATCTATCACAACAGCCTCGGCTAAAAAAAAAAAAATAAATAAAGGTTCCCCCAGGCAGCAACAGTGTTCTTAGATGAGGCAGTTTCACCCATTCAACGGACACGAGTGGACCGCGGTTGTTGAAGGATGACATGGTTTTGATGGGAAGGATAGAGGAATGCAGGGGGGGCACCCCTGGGCCAGGGTGAGCGGTCGGGCCGCGCTTCACTGGCCCTCCCCAACTCCACTGGAACTGTCCCCGACACTCCCTGGCCAGGTGCGTTCCTGTGCTGAGCAGAGCCATTTTGACAGGAATGCGTTTTGGAGAACCCGAGAAGTGATGGTGGCTTTCTCCGAGCGACTCCACTACCTGGGAGGCAGCGGATGGACTAACTGCTGCAAGAAATCCCTTGCACCCTGACTAGACGCAAGATATGTCTACGACTTCTCTTCTTCCCTCTCCCCCTCTTTTTTTTTTTTTTTTTTTCCCCGTCCCCTCTCAACCCCCCGCCACTTTGCGGGGGGATTTGTTTGTTTCTGTACTTTGTTAACCGCTGTACTTCAACCCTCTGAGTGTTTGTTCCTGTGCCTGCACACCTTCAGAGGACACCCAGGCACCGGGTGTCCCTGAGAAGCCACAGCTCAGCATCCGCTGGCAGTCTGCTAGATAATTAACATTTCCCGCAACTAAATACAGACGCACGACCAACAGGTTTAGCATCAGGCACACAAAATCGGCTCACCGGCGTAAGCCGCTGTGTCCAGTCATAAACCCTGCCTTGTTAATCAAATGTCCTGGCCGGGAGCGAGAGGAAGCCGACAGAGCTATGCCGAGCGACCCGCTCCGACTCCCCGGGAAGAGCCGGCCTCATCGCGGGCTCACAGGGGCCTGGGAAACCTCCATCTGCCCGGGGTTCAGTTTCCCAAATTTTGCAGGGAATTCAGGACACCCACACACATACACAAACACTGAAGTACTTACATTTCTTCGCCTTTATCGGGAAAGATTTTACCCCACATGTAGGGGGTGAGTTGAGCCTCCGGTGGCAAACAAAGATTCCCACAGCCAAGCCCCCCTCGGAGCAGAAAAAAGCTCTTTCAGATCTCCAGAAATTCATGTCTTTCCCCTCGGCATTCCTATTTAAAAGTGCCACTTAGCTCCACTGTGTTGTTCTTGCTCCAACGACTCTAAAATAGTTAAAAATCTTCCATCCATGAAAACGGAAGAGAAACGAAGAAAGTTTGTTTGGCTTTGCCATTATTTTTTTTCTTTTTCCACATTGTTTCCTACGACCCGGAGTAGAAAGTGAATTGTTGTATGTGAGGCTCTGCAAGTTTTTTGGGGGGGTTGGCCAAGGTCTAGTCCAGCCCTCTCTGCTGGGGAGGACGTGCTCTGAAATTCAACCAATTTCCCCAACGCTTTTGTTGCTGATGAACTGAAGCTCTATTGTTCATCCATTGCCACGGTCTTTTTCAGTTCCTACTATACGTTATGCGTTGCCAGAGATAATGAATTTGCACCAAAACCTTTCATAGTGCCGTTCTGACGGACGGAACAAATTAGAAATGTCTAGTGTAAAGAAGAGCAATGGCTACCTTTTCCTGGAGAAGAAGGGAAGCTCGCATTTCTTTGGAAACTTAAAAAAAAAAAAAAAAAAAAGAAAAAAAGAAAAAAGTAAAGCAAAAGGTCGAGTTTCCCAAGGTGTTTTCCTCCAGTTAACTTCTGAAGAACAGTTTCATCTGAGTCTTGATTTTGGGAGGCACTGATATTTTGTGCAACTTTTGTCCAAACCAAGCAGCCGGTCAACAGCAGGGAAAAAAAAGGTAAGAAAAGTAAAGGAAAGAAAAGAAAAGAAAAGCAAAGAAAAGAAAGGAGAAAGAAAAATTGGAAAAATCATGGTGTTAGCAAAAAACACCCTTCCCATTCTCGCTGTCAGGCCAACTTGTAGCGTGACCTCTCATCACTGGAAAGAGGATGTCCTAAAGCGCTGCCGGTTCCTTCTGTCCCCTCTCATCCATCTCTCCGCGTTTGAAAACGGCATGAAAACACCCGTAAAAGCCCCGGCTAGGTTTTAGGGCGCGGGGGCTGGCGGGAAAGAGTTTGAGTCAGCGCCGGAACGGGAGGTGTGCGGTGAGGGAGGGGCGGAGGGAGAGATGAAGGAGGGATAGAGGGAGGTGAGCAGGGCGAGGGGGCAGTAGGACGGCTCGCCCCTGCTCAGCCCGTCTGGGGGGCGTGTCCGAGGGGGGCCGATGTCGTGCTGGCCCCCACTCTGAGTCGGCTATACACGGCTCCTCGCGTGGGCAGCTGTCAAGGAGGGAAGGGGGCTGTGAGTGGTGGGGGCG
>VZRV01006661.1:66119-79085 GCA_013398115.1 Falcunculus frontatus
CCCGCTGCACGGAAAAAAAAAAAAAAAAAAAAAATTACGAGTCGACACCGCTCCCCCGGTAAGAAGCACACTCACATCTCCGCTTCTTGGAGAGAGCATCTAATTTCAGTTGAGATGCTTGAAGGGAGAAACAGTGCGTGAGTATGTGGTGTGCAGCCCTAGGAACGGCTGTGTCAAGGTCCACAGAGATACTCTGGAACAGCTCATAGAAGGCTGACAAAAGCATATAAAATGTCAGCAGACAAGGAGAGAACCTCTGGTCCTAACAGAGAACACCCCTCGCTTCTGAGCCACCGTCTGCATCTCATCGTGCCGCCTCGCCGTCTGAAGTTCACCGGGATATGAAAGTTTTCCCAAACATCACGACGCACTGCAGAGTCTCCAAAAGGAGCGGAGGAAGGGAAAAAGGAGGACAAAACGCTCTAACCTACTCCCCGCTAGCACGGTATCTGCCGCTCACGGAATCCCCGCTTACACCGCGTCTCCTCCCGGTGGAGGGAGGGGGCATCGCTGCAAAGCCGTGAGAGCGGCTTGGACTTTCAGATCAGACCGGCGGCAGTTGCGACCCGAGATGAGGGCCACCTCACTCCTCCGGCCGCTCGCCTAGCCTCCTCTCACTTCCTCTCTGCGAGCCCAGTACCCGCGATGCATTACGGAGCAGCCCCCGGAGGGATGCTGTGCCCTCACTGGCTCAACGACCCTCTGTCATGCAATGTTTTGGGGAGGGAGGAGAAAATTTTCTTATTATCTTTAAAATTGGTTGGAAATTTCTATTTTCCGCTCGTCTCCTGATGAAAAGAAGCAGCAAAGAACGTCCAAATAATAATAATAATAATAATATATATATTATATATATAAAAGGAACAAAAAATGGAAAGAATACAGAGAGAAAAGGCTGGACCAGCCGGCGGTGCTGCGGTGGGGTGGGCTTTCTTTTGGGGCCAAGCGTCGGGCTGAGCAGCNACACCTCCGCGGCTGCGCCCTTCCCCCGCGTCCCCCCATCCCCGCTTCACGTTCAAGGTTTAGCGGAGAGGTCGCGTCTATTGACGTCAGCTGAAGGCATTCTGCACGTCCGTCTTCACTTACATACATTAAGGAAATTAGGGCATAAAAAAGAAGAAGAAGAAAAGAATATGCAAATCCCCTTCCCTGCTCGGAGAAGAGACCGCGGATTCTGGGAGCAGTCGTCCTTATTTATGGAAGATCCTAATTAGGGGAAATTAGAGGGGCTTCCCCTTTTCTTCCAAATACCATCATCAACAACAAAACAAACATCCCCAGAATGAGCGATCGGGGCCGGGCTGTGGTGCGTAGAAGAGCCCGTCTGGGAGCGGGCGGCCGCGGTGTGTGAGCCGGGATCCACCGTTGCGCCATTCTCTTCTCCTCCTGCTGCTCCTGTTGGCTCCAGCATGTGTTACTTTTAATACTGATGCATATGTAAAGGTATATTTGCACTGTCTTTAATTTACTGAAAGTTGCAGCCTGTCACTTTTCCTTTGCTCCCTCCTTTCTATCTCTTTATATATACTTGCCTTTCCCTCCCGCCCCCCCTTTCCTATTTCCCCGGTTTTGGAGAGACCGCGGTGTACGTGTCTTTATGCTCGGTTGCCTCCATGCTTCTATTCTGTATAAGATTACAGATTATGTACAGTGCTAGTTTTACAAATCAAGGTGCACAAGATGTTTATCGGACATTAAAAAGACGGGAGGGTCTTTTTATCCTTCTCAGTTATCACACCTACTAGCTGGAAACTGGAATTTTGATTGTCTAATTGACTTTAAATTAAGAAAACCAAATTTTAGAAATCACCAACACACCCCTCCCCTTCCGCTCCGTTTTAAGGTATGAGGCAATATAGGTAAAGCGTGTAATGGGAACTGCTTAAATGGATTTAAAACATTTCATTGCTGCTTTCCGGCCTCTAAGTGCACTTATATCTGCCTTTATTTCAGGAACGGTTTGTTTCAAAATCTTTTCTTAAAATGTGCAGAGCCAGGTACGGAGAGCGTTCTCCGAGGAAGACATTTTGTAATTTCTGTCTTAGGTACTGCATTATTAAATGTATTACCTATCGTTTTTAACGTGCATATTTGAATCCAGTACCTAATTCTTTATAGAAAAAGTGTTATTTCAGATTATTTTTTAAAATACTGCTTGTAGCCTTACACTTGCTTTATCCGAAAATCCATAGGCCTTGAATTACATGACACACACTGTTAGGACACATCAGTTTATCTTAACGGGTAATGATAAAAAAGAAGAGTAGTTTAAATATTAAAGCCAGAAGCAGATTAAATTCTGTTTTTTATAGTCCAGGAATGTTATGTTTTTAAATGAATAACGTTATTCCACTAAAAAAAAAAACACAAAAAACTCCGTGAATAATATTCTTTTCTTTTTCGAAAGCTCATGTGCATGCATAGATAATCACACTATGAATGACTTACCTGAATGGACGTATCGGGCAAAAGTTAGCCCTCCCCAAAGACTGTTATGCATGTATTTTTTTAAAATAAAGAGTGGAGTGTCTCTTACTCAGTGCCCGTTTCACCACAAGTATATTTTAACTCTTAGTCGTTTCTTACGTTATTTCCAGCGCTACTTCTCACTCCAGTTTTACAAGCCCTACGTTGATACGTCACCCAGTAAAAAACAGTCAGGTGCCTACCCGTAAAACGTGTAATAAAATAATACTCTCCGAAAACGGAAATCGACGTGGTCATCCATCAGGTTAGCTCTTACCTTACCACATTTAGCAGCAATCCATTAAGAAAGTACCATTTCTACACGTTTGTACCAATACCAGGTGCCGGAGACTCCCGGCCCCTGGACTCAACCCACACCCCGCCCACCTCCTTTTAATGAGCGCACGTGCAGCTGTCGCTCCCTTGGGGACCCGCATTAGCGTGTGCGGGGAGGCAGGCAAAAGTGAGCGTGCATCTGTCCGTCTTTCCGTCCCCGCAGCGCATCCCGCCTCATCCCCCACAACCCACGGTGGCTCACCCCGCGCTTCGCTGCAGCCCCGACGGGACGGGGATGGCCAGCGCCTCCGCCCCCGGAGCACCCCCGCGGCGGGATGCCGGGGGTCCGCCCGGCAGCATCCCTCCCCCACCTCTCCCCTCCTCGCCCCGCGTTACTGCGCGGCGGCCCCGCGAAACACAACAGCCGCTTTTGTATAAGCCCCGGGGATAGAGGGGTGGCAGCGCACCCCTCCCTCTCCTTGCCTGAGCCGCTGCCTGTGCCATAGGGAAGAGTGGAGAGAGCTACGTGTCCCCCCACATTCCAGACACTTAACACTCGAACACGACGGGTGGAATAGGAACAAGAAATACAGCCCCCGCCCTCCCTCAGCCTCCTGCGCGGTCATTACCTAATATCGGCCTCATATCGGATTTACCGCTAAAAACAGGGGTGCGTATGTCCCGCTGCGCATCTGCACGAATCATCCACGGTGATCAAAATGCCACCGAAGTCCGTGATTTCTTGGATTCTCGTCCAAGGACAGATAAACAAATGAATACATAGCAGCACTAATAATGCTCAGATTTGGGGTGGCCGCTGCGGCCACGGAGATGAGACAGCGTGCTGGGTTATAAATAATAAATACCTGAAATAAGTCCATTTCTCCATGTTCTCATTCATTTTCCCCTCATCATCGCTTTTTTTCCTCCCCACCAGTACTTTTAATACCCATCCTCCTCTAAATCCAGTACTCAGCATTTTACACTGAAATTTTCTCCCCCGTCTCTTCATCCTTGTCTTCTTATACTATACGTAAATAATCCGAACTGCATATTGCTCTATGCATAAGCATTATTTTTTAGAAAAGTGGAGGTGCAGGTATAGTGGAAAGTCTTTTTTTTTCTCTTTTTCTTTTTTCTTTTTCTTTTCTCTTTCCTTTTCTTTTTCTCTTTACTTTTTTTTGTTTCCCCCGAAAGACTTAAATATTGAAATGAAAAAAATGTAGAATATCAAACAGATAATATTTGGTGAAATAATGTAAGTTTGGCATGACAATCTATTTTTTTCCTGTAAGAGAAAAAAATGAATTTAGAGTTTTCTCTCTGCATACGCTGAAAAAAAAAGAAAAATCTAATTCCTTACACCAAAGCTTCCAGTGCATATACACCCTCACTGTGTATCTCCGTTGGAAATAATAGTAGTAATAATAATAATAATAATAATAATAATAATAATAATAATAATAATAATAATAATAATAAGCCAATGCCCATTTTCTGTGGTTAAGAACATCTCTCCTAATTAGAAGTACAGAGGCAGAAATCAAGAGGAGCAGCAGAAGAGGTGGTGGAAACTGCGATTCTTTCACCCAGACTTCACATAATCACTAAATGTTGGGGTTTCCAGATGCTGAAGTACAGCAAACTCTTTGCTACGGGTGTTTTGACGAGCATGCAGAATGCCAACTTCAGCTCCAGCCCGGGATGACCGGCCGGAGCAGTTGAGTCTCCATGCACGGAATGGTTTTGGCTTTCAGCACGGGCTGAAAAGAAATGAACCAAATTTTCGCTATGTAATTTCTGCTCTTTTATTTTAGTATTCAGTTTATACCCAAGTGTAAAATAACTCATCAGAAAGACAAGGTTTGAAATGCACGGTTATCTCTCTGTTTCCCACGAATACAGTCCCTTGCAGTGGAGTGAACTTGATTTTTTTTTTAAATTTTTGGTGGGATTTTTAAAATTTGCCTTTTTCACGTCCTTGTTATGTTTTGATTTGATTTTAAATTCAGTCTGCAGGTGCGGAGTTCATGTTTACCTCCCTCCCCACCCCATTTGAAATGCCTGGGCACGCCGGACCTCAGTTCTCAGTGGGGGAAAAGGTGGGGAGGAGGCGGGAGGACATCCAGTTCCTCCGTGGGGTCGGTCCCGCGCAGTGCCCGGCCCGGCTGCCCCGAACCCCGCACCCTTCATCCGCCTCGGCGGCGGGGGAGCAGCGCCACCTCCCGGTGCGCGGCCGCGGGCAGGACCCTCACTGAGTGCGGATCCCGCCGTTTCGCGTCTCCTCCCAGTGCTCTCCTAATGATACCCTTGGCCACGCACATAGGCTCTGCTCCACAAAAAAAAAAAAAAAAAAAAAAAAAAAAAAATAAAAAAAAAAAAATAGAGAGAGATACCTAGAAAGAAGAAGGATGCTCTCTGCAGGTAGAGCATCCCTCGGGTGACAGGCAGCACTCTCGGCTTTCCGCCCCGTCTCTACTCCTCGCCCTCGTCCCCACAGGGGGTGGGGTGTGGTAATTGTCTCGCATTTCCCCTCCCCAAACCTCACTTCGCGTGTTATTTGCCGGGATCAAAATACGGTGTCGGTCTGTGGGTGCCTGTTTGAAGACAAATCGGGCTTACGAAAAGCAGGGGGCGGGGAGCTGCAACATCTCAGGGAGCGGCAATATTTTAACATTCGTCTCTGCAGCATAGTCGTCCATTCTTTACTGAATTTGTACCGGTGCTGCGTGGAAAGACCTTTTTCTCCGAAGCTCTTGTTAGCTGATCATAGAACGCTTTTACCTTCCCTCGATTCTCCCTTCCTCTTTTTAATAGAAGTAATGAAAACGAGAGGTTTGATGTTACAGAAATGCAATTGTTATGCGAGGGGATGGCGATGAAGAGCTCTAAACGCAGTAGGCTGTCAGAAATAAGACGTGCTCCCGAGAAGTTAGAGGTTGTGTTTGACTGGATTAATCGTCCCTTCTTTCCCAGTTTTTTTTTGTTGTTGTTTTTTGGGGTTTTTTTTGTCTCTTTTTGATTTTGGTAGTTCATTAGTCGAACTTTCTTCAAGACGGTGCGGTTCTATAATTACTTCCTACATCTCCTCTTAGGAATTTGTGGTAGTCTCGTATTTCAACAAGCTGTGGACAGATAGAAGAGTAACCCGTCTGTCTCTCGTAGGACGTTTCTTCTGCACCTCCAGGAAATTATTTCTTCTTAGACAGCAAAATATAGGAACACGCTGTGTTTTTTCGTTTGGTGTTTTTTTTTTCCTTTGTTCATTTTTTCCCAATGGGCGCTCTGGGAGCACGTATATAAAATATTTAAATTTAAAAGCAGCGTTGCTGCTAAATGCAGTTGCAAAATCACGCGCAGCGTGCCTTCCCCTCGGGTGTTGTAGCTGCCGGGCTGCATGTACCGACGGCTACCACCGATGCACATGGAGGGAAACACACAAAACTCGGCTACATCTCCCACATAGCAAAACCCGAGTGTAAATTTCTCCGCCCCTCAACAGGATAACTACTTCGAGTTGTTTTTCTTAGCATAGGCATCTCAGCCAAAGGACCGAGTAAATTATCTGAGCACCGCTTTCATTTGGGGCGGTGGAAAAATAAGGATTAAAAGCAACGAGAGAACCGACGGGCTGCAGAAGTTCTCGGGAAGAAGGCGTGGTGGCGGCCTTCGTCCGTTTGTCCTTCTGGGAAGGGTGTTGTCCTGTTCTGGTAACACTCGGATAACTATTTTGACACTAAAACGACGGTTTTCACTCATTTTTGCCCTGTACAACATATCGCCGTCTTCGTCCCACTCCCTTTCTGGCGGCACTGCATCTCCCCACTGTGCCACGCCGTGCAGACAGATGGACGGACAGACGGACAGTGCTGCTGGCGCCGGTTCCCACGCTGCTGGAGCACCCACCCCCGGAGCTGAGACAGCAGCATCCTCATCAAAACCTCGCAGTTTGGATGCTTATATACCTGTTGACAAAATATTTCAGAGCTCTCGTAGCGCATCCCCCGATCTGAGCATCGGCTTGTCGGGCAACCCGACCCCTGGGACATGGACCAGGGCAGACACGCAGAGCCCCTTGCTCTGACAGCCCGCTTCCACTCCTGTTTTCTTCTCCATCTTTTCAGCAGCAACAAGGGAATCTAGAAACAGAGCTAGGGTGATGCCAGACCGCTGGTCTGCTGCCACGCTGAGGGACCGGGGAGGTCTGGCGGTAGAGCACGGTTTTAAAGAGGGATGGAAGGCTGTCACCTCACCTCCCTCCACTCTTACAGGACCTCAGATCCCCTCTTTCACACAAGAGGACGCTGGGCGGGAGAAGACAGACCTGTAAACAGACCTGTACCCTGTCCCCTGGCACAGGCTGTGCCCCATCCCTTTCCAGTACAGACCGTCACAACCTGAACAATCACCGGAATGTGCCCACCATCTCGTTCCCACACCATCAATTTTGTTTTCATCCCGAGGGGCACTCGACGGCCTGCCCCCGCTCCCTAACCCCCCATGCCTGTGAGGTGCGATGCTCAGGGCGCAGACAGTGCGGTGAGGACACAACACGGACCCCCGCGCGTGTGTGTGTTTAACGAGCCCATGGGTGAACCCACATCAGCTGATCAGGTTTGAAATCCAATAGCTTTCCTTCACGTGGATAAGATTTATCACTGACGGTAAGAAATTAGGGGGCAGGAGGATGTTAAGGAGAAAAGGGGTGCGGCGAAGGAATCCCTCCGCCCGGAAGGGATGTCTTCCTGGATCGTCCCCCTCTTTCCGTTCGGCCCGGACCCCAACTTTCTCCCTCGCCCGTTATTTCGGAAGGCAGAGACGGGAAGGTCTGAGAGGGGACGGGGAACGGCGGAGTTTCCCCGCCTCGCCCCCAGCCTCGGACACACTTTTCCCGCGTCCTGGTGAGACGGCACTGCCGGACTGCTCCGAGCTCTCCCCACATCCCTCCCCGGGGACTCCCCATTCCGGTACTCACAGCGCTGCCTCGGCTTCTCAGCCGCCTGCCGATCACCATCATTCGCAGGGACGCCGGGAGAGGCTTCTCCAGCCCACCCCCGCTCGGCCGGGCGGGAAGAAGGGAAGAGGCGACGGGAGGGAAGGAGGGGCAGGTTGCTGTTGGAGAGAGGAGGGTGGCCACGGTTGCTGCCCCACACCGGACTGCGACGTGGCTCACTCCTCCCCTTCGCTCCGGTATTTCCCACCCACTTACCTCCCCTACTCCCGCCCCAAGAGACAGCCGTCGGAAACGGGGACACGTCTTTCGAGGAGGCCTTCCTTCAGAATCCCTGCCAGGCAAGGCGAGGAGTCTGGGCTTAACCTGGGAGCCCCATGGGTACTCGAGACTGGGGCTAAGAGAGGGAAAAGGTTGTCGGGGGCTGCTCGAGTCCCACGCCGACAGTGAGGCTGCCGGGGCTCGGGTGCTCTGGCGGCTGGGGTGGGCATGGCCCTCCCCGCGCCATGCATCGCCCCCCGCGCCGCCCCTGGTTGTCATTATTAACAGTACTGTTCCTACTAATGCTGACGGTAAATTTAAGAGGCCTCTGCAGACGGAGGCCGGCGGCGGGACTGGAAGGGACAGAGGGCATGGGGAAGAGTCTTCCTGGGTAAGGCGGGCTCTGCTGGAGGGCAGCCCCCCCGGAGGGCAGTGGACCCGGGAAGAACGCTGCGCGTCGCTGCTGAAGCGCCGGCGGTGACCGGCACTTTCGGACACCAGGGGCCAATGAAAGGCAGCTGCCCCTCTCTACCACATCAGTGTCCAAGGGTCTGGGGTCGGAGGATCTCGACTCGGACCCCCTCGAAACTTTCACTGCTGCAGATATACCAATGGCCCTTACAATTCCTTGGCTGGACCTTTATCTGGCCATATTCTCACATAGCTTTACCGAAAATTGTCGGCATCTGTACCCGGCGGGTACATCCCCACGGTTGTGACTGCGACATTCGTCTCGACTTGCGCGCAATTTGCATGCCAGGATGGCATCATTCTTCCCTCTGTAATGCAAATGATGAAACAATGTGATTTGCCATACTATTGGAGCTTTTTGGAGCAGCTATTTGGAGCAGAGTGCATCAACCAGACTGTGGTTTCTGTAAGGTTATACAAGTTTTGTTAAACACAGGGAAAATAAGCCAACAGTGATATTTGTCAACACATTTCTGAATGTTTTTACCTTATATATGCTATAGCCCAAAAACCAAATAATGTAATGAGAAGTTGTGTTAATGCTACCGAATTAAACTAATAAGAATTAAAATATATTTAAAATCAGATTCTACTAATATAAAAATAAATATAACATAAACAGAAAAAAAAGCATTTTAAGCATCCTATATAACGTTCACAAATTTTCTTTAGTTTCTACCGATTATGGTTGTATATAAAATTATTAACAGAACAGAAACAGCTAAGCCAGACAACGTTGGAATTCCTATTACTTACATTACCAAAATAAAATCCTTCCAAAAATGCTATTCATTCTAATGAATGCAGAAATATTTTCCTTTTAATTTACTTATTTTCAAAATAAAACCTAAAACGTCTTAGAGCTGACTTCAGTTCACAATGAGAAGAGTTGGCATTATCCTTGCTGTAATGTGCCACTACCTGAAGCAGATAGAAATGAAGAAGGAAGCTCCTGAAATTGCTGTTTTCTTTTGGATTTTTGGTTGGCTTTGGTTTTTTTGGGTTTTTTTTTTTTTCCTTCCCTCAGTCTGTTTATAGCTACTGCTGTTGACTACATGTACTCATTTTCTCGTATGGAACACCGATTTTCGTGTGTCTGTGTCTTTCCGGACACACTGACGCCCAGGTTTTCTTCTTCGCCTTTTTTTGTTTGTTTTGGTTTTGTTTTTGGTTTTTTGTTTTTGTGGTAGGCATTCATGAGAGGCTTTCGACTTCGGAAATCAGCTAAGCTCTTTCTGGGCAGGTCATCTTCAGGCATCAGCTGCTATTGAACTCTAAGAATTCAGGTGAGATACAAAGTGGATTGTTAGACAGGAAATCATCAAATTGATTCTAAAGCCATTGAAATCGGTGCACCGGATTTTTAAAGAGTGAGAATTTGGCCCAGTTGTTTAAATTGCAAGGGTGTGTGGCTGTTTGTTTTAAAATGTAGCTCTCAAATTTATCTCTTGTTAACTTAGTTATAAAGATATGGCAGGTAAAGGCAAGGTATTCCGCTCTTTCAAAGGAATTTAAAGGGACGGGGAAACGACTGAAGTTAAACTTGTTTATTTCCAAATTCATTAGTGTTCCAGCCATGCAGCTGTACGGAACATAATTATGAGATAAAAAAGTTGTGCTAAAAGCCTGAAGCCACACAATAGGGGGTGAAGCATTTAAAATCCTTCTTAATTATTCTGGCCAAGGGAAATACTTAGTTCTATTTCCGTCTTTCCTCTAACGGTTTTCTCTCCTCAAAACTCTCATCGCGAATAGCACACCTGCATTTCTAACCAAAAGAGTAGAACATTCTGAAAACCGCCTGTCTGGGCAACGGGAGCCGGAGTCGGGATGCTCGGTCTGTGGCACTTCCTGAAGAGAGCTCGACTTTAAACAGGACATACTCGTGCTCCTCTTCCCCAGACAAAATCGCTTCAAGAGCATCGTAAGTATTAAAAGTAATATTTTTGCTTTAGTTATTTGAACAACTCAAGGTAGACTCCAGTCCTGCAGCTGCTACTCAGCCAAAACTTCCGTTATGGGGAGGGGACACTTTTTCTGGTGGAGAACTGAGCATTTCTCAAAAACGAGGATAGAAAGTTTTCTGTCTTCTTTGGAAACTGAGTCTTTTTTTTTTTTTTTTTCTTTTTAAACTCTGAGAGGAATGTTATTATAAAAACGAACTTAAGTAATAAAACGAGAACTTCTGAACATGCTTTAGCTTGGCACGTTTTACTTGAAGTCTTTGAAATAGGGTAAGATCCCACTCCCACTGCAGTCCAACACAATCCATCCTATGATTCTGTGATTTCGCGATTCTAAGATTCTATGATTCTACGATCGCGAAGTCCAGCGTGTGCACGGAGCCGCGCGGGACGTCCACGGCGGGAGGGACACAGTGATATCTCCATGGTTTCTGTGTGGGTGGGGAAGGAGATGTGAGCCTGCCCGACCTCGAAACCGAGGTGGGAGTTTCCCTGCTGGGAAGGTACCAATAGGCTCACCCCAATCAGCTATGTGAGGAACATAAGGCAGTACTTCCCTGAGCTCCACTGACTCATTTCAGCTGGGATCATTATTCCCATTAGAGGAAAACGAAAAGTGATATGAATTGTCTCAGTTACTTTCCTTTTTTTTTAGGTGAGTATGTATGTTTCCCAGACACGATTAAAGGGGATAATTTTCCCTAAGAACTGTAGGAACAATAGGATTTTTTTTTAACCCCTACATGAATAACTACAGTCGCTAAGGACCAAGGGGTTGGAAATTATCTAAAGGAGTGGTTCAACGCACAGTGATCGTGGACCTCTGACCCGGGATCCACCTGGAGGTGAGAACCAACCGTGAGCAGGAGCAAACTTGAAACCCTCACGTTGCTGTCACACTCCACCGCATGCATTAGGTGTTCCTATGTGCCTGCAGGCACTCACGTAACCTGCGGCACACAAAGCTCTGCGGCTGTGTGCTGTTAAGTGTAGATGCCAGTGAAAAGGGAGGGCTTTGGCCACCACAGGCAAAGCGGTTTTGAGGAAGGGTTCCCAGGCACAGTCCCTGACAGGTGAGAAAACACCCTCGTCCTGCGAGGACAGCTTCCCCCCAGACACAAGCTGTACGTTGCTTCTTTTCTCCTACTTGCAGAAAAAACAACCTTTACCTCATGGGCAGGTTGTCCAAATCTGGGACGGGAAGGAGAGCGGGACGCAGGGACACACCTCCCAGAGCAGGGAAAACTCTCTTTGCTGTGGTTTGGCAGGATGCAGCGCCATCCAGAGCAGACATTCGTGCAGGATGACGGAGACCACCCCTGCTTCTCAGCTGTCACCGGGACCTCACGTCCGCTCCGCCACCTCCAGCGAACTTCACCAAGTGAAACCTCCAGAGTTCGGGAAAATCACTACAAAAACCATATTTCTCTGCCTCCATCCTCTCCGTCTGGGTTAATACCCGGTTTTCCTCATGACATAATTGTTTCCGCCTGGTTTTCAAGCTCTCCTGAGCGGATCGATGCCTGTGCCTTACCCATCTGGTGGGGTGGGGGAGATATAATACCCCCTCCCAACAAACAACCAACCTCCAAATGGTATATTACACTGTGCCCGTTATTATTACCATTATAAACATGATTATCAATAACCATCATTAGCATTGTCACTAAAAAAAAGGTAGAAGAAACCAACCTGCCGAGGTAGAGTGGTTCACTGTCCCCGGAATGGACAGACAGACGGTAAGACGGACAGAGAGGAAGCAAGGGTCAGACTCCTCCCCGCCGGGTGAGAGTCACGGCTCGCCAGCGGTGGGTGCGCGGGGCGGTGCCGGGCCCGGGGCGGTGCCAGCGGCGATCCCGAGGGAGCGGGGGGCGCGGGGCGGGGCGGGGGATCGGGCGGGACGGGGGAAGGGCGGCGGATGCGGCGCTGCCGCCCTCTGACGGCACCACGCGGGAGCGCCTCACCCGGTACCCGCACACGCCGCATCCTGCCGCGTCCTCCGGCATCCCACAGCACCGTCCCCGCTGCCTCGGGGGCCCAGGAAACGCGGCAACATCCGAATAGGCAGGAAAAGTAGTGATAGGAACGATAAAGCAAGCGGCAGCAACGCGGAAGAGAGCAAGTGCAGCCTCTCCACCGTCCTTGTCTGTACTTTGAAAGGAAAAAAATAAAATAAAAATCGAAGTAAGTCTGAAAAAAAGGGAGATTTTCTGCTTTTTAAGAGATGCTCGAAACTTTGGAAAATGACTGTGAAATGCCGCGGTGAGCCTGCGGAGGGTTCCTCTGGATCAGCCGGGGCCCAAAGCAAAAAATAGAGCAAAAAGGTGAAAATTTGGAAAGGGTGAGGGGAGAATGCGAGGGAAGGGGGGAGAAAATTTGAAGAAAACACGGTGGAACGAGGCCAAGGAGAGGGTTCGTATTGAGAATGGGCGTGGAGACAGGCTGCTGAAAAGATGTGACAAAAAGAGATGAGATCTGAAAACACCTGCAGCAGGGAAAAGTAAAGTTGTGGTTTTTAGTTTGTTTATTTCTTTTCCTTTTAATATTTTTTAATGTATATGTTCAGTGGGGGGGGGG
>VZRV01006661.1:79109-202393 GCA_013398115.1 Falcunculus frontatus
AATGTATATGTTCGGGGGGGGGGTTGGGCTTGTTGGTTTGGGTTTTTTGGGTTTTATTTATCTATTTATGTATTAAAATTTTATTTCAATAATTTTATTTTATCTCTGTTAGGGGCATGCAGTGATTCTGTCAGCCGGGGCAGCTGCTTTCTGGTCCTCCCTACCCCGACCCACACATCTCCACGGAGGTTCCACGGCTGTCCAGAGAAAGAGGTGAGAGTTTGTAGGTCTGAATCTCTGTATGTGAAAGCTTCCTTCACGAAGCACAACTTGAGGGGTAAGTTCCCACCAGCCATCCCTTTTGTCACTGGTGACCAAATCTCACTTGTATTAGAAACTAACCCTTGAGCAGAACTAACCCTTGAAGGGAAATCCATGTTTATTAATGAGCATTAACTTTCTTGAGCCTAACAGACCCCTCCCAGTGACAGAGTTTTGCTGCTACTGAGAGTAAAACAAAAACTTTTTGAGATTGGCAGAAAACTGCTATTTAAGGTATCAGCTGACCCATTGAAAACTGTGTTCGCTAGGGCTGTGATGAAGAATCAGGGTCTTATCTTTCCTGGCAGGCCCTGTGTCGCGTTCCACTGTGGGGAACTGTGAGGAGTTCTTTTTTAAAAATGGATGGTCAGGAATGAAATGAAGCCAAACGAGGCGAACGTTGTATCTGAGAATCATTTATTGGTAACGAAAATGAGAAAGAAAAGGAGTTGCCCAAACGAAAGACAGCCAGAAGAGACAGAAAGGAAGAAAGGGAAATGGAAAAGGACTGGGGGAGAGGAGAGAGGAGGGACAGAGAGAACAAGAGGGCGTTCCCACCAGCGAGTCAGGGCAGTGCTGTCAGCATCCAGGCGGTGAGGGATGCGCACGCTGCCCGCCTGTGGCCGGGCTGGGTTTCAGCGAGCCCGCGGGGCTCCCGGAGGGGCGCGGCTCCACAGGCGGCTCCCGCTGTGACCGCCCCGGACATGGGGTGAGTGGGAGCTCGGATGGGAGCTCCAGGACCCTGCACAGGGTCGCGGCGACCGGCTGGATCAGGGCAGCAGGGCGGGCAGTGATGGCACGGCAGGGCTGGAAGCAAGCAGCCCGGGCAAGGACACGGGGCGAAGCGGCAGGGTGGCGGTCAGGGGCACAGGAAGGCAGCACAGGTGAGAGGGCGAACCAGCGAGGGCAGGAGAGCCAGAAGGCAGGGCAAAGGACGGAGCGAGCGGGAACAGCAAACAGTAGCAAGCCCCCACGAGCAGCAACGCAGGTAGTGTTCATACCCCCCTGGCCCCTCCCAAAGCCTGCCCACTAACAGGGAACCATTGGTCCGGTCCAACCTTTCTTTGCCATCCACTGGTGGAGACCTTTTCGCGCCTTGATTGGAGAAACCCCTGCACAGTGTCTCCTACTGCCTGCCTCATGGGAGGTGTTGCCAGGCAAAGTCCTCCTGGACTCAAGGCTTCTTCTGGTTGCCTCCTGCACGTGGTGCATGTGCACCCCTCCTCCACATGCCTCTGACAGCCCAGACAACCAGAGCTGAGGCAAACGAAAATGGCTGAATTCAATCTGAATTGGCTCCTCATACCCTGCTTCTCAAACAGCCCTTTTGCTTTGCTTGTGATTACTGACCCCAAATATGTGAACTAAATAGCTTTTCTTCCTAAAATATTATGGGGCTCTGTTGTGCTTTGAATGAGTTTTCAGATGAACCTATAAACACGAAAAACATTTTGTCTGGTGTTCAGCAACCGACATTCAAAAGGCAAGTGCAATGACAATAAAGCTCTAATTACTTGCAAATAAAATAATCTTTTACTTGCCTAAGGATTGTTGTAATCAAAATTATTTTCTGGGCTAAGCTTTTTTTTTTTTTTTTGTTCACAGAGATGCATTCAACAGTGCTCCTCTGTGACTTTATGTTTGAGAATTGTTAAATACAATGGTTAGATGCTCAGTTACTGCTCTTCAACTCTACCTAAATGCCTATCATATAATTTTGACAAACAGAAAAGAGACAATTAATAAAATGAAATTCAAAATCTGTTCTCAATTGGACACTTTTGAAAGAACAAGATCAATATGGATAGAAGTAACATGCACTTTTTTTCCTTATTGTGTCCAGAGCGATAGAGGTAAATGTTAGAAGTCAGATATCAAAAGCTGGAGCTGCCTGCTTCTGCCTCCATTCTTAGATCTAGTTTTGAGGATCCCCAGGTTTTCCATATATTTATAATTTCCTTATAAAACAAACTCTAGTCTCTGATATAGACATTCACTTTTTCAGCCAGAATCACTGCAGCACGTAACAACACCACTGTTGTTTTTGTAACCCATTAGTCACTTATCAAATAAATTGATATATTACAGAGGTACAAATACAAACCACCAAAATGAAATTTATACTTCCTTTTCTTTCCATTCACTTCATACATGCTTTGGGCTATATATCTTTTAAAATGTGGAGCAATACTGAGATTATGTATTTTTAAAAAAATGTAGAACCTAATTGTATTCAGGTTTGTTGTCGTGTACAGATGTAATGCTACAACTCCTATGGCATATTGTCATCCTGACAGCTTCACTTTCTGACTTAGAGGTGATTTTATAAGATCACTTCTTCTCTTAATGCAGTGAAGCCTCTTGACTTGGAGCATAAGCAATTACAAGACTTTCACTAAACTTCCCAAAAGCAAAAGAGGAGCTTCATTCCTGGTAATGCAATCCACAGCACTGGGCTAGAATTAAGAAGCACAGACAGACCACAACTGTAGTGATTTCAAAGTTAATACATGCACTTTGCAAACATTTGCAAGATTAAAAATTTCATTAAGCACACATTTAAAAATTGAGGTAATGTATTTTGTGATTTTGCGAAGTGGATGAAAGCACCAATTTATCTCCGAGTTGATCTCAGTGGGAGAGTGAGAATCTGTCAGACCGACTCATAACACCTTATTTCGGCAGTAAAGAGATGAGCACTTTTGTTGATGGAATTAGCTTAGGTGGAAGAAGGAACTATTTTAAACACAAATAAAATTACATTGTCTTTTCTACTCCCTGATCCTTGATACAGTTCATATTGACAAATATTTGGTAGGCCAGAAAGCAACAAGTATTCCCTCTTCGTAGTATAACTGAATATTTCAATAAATGTTACTTTTTTGGCTGCACTGGATAAAATAATATCTATCAGTTTCCAGGAGAGATTAACGAAAACAAGCACCTGCCTTTTAGAAAATATAAGTTTTTTTCTTTTAAAACCCATTTTTGACAGCAAAAAATCCTTCTAATTTCCTAAAAGTGGCTACTTGTCTCCCTTACTTACCCCTAAAAACAAATCACCTTTTAAAACTGGAAGTAAAGAATGTGATTAAGAAAACAACGGTGAGTAAAACACGAAACTCTACTTGCACTCTGTGCTCTCAAATGAGAAAGAGCAGATAGTCAAATAGTTATGATATTGCTAGCAATTTTCCCCAAAGAAGTAATTAAAGCATTGCTGTATAGATGGCACTACTGGAAGACAATGCTGAGTTAAACAGGTTGTTTTGTTACTTATTTAGTAAAAGGAAAAATGAAGAAAACCTACCCTTTGTACAGATAGGCATATTTTCACAATCATACACATTTCCTGCTACACACCTTGTCCTTATAGCCTGACTTCACTGTTTTAAAATGAGACTAGCATGAAGGACTGAGCTGTTCAGGCATTCCTGAAGAGTTCTTAATTTTTACTTTGAATGGTTTCATTCTTGGCCACAGGAGTTTTCATCCTTGGCAACAGGACAGCGATCTCCCTTCACTCATGAAATTTAGCATCGTTACATGATGTGTGATTTGGAGGGACTGAATGGCAGGGCCTGGTCTGTCCCTGACATTTTTGGGGATTCCGGCAATGATGGTAATTACAAGGATGGGTGGTTCAGAGACTCCACAGATTTAGCTGTGGATATTGATACTCTTCAGCAGCAGAAATAAATGAATCAGCCAAGTATGTATCACTCATTTTCCCTGATACCTCACTGTTACTGCTGTGTTTGTGACAAGCAACCTTGTATGAGATCTTGGTTTGTTTGCAAACACCCTCCACTGCTGCCAAAATAGGGATGCAGTGTATGACAACCCTTGTTTCCTTCTAATGTCCGTTTGTGTTTTCCATTCTTTTCAGATGGTACTGCTGGTTGGGTTTTCAGATCAAGACTAACTGTTGAAATTTCCCCATAAAACTTTTCTTCCCTCAATTTATTGTGCTGGTGACAAAGGTAGCTTCTCAATACTTCCCACCGTATTGTAGCCATACAATAGCAACAGCAGCAACCCTTCCTGCTGAATTGTCCAAATGCTGATTCTCACATTTGCTACTGCTAGGTAAATATATCACATGTTTCGCATTCAGCATGAGATTTCTTTCCTGTTGCCCACAGCTTGTCTGGAAGGCAGGGGTGATGCAACTTGTGTGTCTCAAAGAGATGACAAGCATCTGTCCTTTGATCACCCTTCTGTCCTCTTACATGAAGTATTGTGTTTCTTTGGTGAACTGCTCACTGTCTACTTCCTCACTTTCACCCATCCCAACTAATGAAGTCTACGTTCATCTTGTCTGCTCTGCTTTTGGGACCATATTTGTTGTCTACCGTGTTGACAAAGACACACCAAAAAATCTCACTGGTGATACATTTTGAAATGAGTAGTTTTCTAGGACAGCGTCATATTCTATGTGACCAAAAATTGATGCTTTGCTGGGAAAATGATTTGAATTTACACATAGACTTTTGGATCTTTTCAGTCTCAAGGAACAAGGATAACACTGACTGCAAATAGAAGAAGAGTGGATATTGGAAAATTCAGTGCTTTTCCTGTGATAATTTTTAAAAGTATATTAGGTACATAATTGACACTACTGAGGACCATTTGTCAGCAAGACCTTGAGTGGTTGTGAATGACAATTACTTTACATTTCTTCAAAGGTGTGTATTACTGCCAGTAAAAACCCTTTTTCTACTCAACAGAAGTACCAAGGACAGTCTTGAATCACTCAAGATAAAGTATCTGTCTCTATGTATAGTCCTAATTTTTTTAATGCAGTAAAGTTATGTATGAAAATTTAAATAATTAATGATTAATCTGACACAGCATAGTGAAGAACAAGATGGCAGCGCAAAGAGCGCCAAGTAACGGTTTTATGGAAAATGACTTTAATAAAAAAAAAGACTTTTTTGTAAGATATCTGAGTTGACTGATAAGAGTAACTGTGTAGTTCTGCACAGGGCAGTTTGATTTAGCAATGCCTGACAGTCTGACTGAAGACTATCAGGTTATCAATACAATACATATTGTAACGACTTAGGAACTGGTTAACCAGTAGGCCTCAAAAATTGGTGTCAGTGGAAAAATTCTCAGATGAAGTGTTTTCCTGACAGGAGTCTTACTGCTCAGTTGATGGCTCTGTGCTTTCCAATATTTTATTAGCTATTTGAGACTAAACAAAACACCCTCAACTGGCAACTGCAGATTGTTTGGACAAGGAGAAATAATGTTAGTTATATGGAAGTCACAGAGTGTATTCTAGTTCTGACTTGTGTCGGTCAAAGCATTTTCTAGCATGTGCAAGTCAAATGCAAAGTCATGCATCGTGGGTCAATGATTGCAGCCACCAGCAGAGTGGAGCTTCTTTTGAAAAGCAGTAACCTTGTTGAGCATCTACAGTAATTCTCATCTTGAGACTGTCAGAAAGAAAACCCCAAAACCACTTGTTCTGAAAAGGTGATGTGCAGAACGATTGTTTTGCATTTTTGTACAATTCAGGAACAGTATGTCACGTGAGGACATTCCCTCATGAGGGAACATTCCCTCATGTTCACACATTCTCAGGTCCATTTTTAAGAACAGAAGCTGAAAAATCTGAGGAATCTAAAAGCTGTTTGAATACTGGGAAAAACAAAAGCCTAAGACAGGTACATAAATGTTTATTAAAAACATTTCACGTTTATTAAAAATGACAACGATAACGACAACAGCAACAACAGCAACAAGAAGTCTGGTCGATGTAAGAAAAGTAGCTTTACCGACTCTAAAGCACTGAAGGGGTCTTTCTTGTGGGAAGTAGTTTTTATTTGTCAAGAGTAGGCACAAATCTTTAGCAGACAGAGGATGCCACAGGGACAAGGGAAGTGAAGCACTTAAGCCTGGTTATCTTGCCTCACAGGTGTATTTTGGCACATCAGTGAGCTCAGTGCAAGGTGAGAATCTGCTTCCCACAAGACATCAAAACTCAGCTGAGATGATCTCAGATTCAGTCTGTTTTTCTAATCTGAAGGGGATCACTTAAACCCTCTAACTTGAAAAAAAATGGGAGGCTATTCCCTGCTGGTACTCAACAGTCACTGGAGGGAGACAAAGTCCTCTATGAGAGCATTTAGGGACTGTTTTCAGAAGGAGCACTTTATAGCTGTACAGCATGTCTAGAAAGAGAACTCTTTCCTGAGAGGCAGAGGTGACACGGTGCTGATGGGAGCTGCCTCCATTGCTGCTCAGCAGCTGGAGGCACCTAAAAAGTGTTTATGCAAGCAAGGAGTGGGTCAGAATATCCCAAAAGTGCTGTCTGAAGTGTCTCAGGAAGCAGTCTCCAGGAAGAGGATGGACCAGGAGCTGGTGGTATTTCATGTGCTGTGTCTGCACAGAAACAAAGCAAGACAGGGTAATTGAAAGTCTAAACTTTGCTCTGGAACAGATGTCAGTATGAATGGCATGCCTGGTTGTTTGGATGCCAGGTTCACAACGTCAGTTTCTGAGACAGGAGTGTCAGACACCTAGACTGTGAAGGTTTAGTTTCATGTGTATCTGTTGTTTGGGAGAAGTGGTTTTCTGCTGCAGGCAATGGGAGACAAAGTGGGGACAAAAGCTGGTAGCACAGCAAGAATCTGGCTTCCCTTCGTGCAAAACCGAGAAGTATAACTGTTCCTGAGGAAGAAAACATTCCAGCTGCCAGACCACATGCACCTCTGTAAGCAAAGAAAATCAAAGTGTGCTGTAAAAATTCACTGGCAAAAATTCCTGTGTTTTCAGGTTACAGGTAGTCCACAGTTTGGGACTGAGCCCTCATAGTACCTTGGGTTGCCTGCCAACCCCGCCAGTGCCAGCAACAGAACCTGGTGGAAGTACTGTCCATGGCTACACTTGATAAGCCACATGGTAAATAAGTGAGCTGGCAACACCAGCTCCCATTCTACTCCACCTTTAGATATTAAAAGATGGTGGTAGTAGAAAAAAAGTCACCTCTTTGGATTTCCACTAGACCTCCTCCCTCAAGATCTCTCTTCAATATATGCTACTGCTTTCTGAAATTGGACATATATGAAAAAGAGAGTCTTGTCATCTTCTTTTAGTCCTTTTTCACTCTCTTTTCTTTGTCCTTAATGACATCTCTGTGGTGACAAGGGCTTCCCAACTTGAATTTTTTTTTTTAGTGTCACCTCTGTCTTTTTTTTTTTTTGTATAGAAACTTGTCAGATCACATCACTTCTCCCTGCATATCAGAGGACAGAGGAAAAAAGCCACTGCAGTGCCTGTAATTCAAAATAGTTCTGTGCTGTTTCCTAGCTTTGCCCTGAGGAAGTACATGCAACAATATACTCTCAGGTTTGGCTTACAGAGATGGCAATTCAGGTTGTTAGCTGATTGTTCTATTTCATGACCTGAAGTAATACAACCAGTAATACAATGAACATCTCTGAACAATTTTTTTCCCTGTAGCCAGCCTTTTTTTTGATATGGATTGTCTGGTGACTTATCTTAAAAACATGCCCTCACAAAGACTATGGAGGTAAAAAACCAGACAGTGATGATAAACTTTCACCTGCTACTGATTTTGCACAAAAGAAGGGTTTTTTATTAAGTTCATAAAGTCTTCTAAAGATTTATACTTAAGTTCCATTATTGTGTATCATAAATGATAAATTTAACTATAGCACAACTATATACTTAACTACACATTTAATTTGTCTTATTTAAGCTTAGTAAATGATGGAAAATATTTGCCATGTAGTGTTTAACTGCAAACCCACATATAATAATGAGTGATCCTCAAAGTGTCTTCAAATACACCACAGGCTTCTTTGAAGAGAAGATAATGTCAAGTCATTAAAAAAATCAAAACAAAAGAGCAGTTTCCATCTCTGCATTCAGAGATTCGAGGTCAGAAAGAACTGTTTGTGTGACATAGTCAGACGCTTTTGTTTCCAAGATGTAGAAGGAAGATAACGAGAGCTGCATTTTTACCAAAATCTTGTGAGCTGTGACCAGCAAAGCAGCACTAGCAGTTTCTATAGCTACTTTATCTGATGGGAGCTGCTGCCACGCCTCTATCAAAACACAGTTATTAACACAACCAGACAAAGAGAGAAGGGCGCTTGATTGATCACACAACAGTGGATTTGTGCCATGAGACCTGTCCTTGTCTTCCTCACTTTGGAAAGTATCTGCTCCTGTAGAAGAAAAGGAGCTCTGGCTGCTCACCCAGGAGCTGGGAATGGGAACACTGAGGAGGAATGCAGATTCAAGTTCCCACCAGGAGGAAGAGAATTTGAAAATCACTCTTTAATTGCTTTGCCATTTTTTACTTTGTGAAACCCATGCATGAGGAGCTGGGATTAGCAGACAAGAGGACAGATACTGCGTTCAGAGCACAGCTTGGACTGATGGGGTCTGTGCAGGAAAACTGGCAGGTGCATAAGGGAGATGCCTGGGTGCTGCTAGGCAAAGCACATTTTGTCTGCCCACAGCAGTGGTCAGGCAGCTCCTGATGCCACTGATAAACCTTAGGAAAGTGGCTTTGAACATACAGGTCCTACTCCAAAGCCCACTGAAGGCAATTGGACCCATTCTAACACCTTCCATGAACTTCATCTTGAAACATGCACTGCAGATCTGCCTGGTCAGTTCAAGCAAACTGGTTATAAAGCTGTGCAGGAGTGTCTGCATGAAATGCTTTGATCAGGCTTGAATTTCACCTTTCTTTGTCTACACAGCTGGACGTGTAGTCACACAAGTGGTGCCAGGTCATCAGTCTCTCTGCTCCTTCACAGAGATGGAACAAATTCCAGCAACAGAGATGTTTCTGCATCTCAGCACGCAAACCATGGTAAGCCTTTCGTCCCCCGTCACCAAGAACATAGTGTGTATGTCCTCATTTGTCTTTTGTTTACTTAGAAATTTGCAGTTGAAAAGGTCTTGAATCGATCAGGAGTATCTTTGACACAGGAGAAAACTCAGACGCAGGAAGAACAGCTTGCCTGTCAAGATTTGCAGAATTTGTATTCCTTTAAATTTAAATCGTAATTAAGGTGAAAAGATTGCCTAGAAAAGTTTCTAAGTATCTAACATATAGTTAGTAACAATATGAAGTCATCTGATCTGAAAATATCTTAGTTAAAAAAGATTTGTTGCTGTCCTACATCACTTCAGGAAGAATTTTCCCGCTGCTCTCCAAAGAAATATTAATGAACAGATATATTTTTCAACATGCCCAGAAAAGGGACAGACCCAAATCAGACACATTACACAACAGAGAAGAGATTAAGGGTATTGGTGCAACCTTAACTTCAAGGTGACACCTATGAGCTGTGGCCTGGCACGACTTTGAAGACTCACAGTCTTTTAACGAAGACTTTTAGAACCGTTTCTGTCTTGTTGTTTGTCTATTCACTAACTCTGTTATTAAAATTGTAATTTTAGTCCTCTAGTATTCATAAAAAGTTACTTTGGAATTAAAAGAGGACAGGGTATCAGAATGCTACTTATGCTTCCATCACCTGAGTACCCAAGAGATCAAAGCAAGTTGCTTTTTTTCCTTTGGGCAATGCGAGGACAGCATGAGATTTTTCCACATATTCTAGCCACAGAGAAGAGTTTTACACTGTAAATTAAACTCAGTCCTGCTTAGCCTGTATGCTGGTATAAAACAGCATTAACCTCAGGGAAATTAAATCACCCATGAGTGAGGCTGAGCCAAGGTGCTGCTGTGCAAGGGCTGTGTGTCAGTCTCTGGCTGACTCTTTGCCTTTATCAGCTAAACCTGGTATAGTGAGCAAAGGAGTGGGACCACTTGCTGATGGAGAACATGGTTGGAACTGTTCTCCAAAAATCAGGGAGGCAGTGGTGAAATATGAATTTTCTTTAAAGTAACTGGATGTAGTCCAATGAGTAGAAGAGACTTTTAAAGTTTTTTCTTTGTTTTTTAAATTTTTTTTTAAATAAGGAACAGAGGAACACTCTGGGGTCACTGACTGTCAAAGAGCAAGATCAGAGGCAATCCAGGTGCCTGGGAGATGGAAAGGAAGTGTCTTCCTGAAACCTAATATCCTGTGACTCCAAAAAACAGAGTAGAAAAACAGTCAAGGAGAGACACATACTTCTCCTTGAAGCAAAACTATCTTCCTTATAATCCAGTAGGCTGGAGAAATCTGTTGCCATTCAGAAAGTGGGAAGAGGAAAGGTCTTGCTGATGTCTGTCTCTTCAGCAGCTATTGATAGAATATTTAAAGGAAGACTGATGTTAACATCAGCTGAAAAACTACCCAAGCTCAGATAAATAGCCTTCCTCCAGCTGCCAGCATGGCTATAGAAATTTCTCAGAAACAGCAGCCGGTGTGTTTGGCTTTGTCAGAAGAAATAAGTGCAAGTGGGCAGCTGAGACTCTCACAGCTATGAAAACATTCATAATAAGAGACCATATTGGATAAAAATGATCTGGAGAGTTATAGTGCCTACTGAAAAATTACCCCTAGATTAAGGAATCTTTAACTAGCTTTTATATAGCCTCATTTTTCCATGTTTGGCAAACAGAACAAATATGATGTAAACTGCCTCTTCATAGGGTAAATACATTTTATTGTGTTCTTTCTTCCAGCTTCTTACTAGGGGAAAGTAGTATTTCCATTAGTAAGGAATCACAGGGTGATTTTAAAACTTAACAGAGAACAAACCTTTTGGTGCAGCCTAACTGATAGCTTCTTTTATTATACACCCACAATAAGCCAGAAGCTGAGTCTTGATATCCTCAAAGAGGTGTATGATGAGAGCCTTGGCTGAGCTGAGCTTTCGGGTGGCACTGTCTGAATTTGTCATATTGTCAGCATTCTTATTAGTGCTATCACTCAAGCAAGGTTTTCTTAAAAAGTTAGTTCTTAAACACAAAAACCCTTTAAATAACAGGATATCAGGAAGAGATACTAAATGAGGATAGGTGAACTCTCTCTTCCCTCTGTACTTCCCTCTGTAATCTTGTAATCTTCGTTACTGGTCGCATACTCCATTCCAGTAGCAAATGATGGTATCGTACACTGTACAATCTTCACACAATTCCCCTCAGCCTCTCAGGAAACATTCCTTCCCTCTTTCTTTTCCATAATTTCTGGGTGGGTGATTTATTATGGATACATGATCAGTACCCCATCCCTGCTAAGACTGGAGTGAAACTCTGCTCTTTTTCTCCCAGGGGAGGCTCTGTTTCCCTGTTTTTCCAGAGGACTTTGACTGCCTAAAATAGTAAGAGCCATGGTAGAGCAAACGGTTGGTTTCTCACAGTCCTTCAAACAAAGCACACAGTAAACTGCAAGCAGATAACACCGTGCTGCACAAGGTGTATCACCTTTGGGGCATGTGATGAAGCAGCAGAAGGGAGAACCCAGTCAAAGAAATCGTCTCATAGGAGAAAATTACTTCATAATTTATAAAAAACCCTTGAAAAGCCTTAGAATTATAAGCAGTTGATTATCGTTTCCATGTTTCCTCCTTCAATACCCTCATTCAGATGTTACTCAGCCTGGGAGCGAACAACATGTCCAAACAGCAACACGTCGACTGACCACAAATTCGCAGCTAAAATTTTCTGTTTAAAATTATGTCTTTCTCTAGAAACATATGACTAATTCTCTTCCTAATAGCATTCTTCCCTAAGTTCTGGTAAGTTATGTAGGAATATTACAAGGAAAAATTAGAAAGGAGCAAACTGGTATCTTGTATAACTGGCATTTAAAAAAAAAAAGAAATTATGACAAATGAGGAGAAATTTGGGATATCACTTTGCAGGAGGAAATATTCTGAAAAATTAAATCCATTAAGTTCCTACAAAAATCCTATTGCATTAAATTGTGTCTATTTTCTGTTCTCTATCTTAAAATGTAGACGTCCAGTATAAAAAGCCATGTGTTTCAGAGTCAAGGCTCAGTGCCAGATTCTGCCCTTGGGTCACAACCCTTTGCAGTGTAATAGACTGGGGAAAGAGTGACTGGAAAGCTTTCACTTTGGTGAAACTGGTGAGATTTTGCTTTTTCTGGTGGGAAAGGACCTGGAGATGCTGGCTGACGGTGGCTAACCATGAGCCAGTGTGGGCCCAGGTGGCCAAGGAAGCCAATGGCATCCTGGCTTGGGTCAGGCATAGTGTGGCAAGCAGAACCAGGACAGAGATTGTTCCCCTGAACTGGGCACTGGTGAGGCCACACCTCGAGTGATGCGTTCGCTTTTGGGCACCTCATGACTCAAAAGATATTGAGGCTCTGCAGTCAGTCCAGAGAAGGTCTATGGAATTCGGAATGGATCTGGAGCACAAGTCTGATGGGGAGCAGCTGAGAGAGCTGCAGGGGGCTCAACCTAGAGAAAAGGAGGCTCGGGTGGAACCTTGTCGCTCTCTACAGATGCCTTAAAGGAGCTTGTAGCCAGGTGAGTTTTGGTGTCATCTCCCAGAAAACCAGTGAGAGGACAAAAGGAAAAAGCCTCATGTTGGGCCAGAGGAGTTTTAGATTGGAATATTAGGAACATTTTTCTTACTGAAAGGGTTGTCAAGCCCTGGTAGAGGTTGCCCAGGGCAGTGGTGAAGTCACCAACCCTAGAGGGGTTGAAAATGCATTTTGGTGTTATACCTAGGGAGGTGGTTTCATAGTGGACTTGGCAAAGTTGGGTTAAGGGCTGGACTTGATAACTTTAGAGGCCTTTTCCCACCTAAACGATTCTATGATTCCAGCCAGGGCAAATCTACAATACAGCAGAATGGGGCTGGGGGAAGGAAGAGGTTTTTCTCTTTTCAGCCTCTCCTAGGCTGAGCAACTCTAACCCTAATCCTAATCCTAACCCTAGCCCTAGCCCTAATCCTAACCCTAACGCTAGTCCTAACCCTAACCCTAACCCTAACCCTAGCCCTAGCCCTAACCCCAACCCTAACCCCAACCCTAACCCTAAATCTAACCCTTTTCCCATCAGGAAAGTGGAGAGAGGGACAGCTGAAAGTTTGTTATGGCATTGCCTTCATTGGCTATACAAGTTGCTGGAGCACCTATTTTTCTGTGGCTTTCCTGTGATCACTTTCCCCTAAAACAACAGTTCAGTTGTTTCAAAAGCTACTGTTCCTCTCACAGATTTCTGAAGCAGAAAGAATTTTGTTTTCTCTGAACCATACTGACATAAGATGGGTTTTGTCCGTATTTTTCAGTGTCCTGAAAAATTCTTAGAATAAAAAGAATTAAAGAGAGGAAATATTAGATATTTTTGTATATTAGTCAATACATTGACTCAGGAATTTAACTGCAATATTTCCTCTGGTATTTAATAGGTGTGAGGCTCAGAAAGAGCAGCAGTAGAAAGAAATTTCCATGAAAATGTCAGAAGGTGGTTGATAGCTATCTGTTGCATGCTGGAAGAAGAAAAGACCTGCAAATTGTGCCAAACCATAATACACTTGAAGTATATCCACATGTCTTCCTGAAGATGTATAGTGAATCAGCCCCAAACACTTGATTGGAGAAATTACCTGTATTTTCAGGAGGCAGGGTGTGTAATTCCTGTGCTACATTGAGAAGTTTCACGATCAGTCATTTTTGTTCTGAAAACCTGAAAACCTTAAGCCACTGTTCTTCCTCTGTTCAAGGTCCTTTAACCTTTTAAAATGGATTAGAAGTCATTGCACTGGTAACTTTCATTGTTTTATTTGCAGGTTGATCTGCAGTTCTGCAAACTCCCAACCAATTGCTATTTACACTTGTGAGGGACACCCACAATGACATGTGAAAAGCTCAGTCAGGATTGTTTTTACCACTATTTAAATGTAACTTCTCTTTTTGACC
Source organism: Falcunculus frontatus (assembly GCA_013398115.1). Lineage (NCBI taxonomy): Eukaryota > Metazoa > Chordata > Aves > Passeriformes > Falcunculus > Falcunculus frontatus. Next base: position 93,206 of record VZRV01006661.1, read on the forward strand.
ATTCAAATTTAGAACAGCTGACATTTCAAATAGATTTCAGAAAGAGGACACTGGAATGATGTTTGCAAACTATTTGCTTTTCTTGTATGCTTTTCATTTCTCCAGTTGTCTTCTGTCTGTCTTCTACCTTGGGACAAAGTCTGTTTTTCTGCAAGAATTGAACAATTTGATAGATTGAATTGCTCCATTTATATTCAAAGGGTATAAATAGCAAAGAAGTCATTGCAGGAGGCAATTGTGTTTGGCTCAGCCTCTGCCTCTGCATGCTAAGGTAATACAGGAGAGGTTTTAAAAAATGATTGTTATATTTATGCTGCATCTGTCATGATCATTTCTCATGAGCTGCTATATTACCCTCACTAAATGATTTCGTGGTTAGACTGTTACTAAACTTAACTAGTTCACTGTCTCAGGGATCCAAAAACATTTTAGGAAACTCTGAAAATATCCCAGTCTACATGCAGAGACATTAGAGGCAGTAGAAAACATCATCCAACAGCCTTTGATTTTGATCCATGCAATCTATCTGTGGAATTTTGCCCAGGAGTTTCTGCACTTAGCACTCTAATTCTGATTAAACTACGGCATTCTTGTTAAGCTGGTTGGTCTAGATACTGTAAACAAAGTCTGCACAGGATGGCTAATCCAGCATATCCATTTGCATGCTGGTCTGATGGGCTACTTTCAAAAGCAATCTTAAGCTCTGACATGAGCGCATGGAGTATATTTCCTGATAATGTTGTTTTGTGAAATTTTCTGTGTAACTGGGCACTCTGACAGTGAACAAATATTTCATTATTTGTTGTCTGCGTATGTGTGATTTATTAATTAAAGTTTGATGACTAATACTGGCATATTTACACATGCAAGCAATTTTTTTTTCATGGTGAGAGCAGTCTCATTGCATTAGCTGGCACTTTGCAGGTGACTACAAATCCATCTTTTGAGCAAAGTTCTGGTATGTGGTTGAACAGCAGGTATGTGAAATTACAGATCCATGTTTGCATTCATGTTATCACTTTGTTTTCACTTCCCATCTCTATACTTATACGCTGATATTTTCTCATTCCTGCATGTGCATGTTAATTCTATCAATCACGCATCCTTAACTGTACCCCTGTGTCTATAATTTATGCAGTTATTCATTTTTGCCTGGCTGTTGTGGGATAAATGAACAGTCGCATGTTTACACTTAAGTCAGCTGGGTGTACCGCAAAATATCGGAAAAGCACACATTCACAGATTTATTTAGGTTTGAAAAGATCTCCGAGATCATTGAATCCAGCCTTTTTCTGATCACCACCTTGTCAACTAAACCGTAGCACTAAGTTCAGTTGTTTCTTGAATACCTTTAGGGATTGTGACTCCACCACCTCCCAGGGCAGCAGTTCCAATGTTTAACAATCCTTTTTGTGAAGAAATTCTTACTGGTGTCCAACCCAAATCTCCCCTGACACAGGCTGAGGCCATTTCCTCTTGTTCTGTCTCTGGTTGCCTGGGAGAAGAGACCGAGCTCCACCTGGCTGCAACCTTCTTTCAGGGAGTTGGAGAGAGTGATGAAGTCACTCCTGAGTCTCCTTTTCTCCAGGCTGAACAATCCCAGCTCTCTCAGCCTCTCCTCATATCACTTACCCTTTAGACCTTCTCCAGCTTCATTGGAGAACCCTTCTATGGATTCACTCCAGCACTGCCATGACTTTATTGAAGTGAAAGGTCCAGAAATGAACACAGCACTCAAGGTGTGGCCTCACCAGTGCTGAGACAGTCACTGCCCTGGTCCTGCTGGCCACACTGTTGCTGATACAAGCCAGGATGCCTTTGGCCTTCTTGTCCTCCTGGGTAAAACTCACTCTGTCCTGCTGTCTGTTGACCAGCACCCCCAGGTCCTTTTCCATCAGGCAGCTTCCCAGTCACTCTTTCCCAAGCCTGTAGCACTGCATGGGGTTATTGTAGCCAAAGTGTGAGACTTGTCACTTGGCCTTGTTGAAGCTCATACCATTGGTCTCAGTCCATCAGTCCAGCCTGTCCAGATCCATCTTCAGAGCTTTCCTACCCTCCAGCAGATCAACACTCCCACCCAATTTAGTGTCGTACTTTCTGAGTGTGCACTCAGTCCCCTTGTCCAGATCATCAGTAGTATTGAACAAGACTGGCCCCAACACTGAGACCTGGGGAACACCACAGGTGACCAACAGCCAGGAAGCAGCACCATTCACCACCATTCTCTGGGCCTGGCCATCCAGCCAGTTCTTAACCCAACAAAGAGTGCACCTGTCCAATCTGTGGGCTGACAGCTTTTCAAGGAGAATGCCGTGAGACACAGTTCAAAGACTTTGCTATGTCCACATAGACAATGTCCATAACTTTCCTTTCATCCACCAGGTAAGTGACGTGGTAATAAAAGGAGATCAGGTTGATCAGGCAGGACCTGCCTTTCCTAAAACCCTTCTGCTGATCCCCTGGTTGTCCTGTAGGTGATGAGTGATCACACTCAGATGGTCTGCTCCATAATCCTCCTGGACACAGAGGTCCGGCTGATAGGCTGGTAGTTCCTCAGATCTTTCCAGCTGTTCTTGGAGATGTAGATCACATTGGCCAACCTGTGGTCATCTGGGAGCTTCCCAGCTAACCAGGACAGAGTATAAATGATGGATAGTGGCTTGGAAAGGCTTTTCTACCAGCTCCCTCTGTACCCTTGGACGAATCCTATCCAGTCCCAGAGACTTATGAGACTCTAAATGGCTCAGCAGGTCAGTAACTACTTTCTCTTGGATTGCAGGGGGACTATTCTGCTTCCTATCTAGCAGTCCAGGGGTCTGGTTTCCCTAAGAATAACTGGTCTTACTGTTAAAGAATGAGGCAAAGAAGCCATTAAGTACCTCAGCCTTTACCTTGTCCTTGCTGACATGGTCCCCCCTGTGTTCAATAAAGCATGGCGATTTTCTTTGGCTCTCCTTTTGTCACTGATGTATTATAAAAACATTTTCTTAACATCTTTCACACCAGTGATTGACCATATTGAATTCTACTTGAGCTTTTTCCTTTCTAATTTTCTCTCTACATGACCTAATGACATCTTGTATTCTTCCTGAGTTGCATGCCCCTTCTTCCAAAGGTCATAAATTCTCTTTTTTTCCCCAGAGTTCCTGCAAAAGCAAAGCCATGCTAAATGACAGGTTTAACTCTTGGCTGATTATGTGTGCTGAATGCTTCATCTGTACTCTATTAATTTCCAGCACTGTAAAATCAATACGCATAATCTGAAAAAAAAAAGGTTTGCAGGGAAAATTAAGGTGGTTATATAATGTGATGTCTAGACACAAGAACTGCCACATGGGATCACATCAAAAGTCCACTTATCTCATTATCCTCTCCCTGACAGTAGTCTGTAGGGAATTTTCAGGGAGGAGAACACACACACACACACACACAAAAAAAAAGCATACATGAATTGTTCCCTAAAATGCTTCTCATTTTCCAAAAATAAGCCATGGAAAATCTTCCTTTACTCTAGCTGGATGCTGTAAGTTTATCATCATGCTTAACAAGACAACTGGAGCTATGCCCTTTTAAATTAGCAAACCCATTATGAACTTAACCAGGATGTTTGCTTTCAGAATCCTTTAGGGCCAAAATTCCTACTACTTAATTACACATAATATTGGTCATCATATGCCCTTGTGAACCTGCTGTCTGATGCTTTCTTTGTATATATCCCATGCTTTCAATGTTTTTGAGGGAGAGCACATAGTATTTTCCTGCAGATCTGCTGCCTCCATATTATTCATGTAAGGATATACTATCTCATTCACATATTTTCCAAGTGGAAAATTCATATTTTATGTAGTTTCTCCTTTCAAGCAAATTTGTCTCCTGCCCATCTTGTTCTGTATTCAGAACAGGCAGAGTAATACGTATTAGATCAAGGTTTCCAACTGTAAAAATGCAACTGTAAAGGACATCATAATGGTGTTTTCTAGCTCTCACTCCCCCCCAGAAAATGTTACCATAGTGTAAAGGGTTGCAAAAAAGTGACTTGGGCCTCATAGGATGCTGCATTTTCACTGTGAGACTGAAAACCCTTTCCTGAGCAACTCTACAGAAAATAATTAACTATGTAATGTGCTGCCAGAACAAAATAATGATTTATGCCAATTATGTTTATCATGAAAACACACTAGGTTTTATCACTTAGTTTTTCCTGCACAGTTAGGTCTTCTATTACACCATTTCATGTCTTTGGTCAAAGAAGTAAAACTTTCACAGCTAATTATGATCAACCCCTGCCCCCAGAAGGTCGCTACGTTTTGTAACCTAAAAGAACTTATAGATCATTGTCCAGATAAGTACAGACAGATACTTCAAGCTGAAAACTTTGGGCAGACTTTGAATGAACCACAGACGGAAGCACAAAGCCAGAAGAGGGTAGAAAGGACAATTAGAACAGCATACTTTGCTGCCTTCAGAAGCAATGTACTCGATTCAAGTTCAGCATTCACACAAGTATTCTCATGTTAGCCTTCAAGTATCTTTAGGAATCAAGGGGATGCAGAGGGGAACCAAAGCATGCTACAATATCTGCTGGAAGAGGAGAAAGAAATAACTTCAGTAGTAGAAGACTACTGTTAACCAAAATATCTGCTCACAACAGAGTTATCTTGGATGTGTCTACATGGAGTGCAGAGAATGCAGTATGGATTTACCTATAGCAGATGCTCTCAATACTTACTGTAAAGCATTAAGTGCAATACATGAATACAAAATGTAGCCCTATGGCAAAGCAGTCTGAATGTCTCAAAATCAGGCACTCCAGAAAACTGGAGTTCCATGAATCAGTTTAGATGGAGAAGGTAAAACCTTGTTGTCTTGGTAAATTTCCACTGAATTAATGAGGAATAGGCTACGTCTGTCAATAGAGACATGAACAATATCTTTTTGCTGCTTACAGACTTAATGATCTGATTTTTAAATATCATTCCTCCTTGCTGTTCCTTGGGTTCTCTCACTCCCAGTATTTTACCTCTGGAAATGTAAGCACTGTGTTTGAGAAAGGGTTAGGAATGAATGAGCCACGTTGCTGGCTTGCTCTCCCTAATGTGACATATGCAGCAATGTCTCAGCATAGTTTCCCCATTCTACAAAGATGCTATGTCAATTTTTGCTAAAGAAAAGAAGAAAGCAATTTTCAGGGAAAGCAAACACTCTGGATGGAAAATGTATGTTACTTAGTTAGGCTTCGTTATTATATCAGACTGTACAATTCACAATTGCTTTTTAGGATGACATATGTGCTCCTAAAGTGAGAAAGCTGATTTAAAGAATTGTTGACCCCCGCCAAAACCCATTGCAATATAACTTTTGAAATTGTATATAAATATAGTTCATAGAATTTAAAGCAAAGTAGTCAGTATGTTTATGCTTATTTTTTTCCAGAGAAACAAATAACAGAACAAAGTATATAACAGACTCTATTTTCTAAGTAATTTCTTTTCTATTGCAGGTATTGCGTTATCAGGATTAATCATGCAGATGAGTGCAATAATGACTCCCAGATAAATTTTCTAAGACAACTGCATTTTCAGAAATATTTTGTTAATCCTGGCCAATAATGACAAAAAGTGATTCACTTGAGCAAAATATATTATGTAGTAAAACCAATGACATTTAATCTTAGTTTTAGCATCTCATTGCTAGGCCAATTGCTAGGCCAATTGCTAGGCCATTGCTAGTCCAACACTGCAATACTAGAAACATTTCTCTTAAAAGAAATTGTCATGAAAAGGAACAGCACAGCACAGCTGTTTTCTTTCATAAACATATTTAGGAACTAAGCTTTATAAAGTTATTTTTGAAATTGTCACATTCACCAAGCACCTTACATTTTTAATAGCTTGTCTGCTTCTGGCATAAAACCACGTGTTTTTGAAATAAAGTGATTCTTTTATTCTCAGACTCTGTAACTAAGAAAACCTCCTGTAACTCCCCCCAAACAAACGAACAAAAACTCCCAGAAGAAAGTATAAAAAGGTGACTAGATTAATTCCGACACAGTCCTTAATTGGGTTTGTTAGAGAATATAGACAGAGCATAGATCAAATGATATATAATTTTGACACAGAACATGCATTTTTTGTAGGATTTTTGCATGGTTTTCCCCATGGGTGGAATTCACAGGACATTTAGATTCCCTGTCAGTAACTAAGCACATGAAAGCCAGGCATTATTTCTTCTAGCTCCTCTGCTAGTCAGACATCAGGGACAGATTCAGATGGTCTCATACCAAATGACACTGACTCCAGAGCAGTGATGGAATTTCTATGAATTGGTGGGGTGATGTGTGCGCCAGAAAATGTCGCGTAGCTTTCAAAGCAAGCACAAATAATCGGTAAGAGACCTCGAGGGAGCTGCTGGTAGTTAAAGTGCTGATTCTTTCATGTGTTACGGTGAGAAATACTGAAAACTGAACACTATTTAAATTAATAAAAAAATGCACAACAGACACCATATCACTAAGAAAGCCAGTAACTTTACTGATTTGTCTGCAAAATACAAATTATACCTTATTTCCAGCAGGAGAATCTTCTGAAATTTTCCCATTTTTGTTCACTACAGACAGCTGAATTAAGTCCCTTGAGATACACAGATGTGGTTTAACTTAGTTATAACATCTTGTCATCTAGTGGCGACAAAGTCCAGCTTATGCCGCTGTGAGCCTCTACTTTAATATTTGTTGCAAATGCTTGTATGCTCCCATTTACAAGCTATTTTGTTATCACCATTGTTTTATGGAAGCAAATCCCCATGAAAGAGAAGAAGAAAAGAAAAAAAGGATACAACAAACCATCTGAAGCAATCCAAGTGTAATGCCTGCAGTAATCCAGGTCTGATATTAAATACACAAAAGACTCTAGTACTGCATTTTTAATTTGTAAATTTTTTTAAAATGACTTAACTGACCTTTTTTTGAGTCAAACTGAGGTATGGATCAGTCTGAGGTATGAGAAGGGAAGGTAGAAATGCAACACGTGATTATGAAAATAATCAAATGGATATTTTTGATGCAGAAAGTCTGTGGCTCAAAGCTTGGATTGCTCCACATCTTTGGTTAAAATATATTAACAAAAGCCTTTTATTACATCTACAGTCTGAAGCATTCTAACAGACACCAATGTTCCATCAGTCCTTCAAGAGACCTGTAGTGGCAGGAAATTAATGCCATATAACTGACGACATCACAGCAGATGGCACAAACAGGAACAGATAAAGTATGCCGTGTTTAGGCAACAGCCTTTATTGAGGTTTCAAGTGGCTTTTAAAAAATTACAAAGCATTTACCTTCAAGGTGAAGGAAGAAGGAAAACAAAACAACTGTTAGACTACAGATAAAAGAGGGTATATAGGATAACACATACAATACAAAAGGGTTGACATCCTTGAAAACAGCCTATGAGTTCTTCTATTCTTATGCTAACTTTACCTGAAAAAGATCTGAGGACAACAGATAGTTTTTATATTAGTCATTAAAAATTGCTAAATTCCTCTTCTGGGAAAAATATAAGCCATTTTGTTATAAAACACAACTTTTGAAAGACACTGAAATGACAAAAGCTTTACTGTGAATGGCTCAATGCATACAATATACATGTTGTGCAGATAGGGTATATCATATAATTGTCATCAGCAATTAAACACTAACTGACAACACCTTTTTATAGAGATTAGCTTAGCTACAACAATACTTGCAGATGTCTAGAATGCCACTTCAGGTGTTTGAACTTACAATTAAGAATGTTGCCTAAAACATCATATAGCATGGGTTAAGGTAAAGTAAATGTTAATACTCTTTCAGGGCTCTGCCCCAAACTCCTTAAATACAAAGGAATCACACAATAAACCCAAATTAGCTTTTGCAAATACAATAAATGGTAAGGTACAGATAAAGGAACAAGAAAGGTAGACAGTTATAGTTTACAGAAAGTGACTTCACAATCGAAGTTGTGCTTCTTATCATTAGATCAGTTTGCAAATATGCATTATCCCCCACAATTTTGCCAGTATAAATTAGTTGCCCTCTTCAGCAGGAACAAGAGAGCTGACTGGCATTTATTTTCATGTGATTCTGTTCTACTTGTGTTTATACAAAAAATCACTGTCAGAGTTAATATAAATTGCCCAGGCAATACTTTTCACGCTACTTTCTGCTTAGTTACTTGCAGTAATATATTACACTGCGTCTTCATTCAATATGATATCTTTCATTTTTTTAATGTGTTGCTGAGGCAAATCGCAAGGTAAACCCTTAATATGGCTATTCTTAATATATCAATAGACCAAATCCCCTTCCCCACTGACAAGTTTCTACTATGATACCAATAAAATTGTATTTTTTCTTGACATTACAAGGTACATTTGTGATGTATTTGCATATTTTTGACACACCAAAGTTCAAAATTCTTGGAAGAGAATATGAGTACAGATTAATCTGAGGGCGAAGAAAGTGGTTTCAAACACAGGGGTTTTGTGTTTAAAAAATATTTATGGGCCCCATTTTTCCTTTTTTTTTTGTTTGTTTGGGTTTTTTTTTGGTTTGGTTTTCTCATTTATTTTTGTGTTTTTTTTTTTTTTTAGACATGCGTATCTTTGTTTACCCTGCAGTTTGCTACACGAGATAAGATGGATGCATTAGTAGCACAGTATTCTGCTTAAAGAGTTTCCAGATTATGCAATAGCCCCTGCACGGCTGAAAGTGCCTGTAAGGCAGGCTTCTGTAAAGTCATGGTAAGTGAAGAGCCTGTGTCCTAATGCACACTGTAGTCTGATCATCATTCTCTACTACAGAGAGGTACACTCTGTTACTGAGCAGTGCACAGCAACTGCATGTATAGATGGAAAAAAGAGTGTGGATTTCACTTCAAAGTATTTTGTGTTGACATTTCACTGTCACAGCTATATTCTTCATCATAATGTCAATGTATTTAGTTGAGACCTAGAAGGACTCTTGAAAAAAGGAGAAATATTACACTTTTACTATGGCACTAACATTTTGCTTAAACACTTCTTCCCTCCAACAGAAAGATTAAACTGAAACACTTGAATATACCATTTTTTCTAATATACAAGTGGGACGGAGAGGGATTTGAAGAAAATGACACATTCCCTCTGGTCAAGCTATCTTAGTCAAAGGAACAATATGAGGCTGGAGAAAATGTGGATGCCATGTGCTGAAGCAAGTCCTGCTCTGGTGTAAACACACAGGGGGCATTGCTCAACAACATGCCCACTGAGAGATCATGCGGCCGTGGAGGTCCATGAGAACCAAGGACCAGATGGCCAATACTGGCTGTGTAAAATCAACCAGTTTTGAATGACCTTTTAATTGATGATCTCTTTTAAAGAGTTTTATGTCTATGGGAGAGGAGAGGAATCTATACAGCCAGCACATTTGTGCCGATCCCTCCCTTTGTCTCCCCCTGCTGCTTCGGCACATATTCACCTGCACTCACGTAGCTGACAGCCGTTAGAGCTGCACATTCAATTCTGACAGGCAGAATACCAGCTTCATTAATGAGAAAGGGCTGAATTACGCCACTTTGTCATTTAACCCATGGAAAACTACAAGATACGCAGGACGTTAAGTAATAGAAGGGCCCTTAACTTGTTACAATGCACAAAACAGCATGAAAGAACTCATCAGTATATACAATGGATGGCAGTTCACCCAACTGATTGTAAAATGCTGTGTTAAAATGATTTAAGTTGTTACACCATGGGTAAAGTCTAATTGTTTACAGATCAGTCTTTCAATAGCTGACTTTGATCTGTAAAATGTATACCCAGTAAAATAAAACTGAAAGAAAATAGTTAAATGTGCAACTGCACAAATATAATTCCCCACTATTAAGAGAACAAAAACTTTTGCTATTACCATAATTATTATATATATTAGAAAGCTATACACAAGCATGTTAATTTCACAGATTTTTTTTAAAAGATTCTTAATATTTTATATAATTAGAAATACACATTTCAAAAACAAAACTTCTGCAAAGAGAAAACAGTTATCTTGGTTAGCAAAGCATGGAGTTCCTCAAGGCTTAGGGTAGTGCTTTCTATACAAAAAGTCCTTTTTGTTTGTTTCTTCAGGACTGTTTAAAAGATTAGCAAAGCTATCAAGGAAAAAAGAACACATTTTGGCTTAAGGAAACTACAAAAGCCACAAATGCTTTGCAAACTCTGTCTTACATTTTAATATGAAAATAAGCAAAATGTAATGTACATATTTTTATATTTTTTTTTTATTTAATAAGTGATGCAGACCCATCATTTTTAAAATTAAATATGTCAGCCCTCGAACTCAACAATTTTAGAAGTATGGTCCTATTGAAATGATTTGATCCTTTTTAACTGAGTGCCATACTCCAACAATATGCCTGCATGTTTGTGAGCATTTTCAGTATGTTAGGTGACCCAGTCTCTTTCTAGCATCAATTCATGGCCACCCAACTGCTGGGTCTGTCAAAACATCTGTACATTTTCTATATGTTGCATAACAGCTGCTTTCTCTCTCAGTAAAGATCTGCCATTTCTGGCAAATGTTTTCATTTTGTCTATTTACATGTAAATAACGTTGAACCTGCAACATGACACTATCTATTGTAACATACATTTTGCAAGGGAGCACAACAGTGAAAAGAAGTTAGCCTTAAAATCTATTTTGTACAAGTGTTCTGTTGTACAACTCAAGTGCTAAGCTTATCTCAGCATTTCTGTTTATCCTTATACTGCATCACTGAGGCAATTTAAAAGTACTTTTACAAAACAGAGTACCTGACTTTTTTTTTTCACACACGGCACATATAATGCATATTGACCCTTCCCCCCCTCCCCCCTCCCATTAAGGTATAGCACACACACACTGCAAGAAAAAAAAACCCCAACTAATAGGTAATAATGTTATCATGTTGCCCATCCTTCAGAGAGCCGCATGCGCTTGACAGAGGGGCTTTCCCTTTCGTCCGGCGAAGGTCTGGTGAGTCCAATGGGGGAGTGGAATTCATTCCGGTGATCTTCTCGGTCACTTCCATCGTAGGAACTGCTACAGCTGCTCAAACTGTCGACAGGAGATCTCCCCGCCTCATGGCGCGTGTGCTGTTGGTATCTCGATGGTGTGGTGGTACGGTCTCTAGGAGGAGAAACAGGTTCTGACTTGATGTTGAGGCTTTGAGTAGAAGGCAGGGAGAGATTTGTACTCTGAGATAAATGAGTGCTAGTGCAAGCTCTGTAGGAGGAAAGGAAACCCAGTTACAGACGGAGGAGGCATGGAGCCCCCAGATATGCACAAACACTCACACAAAACACCAGTGTAAAGGCTCGTGCAGGACCAGCGCATGCAGAGAGCATAGGGACTGTTGTCTGAGCAGAATTCACAGATTCCAGGAGGTGAAAGCACCACAACAGACATGGTCAGCTTTAGGGGACAAGCCCTCAGTTTGCAGAGAGGTCTCGCTTTCAATCTCTCTTTCTTCTTTTTTTAAAATCAAGTGTCATCACAAATTTGGGAAGGTGAGCCTTTGCACTGTTGGAACCACCTGCAGGTTTGTGAATAACTAAGACTTGTGTGTGTGTATGCATCAGCTGAGACAGGGGAAGCATGGACTTTCTGCTGGGTTTAATCCAATTAATTTGAATGCACCCAACTATTTTTATTGTGGTTTGTTTTGACATGTGACTTCAGATGCAAAACCAACAAAAAAATCTGGTCTGGTAATTTTTACAGCTTTCAGAATAAAGTTGAAATTACTGGTCCTAGGATTGACATCAACGAAATAGCACAGGCAGGCAAGGATTTAAGCATGATTTTATGGTTTAAATCTGTGAATCCATAAGTCAATCCAGAATGTATTTGGATAAACTACAAAAGGGAAGCTGAGGACTAGTAGAAGATAGACACTGTTTCCCCATTGGAAAGCCAAGCTCAAAAGGATGCTATTAGCAGACAGGGTGCTACACTAAAACTTTTTCAAAGGCAAGCTATATAACTATTCTAAGCTTTTTCTTTTTTCTTTTTTTTTTCAGTTTTCTGTTCATTTTTGTGGGCAGGTAGTGGCAGAGGAAAGATGAAACAGACAGGGAGGAGAGTGAATACTGAGAACACGCTTTATCTCTATGGGAGAAATGAGATTGCTTTCATCTGCACAATATTTTGCACAAAAGCACCACCTCCTGGCAAAACCTGACTTTTCATTATTGAAATAGAATTCTCAACACACAGTTCCCATTATGTTCCACTTCAGGGACCATTTGCTGAGCTGAAGTTAGTGTCTTACCCTATAGACAGCATTTCAAGGTTTCTATTAATGAGTATTTATTTATAGAGGGGTAGGAAGGCAGTAGGGGCAACAGACCACTCGGCTTTGCAAGATTTTAAACCTAAATGGATACGCAAGCATTTTTTAATGCAAGAGGATGCAATACTGGGATTTGGAAGGAATTTCTAAGTATGTAGAAGACAAAGGTAAGCTTAGGTGTGGTCTTCTCGTTTATTGAAATACTCTACTTTCCCTGGTATCTCATCAACTGAGAGCTGAGTGTTACTGAAACAACATTTACTACTACTTTGATGAATTTTTTTTCTTCTGACAGATTTAAAATAAAACTATATGGCTTCAATATTGAATGATATCATCTACTTTTATCAGGAATTACTGCAGTGTTTAATAATGAATGGATCTTTTTAGCAAATAAAGAAAACAGGATGTTCTACCTCCAAGTTTTTCATCAACCCCTCAGTCCCATACAGCTGAATTTCTCAAATCTGCAATGAGCCCTTTCCTAAGTTACAGAGTTCACGAATAATAGCCTTCAGTATTAAGACATGTAACCTTTTTCTTTTTTCAAACAGAATATTTTCTTTGTATTTTTTCTGTAAATATTAAATTAATGCATATAAGAAACTGTAAATATAAGACTTTGCCATTCCAACTTAGTGAAATATTCCACTCTTCCTGAAGGCTTGTTAAAAACAATCTAATGAGAATCAAATATATATTTCTGTCTTTTTTTTGCTTTTCATTTCCAGTGACTTTATTTTTGTGTTGCTTGGGAGATCTTAGGACTTCACCTGAGTAAACAGGCTGTCAGTTCAGTATGATAAGATTACATATGATTTTACATGCCAAGCTTATAGCTAAACCTGAAAGAGCTATAATAAAGGATGGTGGAGCCTGGGAATTTGATTTAGAAGTGTTTGATTTGAGCAAATGACACTTTGCAAAGCTGTGGATAATTTAAAAAGATAAAAATAGATAAAAAACCCCATATTCAGTCAAATTTGTTGACATGGAACACACTAGCATTCTATTGTGTGACAGCACCCAAAGGAACAAATCTAGAAGGATAAACTGAGTTTCAATGATACAGGGCTGGTATTGCTGTGCTGGAATATCGCCTTTTTAATAGTGCCTCAGAAGTGAGTATGAGAATGCATCTCTATAGACTTTTCTACAGATTCCTTGGGAATCAGTGGCAGTATTACATAATCACCTGGCATACAAATTAGAGGCAGTTTTATTGAGGCAGTTGATTTGAATTTTGAACCCTCTTTCTTTTTTCCCCCCTCTACATTTAAAAACGAATAAGAAGTCATTTTGGCAGGTCAAGGCTGAATTTTTGAGATTTAAAACTGTATAAATAAATTGTAACAATATAAATAAATTGTAGCACTTATTTTGACTTACACTTTTTTTCTTTCTAAATATAGCCTTTTTCTGCTGAAAGAATTTCTGAAATTTAATATCTTTTTATTTCATTATAATTTGCAATATTTCATTAACATTTTCTGAAACATTTTTATGAGAAGCTCATTAAGCTAAAATGGTCACTTACATGGGAAACATAGTGTTACACACACATGTGAATGGTGAAATTATAGGTACTTAGGTGCAGTCTTTAAACCTGTATTCTAAACAGAAGATTGACCTCTATTTAGAATGGAAGGTGCACTATAAGAAATGAGAGTTCTGTCTGCTGTAAAATGATTTAATTTCCCGTATATGTATGTGTGAATGTAGAAACAGCTGTTTGCACTTATATGTATCAATGCATATTTTACACTTTTGCTTCATACATTTACATTAATTTGGCCCAAGCATGCCCTATTTTCATCGTGTGAAAGCTTCACTAAATTCCCTGGTAAGCAAACAGGTTTTGGATGTGGAAAAACTACTGAGAAACCAACAAAAATTATTTCAAAGGTTTGTGTGTAATTATGCACACTGAATAGGTGCCAGGCAGACCCCTTATTCTGATACCATCCCCTTTCCCCACATATTGTATGAAAACATTTCATTTTATGGGGGCAGTGAAGAAAATTAACGTTTTAACTTGGCACAGCAGTCCCTGCTGAGGCCAGCGGAGTTAAAATCTGATGTTTATTCAGATTATGATGGCAACGTGGAGAAATGCTGATTCCTATCTGGTTTCCACACAGAACAACAACACAGCTCTGCTGTGTGAGAGGTGGGGATTCGGACAGGGTGCCATGAGCTTGGGATGATGCCAGCCCTGTGTGCATCTCCTTCTACCTGAATCTCCAACTGATATTGAAGCTCAGCATGCACAGGTAGAAGTGCAGGTCTGAGTAAGTGGTAAGTGAGGACATGAACATGGACCATGTAGGGTTTTCTAGAGGGAGAAAGGGGTCTACTGAAGGAACAGAGCCTCATGCACCTTTTCTTTTATACCCACTCTTTTATACCCACACTTCTCTAAATCAGTTTACTTTCTCATGTCATATAACTTTCCCCTATAAATACATGTAAAGGACCGTTGAAAATTTATGACTAAATTTATTTATGTAACTTTAGTAATGTGCTAATTTGTATCTAGGAGAAGATATTTTTGACTTACTAGACATTCGACTTCTTCCCTCCTCTCTATTTTCATTTTCGGTAAAAGCTAAGTGGTTTTTAGTTGGTTTTGTTTATTTTTTAATACTTTTCTGATCAATATAAAAGCAGAATAAGAATTTCTGTATCAAGACATTTTGTTTAGCTCTCATCTGTTAAGGTTTACACTTTTTAAAAAGGAATTTTTAAACAAAGAATAACACAAAATTTAATTATTAGAACATCTTATTTATAATAGTGGCATATGAAAAGAAGGCTCAATCTGAAATACACAAGGTTTTATTCAAAACAAGGAAATTGTCAGAACTGACATAAATTCATTAAACATGATGTAACTGTTTCCAAATTTTTCAGTAAAAATAGTTTAATGGAGAATATTTCCCTATATCTAGCTATAGTAGTTATCTAATCAAAAATAACTGTTGAGAAGTAATAATCTTGTTACATAAGGGTCACAGAACAAGTCAACATTATGTATGAATTTGGACAGCTTTTTGTTCACGTGGGTAGAAGTTTGGAGAAACTTCTCTTAGGTAAATAATTATCTATATTGAAGCATCTTCAGATTAAATACTGTTTCTGTGCTTGCATTCATATTTTAGGAAAGTGAAAACTTCACCTGTGGATATTACTTTCAGATGAAAACATTATCTCCTAGGCTAGCAAATGCAGATGCAAGAGAAAATTTTCCATACTGTGGATTTGTGCATAAAATTTTTGATAATTTATTACAAAGTTTGGAAAGGACTTCCCTTCTGGTTATCAGCAGTTAACTTCTGTTGGTCTTTTTGGTACATGTTAAACAAGCTGTAAGAGACATTGATGTAACACTCAGGCCGAATCCCAAAGCTTTGGGAGGGACTGATTTTCAGTAGAATTTGCGTGTGTATTTTTTCCAGACGTAGATGCAGTTAAAAGACCGTGAAAATACTATTTTGTTTTTTAACCCAAAAAGTTGAAAAGTCTGGCTTGTTTTAATATCCCAGTCATGCCTAAATGTCATGTCTCATGTCCCAGTCACGTCCCAGTCAGGCTTTACATTGCTGTGCTCTCGACCAGGCTTGGCAGAAGGCCAAAAGCTGCACAGACAGGGAAAGTGAACTACTGCCATGTCCTCATGTATTTACCCTCTAGTCCACCAGCACTAGTGTGGCATGGAATTGCACAGTCACCCTGAAGAACTAAGAGCTAGGTTGCAGAGACCTCCAGTTACCTCCAGGATGGTTCTGACAGTGCTACTGAAATTGCTGAAGACTTTTCTGGAGCAAGATAATACACCTAACCTAGCCTCTTCTACTACTAACCACATTCTCCTGTCATGCATTGAGGAAGCAGAGCTGCTTTTCTCCTTTAGACTTTGGTGAAAAAGAAAACCTGTAGAAGAGCTGGAATGTCTCTTCCATTAACTCTGTTTTCCCACAGGTTTTTATAGCCTACTGTTAACAACAAACATCTCACAATTGCCAAAACTTTTCAGTATATGACCTCCCTCAGCACAGAGATTTCTGTTGTCAAAACCTTTCTAGATGTGTTTTCTCAAGTATGTGATGACTATAATTTTGTTTCATTTTTAAAATATTTTTGCAAATTCTAGATCAGGTGGATATGGACTGAATATATTCTACAGAATTTCAACTTTTTCAAGTAATCCAAAAGTTAAAACAAATGCTTTTGCATGTAGAACTCAGTGACTAAAGTAAAGGCTTATGATTTTCTGCAGTGATAGAAGACTTCTCCAGAACTGTCTGTGAAGCAGCTTTCATAGCTGAATTCATTTACAAATCACTGAAAGAGCAGTAATAAGAGTAGCATCTCAGAATGTATTCCACAGCCACAGCCATTACACTTTGACATTCTGCAATATGAATGAGAAACAGATCACGATATGTGACATATCTGAAAAGGCATGTAGTTAGTTTAGGAGTTAATTTATACTTTTTTTTTTTTGGCTAACCAGATAGCCTTATTACATTCCTTGGAATGGTACTGATTGTTTACACAGTGGGATCTAACAAGTGAGCCTTCAATTTATTTGAGAGTTTATGACTTTACTTGTACAGTAAGTCTGAATGCTGCCTCAAAAATAGTGCAAACTCAAAAAATGTAAGAGAAAGATATTAACACTATTATTTTCTAGCACAGCAAGTATTTCAATTGTATGTTTTTATGTCATTAGTATCTGTATATACTTATTTATATAAAAATGAGATTTAAAAAATTTTTTTCCTTTGAAACACTTGTATAGCTGTCCTTAAAAACCCAAATCATCTACACGGTAAAGACATTAAAATAAGTTACAAAAAATGCTCAGATAAAGTAGAAGGAGAATTTTGAAGTTTAAGCCGCATTTAGAGTATTAAATAGTTCCACATTATGGCAACAATCTTAAAAAAATAAAAGTCCATATGTGTAATACCTCTTTCTGAAAAAAAATTTTCTTTTCAAATATACATGAATTAAATTTTTTACTCATAAATACACTCCAGCTGTTTTCAGCTTCTATTTTTATAACTACGCCTTTTAGAATTCTAACACGTCTAACCATACATTAGATGCTGTGCCACACTAATGCATGCCTACAGTCTTACTCAATAGAAACTGCAGATATCAGAATATTTGAAAATCATATGCCTGTTCAATTCAATGAGCCAAGAGGTTGCTTGTTCAGGTGATTTCCCTGTGTGAATTTTCACACTTCTAAAGATCCCAAGATAATCGAGCACTGTGTTTCTCCAAAACTTGAATAAATATTGTAAAATGAGCCACTAGAGGGCAGGAATACCGGTCCTTCTCAGTACAGGCACATCACAATGAGTTTTGTGAGCTCACAGTTCTTCGGCCTAATCATGCTATTTTCCCATAAAAATTATCTCCAAAGAAATGAAACTTGAATCTCAGAGTTGAGCAGAAGGGAGTATGTTATTATTGTATAAGGTTAAGGCTTAATCTCAGGTCAATTAATAATATAAGTCTCACTTTATTAAAATATCTAGAAAAATTTCTAGTTTACTGTAAATGTTTGCTACGGTAACTGGAAATAAAAAGCATAAATAGTAAATACAGCATCAGTACAATATAAGTGTTTTGTTTTAGTAGTGAAATAAAATGCTATTTAAAGAAACAAAAAGTAAAACATAAACAATACACTACTGAGAAAATACAATGGACACAGAATATTTCATTGTAGCTCCCTAGAAAACTTTCTATGAATTATATTGCTCCACTTTTGCAAAATCTGGTTTTTACACACAATAAATATGTTCTGGTATGTTACTTAACATATTTCACATTTGGAATTACTGGGGAGACTGAAGTCACTGTAGGACAGTAAAGTAAAGTAAACACTGCTTACCCCAATTGACTGAGGGCAGATGGTGGCATGTTATGTAGGTGTTGCTGTTGCCAGCCAGTCACAGAACCAAGATGAAGAGCACTGGCTGTATTAAAACCAGAGAGAGATGATATATCTGCACTACTCAGAGAATATTCTAGATTTGAAAACAGAAAGACAATAATTAAGAGAGTATTAAAGAGGAAGCAATTAAACAACAACTAGCATAGTAATTTTCTCGTAACTTTGTAAGGCTTTTAATTTTAATTACACCAATCACATTAAGTTGCAGCAGCAAAAGTAGATCTTCCTCTTCCCTCAACTCATTAACTTGGGAGCAAGGAATGCACTAATAATTATTCTGGAATCTATCAGGGCTTTACTGGGTCTGGCAGATCTAAAGCATTCTTAGCCTGTAAATTCACAATAACTACATATGCGTAACTACTAATGCACTCTCAGAAAGACTTGAAAAATATAACATTTTGGTTACAGTCTTCCTTTCAGAATGCAGCAGGCAGCCTGTTTCTGAACAGCACGTGTGTTCTCTAAGATTGCTGGATCTGTGCATCACTGTGTGAACTCTGTACAGCAGCAATACACAACAGGAACCATAAAGATGCCTTGAGGCTTCATTTTTGCACTCTCCCAGGTAGGGAGGTGTGATAGCCAACAGAATTACTGAACTCTGATGTGGAGAGAGTGAAGCTGCTTATTTCCGCTACCCTCATGGCTTTAGGATGGTGTACTCAACCGCATGAAATTATCTCCAAGGAAGACTAAGAGCTGGTAACTGTTTTAATTTTCACATTTTTTTTTTAAATTATAGCCAATGAAATAAAGCTACCAAATCAGTTTTTCTTTGAACAAGACAGCTAACTTTAAAATAGATATGTCTGCAGTTAGTGACAGTTACAGAATAAGCAAATGTAGTGCAAAGGCATAACAGCTATGAATTTTTCAGTTTCTCCCAAGGAACATTAGCTAATTCATTAATACTGAGATAGACACTTGTCAGCACCTTGCTCCCTTCCCCATCCTTTGCATCCTGCACTCATACTTACCAGTACCATATGTTGTTGAGATGGCTGATGGGTATCCTCCCATCCCTTGCCCTGGTAGAGTAGGAGTTGCTACGGAAACCACTGGAGTAGCCAATGACTGAGCAGACTGGGAGTTATTTATCCTTTGATTCTTTTAAAGTAAGTAAAATAAACACATTATTGACCAGTTTTAAGTCAGTTGGGTGTATTTGCTTTCTGGGAATGTTTTGTGCATGAGAAATATAGGCTGTTACAAATTTCTAGAAATTAATCATTTAACATGTGGTTTTGATGAACTCTGCCAACCCTATCATTTACAAGCTTTCAAGAGACCAGTTGTCACCATAGTAACCCATTACATCAGTATCTCCTAGGTAACTGAACTAGTAAGATTGCTTTTATTGTGGGTAGAAGGACAGATCATGTGAAAAACTAATGAAATATATAAGCTCTATTCCCATTGTTTTCCTTTTCACTCATATAGAAAAAAAAGCAACCACAAAACCCAATAAAGCCCCCAAAACAAAACAAAACAAAAGAAAAAAGGCAAAAGAAAAACCCCCAAACCCGGCTCTGCTGGATTTTGAAAGGGAGGAGCACCCCTAGACTGCTGAACACTGTACTCTTACCAGGAGATGGAGCTCTGACTATTTCGTTTTTGTGCAAAAACCCCCAAAACTTCCAAGGCTGTTAGATTGCACAGCAGTTATTCACTTATCTTTAACCCCAGGGCACTAGATGTTGCACAGTGAAAAATTACACTCGAGAACTCCAATTATGTGAGTGGCAGGAAAAAATGACTGGAGAGCCACCAAAAAAGATGTCACAAGGCTGCACCATCTTCAACAACATAAGTTTACATGCTCTCCACCACCATCAAAAAGAAAGCTTAATTCTAGCATGTGTAATTTGAATATGAGCAACAACTGCATCTGGCCTTCTATTGCTATATTTAAAAAATTGTGATGGCTTTTCTGTTCACAACATAGCCATTGTAGCATTTTCCATTTTATTTCAACCAACATTTCATCTACATCATGAACAGTAACTGGTTTTCTTTTCCTTTTTATTAAGATGAACATCATTACCACTTACCAGAAGCAGATCAACATCCTCAGACTGATTGCATAGGAAAGGAGTGTTAAAAATTAGTGAATATAAATATTTACTAGGATATAGGTTTTTAACTTAGGGAATAGTTTCATCTCCTAGGGCCAGCAAATTAAACACCTTCTGAGCATAGCTCGGAAAAAATACACCTCATAGACCTCTTATTTGTCCTTCAAATGGAATGTTTGTCTCAATTGTAGGAACAAACTATCCAGGTTTCAGCATAAGACTTTCTCTAAGAATTCATTTTTTCTTCCACAGTCCCATTGGTTGCAGACTGTCTTGCTATACATGACCACTCAAAGAGTCCCTTGGAAAATATAATTTTTAAGGGGCTTGGAATAAATAATTTGTTGCAGACAGCTTGTCACTGCCTTGGTCAGCTTAGAGTATTGCTGTGTAGGACTATTTGTCACTTTTTCACTTAGGAGGCAGCATAACATTTATGGGCGGTTTTAGTTTGATGATTAATTTATTTTGCATCAAGCTGAAGAGGCAAACTCGGAAGTTGTTTTAATAATGTTTGTTACAAAATAGAAAGCTGCATCACTTACATTGCCATCTTTTAAAATTAAGTTCACTTTTAATGTTAAATCAATCATGAAAGATTTACTTTGAAATGAACTTTTGGAAAGGAACTACAAGGCATGGATGATACCTTCCCAACTCAACCTTCTAGCATAGTATATTGCTTAAATTTCACTAGTCCTGACAGGAGATACAGAAATTTCATATTCTTTTTTCTCTTGCTCTGTCTATTTACTACCTCTTACCATTACAAAACTTGGAGCTCATGGTGATAGGGCTCAAATTAATTTATTACTGTTAATATGCCTTCTGCTAAAAGTCTGTGTGGCTAAATATTTAAGAAAAAAGTAATAGATTAGTAATACTCAGGGTTAAATTCAGCCCTTAAAGCAAATTCAGGTAAGATTCTTTCAGCTACTGGGAAAGAGACTGCAGAAGTTTAGACCATGCAGGATGCAGTTCCTATTTTGCAGCTCAACAGACAAAAGGTAGGAAGTAAATGGGACTTCAAAAAAGCAATCATAGAGGCTCAGCCTACATCCTTAGCTTGATGTCAAGCCCAAGTCGGAAAAATCAAACAATCAAGAACTTATTTGCCTGAGCCAGCCTTGAAATTCTTAAGTAACTCTTATCTGAAGGAGACAAAAAGAAGAGCTTTGAAAATGCATTACCACTGATGGCATGGTATTCTTGCTGCCAGGTGGAATAAGCACGCGGAGGTCTGGTTTACGGTTGTTCATTCCCAAATTCATTGGAGGCGGAGATTTTGCTTGCATATTCTTGTTCAAGTTGCCAGGTGAGACCAGCAGACCTGGTGAGTTGCGGGGGTTGCCATATCCATTTCCTATTAAGGTAAAAAAAGAGGAAAAAAAAAAAAGAGAAATTTGATAAAGTCCATTGTATTTTTTAAGCCCTTCTAAAGCTGTGAAATACAAAACTCATGGTAAATATCTATGTCATGTATCTTTATAGAAAAACACACCATGTGCCCTATTTGGAACAACTGATCTTCAAAAACTTCCTCTCATGGCTGCTGACTTCTTGGTGATATGTTGAAATTAACTCAATGATACAACTCTGTTTACAGCACTGTGGTATATAGCACAATATACTGTGCCCTTGTAGCAGCCAACATGTGCCATTTGCCTTACAAGAATCAGCAAAATCAGATGATTTAAGGGCATAAAAACTAACGTCAAAGCTAATCCATGTTTTCTTGACAACTACAGAAGATTGTGCCTTTCCTGACTCAGCCCTTTGCAGGTCATGATTTTGTATTGCTTTTAAACAAAGGATGAGTATGGCAAAGCTATAATTTCCACAAAAGGAGGGCGGAGGACCAGGAGGATTTGTAAATGCTTTTGGCTCTTTTTCGCTACGCTTTTCGGACCTGGTTCTGTCAACACTAAAGTCAATGGGAGCAAGATCATAACCTTATTTGGAAAACACCACCATATCTTTCATCTTCATCTCTCTTCCACAGGCCCTAGGAACAATCCTGACAAGCAAATGCTTCCTTTGCCTTTTTTAGAAAAGTGTTTTCTTCTCTCACCACATCGTATTGACAACTATGTGTCCATAAGGTTATTGACCTACCATACCACTAAAAATTAGACCTTCCTATTTCATTCACCTGATTTCACCTCTTACCCACATAAAATCTAGGGAAAAATATGACTTTGTAGCGTATTTTTGAAATTCTGTCTGCACAATCTCAAGAGAGGTACAGAAACTTCCCAGTCATGGAGAGGGAATAGCATGAAAATTAGTATGGAAAGAGAAAACCTTCACAGGTAAATACCGAAGAAACTAACGCTAGGGAAGGCTTTCTGTTCTGTGCTCAGCCCTTGTTCACGACCTGCAACACACAGCCTAGAATTTGTGTGAGAAGATGAGCTAGTGAGTGTGGCAGAGCCTTCTGGGTCAGAAGCCCTGGACCTTCAAATTTCCTTTATAGTCCCAAAGCCAGTGAAGAACACAGTATCTCACTTCCCACCCCNAAATGGGGTTTATAGCCCTGAAGAACATAAATGGATCATGGAACTAAATTTGATAATGTCTATGAGGTGGGCATAAAAATGACAGTACGTGACAGGGATTTGCTCCTCTGGTTAGGATAATGAAGTGTGTCCAAGCACGACTAAGATTTTCATGTTTTTAATCCTCAAGCACATCAGCTACTTGTATTTATCAAATCAGCAAATCCATGGAAAAAAAATTTGTCAAAGGCTGTTAAATACAAGTACATCACTTTAGGCTCTGGGAGACCCTGAACTGCGAACTCCAGGATTAGGGCACAGGAAAATTATCACAAAACTGCTTGAATTCTGTATTTGTCAGGTACCCTTAGTAACTGGTCTGGCCTGGCTTGTTTTTTCTCACAATTTTTATTATCATGATTTCCCAAGCCTTTGCAAAATAATGAAAACTTAAGAGCACTCAGATCACTTCCAATATTCTGTATTAAAATGACTTTGGAGATTTTGTACTAAAATATTTTTCACAGTTACTCTTGTTGTTTATTTTCTTAATAACATCATACAGTTAATAGGATAAAATGGGCTATTGAAATGTATTTTAGACTTACTAAGAAAACTCAGCAGAATGATGGCAAAATTTTCCATTTTGTGTCAGTAGGCATTTCTTTTCAAAATGAACAATTGTTCTCAATGTAGATTAGCTACCTATTATGCTCTAATTAATGCTATGTGTTACTACAGGTGGTGAAATTAGAAGGGGCATTTTGAATATGCAACATTATTTTCTGCCAGAAATCACACTGCATTTTTAAAAAGTTCATCATTTACCAACTGAATACTGAAAATCAAAGCATGAAGTGATCAACAGCAGAAACTGAAGCAAAAGTAGGGTTTCTCTGGTGTCAGTTTCATACAGGAGGTATTTTACCAGCACAATGTAAAACTGCCTGTGAAATCTGTTGTATGACAAGGAATTGTTCAGAGTGCGGCAATGAAGCTGAAGCAGAGTGAGTTTTTTTCAATTCTACAATATAGGACCTAAGATGTATAGCAAAACAGAATGTACTCTATATTATAGTTTGTTTCTCGTTGTGACTTTTGGAAAACAAAGCACCTTACAAGAAAGAACTCCCATTTCCTACATAAGATTTGCTTAATATAATTTACTATTAAGCATTAGGGGAAAGAATGCTTCTGTATAAAGCTTTATTCTTCAGAAACTTTCATCTGATCTTTACTGATGTAAAATGGTTTGAACAGTGATTAGATTTCTTATGCATATATTTTAAAAACATCAAATTCTTTTTAAGAACTACTGCAATCTTTTCTTTGCCATCAGATTTCTGCTGTTCATGGCATATTATGACAGTTAGCATTTTGGAGCCATATAATAACAGTTTCTCTTTCCAGTCACCAAGTTGTTATTCTTTTGGTATAATGAGGACTCAGGAATGTAAGACTGTGGACCTTAAACCAATAATACAGAAACCCATCATTTGGAAATCAGTGATGAATGCATGCATGTGGTTTGCAGTTAAGAAGAGTCTGCATTTAAACCAGCTCTTTAAACTCTATCCTTTTAACTCAAGAGGGCTGTGGCCTGCTCTGAGGCAGCTGTCCCACCTTCAGATAAATCCACCAAAGAGAATGGCCTCATTTACATTCAGAGTCCAAACAAATGTATAAGACTTCTAATGTACAAATTAAACCTTCCTTCATGCTATACTTTAAAATTACACTCTGCCTGGACAATTATCAATTTAGATGTGACCATATGCAGAACATCTCATTCCACTATCCACTTGAAAGCACAAAATTATATGTCGTATATGAATGGATTTCCTGATTATAGATCATAAGAAAATGAAAACCAGATGGATTTTAGAGCAAGTTGGCTTTACATTTTTATTTGGTTAAAAGCCATATTTTTTATGGAATAGAACATTTTTAAACATTACAAATATATTCTGTAGCGTATAACGAAAATAAAAACAGTGGAAGCACAAGTTTTAAAGGGCATATGTCAGAATTCGTAAATTTACAGCATTTTCAATTCAGTAAGTTTTCAGAAAAAATATCTTTCCTTGTATTGTTTGTTATACTGACTTGTAAGAGTAAAAATACTTTATGCAGAAAAGAGCTTTTTTCTAGACAGAGCTAGTGGAGCAGCATGTGCCATGAAATTCACTGTCAGACTTCGTACTTAGACTAACGGCAGAATATAAAGACAAACGCTTTCTGAGCACAGAACACTCCTCTTGGGCATGCTCCCATATTTTACATTTAGGCACAAGTGCCACTGACTTTAGAATGAATTCTGTCCAAGTACAAACTACATGATTATCCCGGTATTATCACTTTTCAAAAAACTCAGAAAAGTTATTTTTGTGCACTGATACTTATTCAATCAGGAAGAATTATTCAAAAACATCCATTTAATCATGGAAAACTACGATATTAACCGTGTTATCTGTACCTTTTAAGGAGTTTTGGTCATTGGTATTACAAGGGTTGCAAAGGGGCTGCACTTCTTAATATTTTCAGAGTTAGTACAATAATTCTATACTGAACATTTAAGCAAGGAAACTTTCCACCTGTTAAGGTAACAAAAATAGGAAAAGAATAACTTTTTTCTTTATCGCTTGACATTCTGGAACATCATTTTAGTAACTCAAAGTCTTTAAGTCTGGAAAAATTGGAAAATTTTAGTATTTTGATTTCTTAACTTTTGAAACAGTGATGTTCCTACTTTTTTTTTTTTTCTCTTTTTTGGTTTCTGCCAGCGTTTAGGCAAACGGGACAGGGACCTGAGACCAACGCTCCATGAGCTTTTTTTATTTTTTTATCAATTTCACACACAGGAAATGATACAAGCTCGCATAGCCGCAGATTTCCAGAGAATTTCCTGGTTACAGACCGTTCTTAAAAGTGTTTCAGCCAATGGCATTCTTATAAAAATTACTGACAGGTCTCTTAACCAATCTCTAATAGTGCACGTATGCTTGTTATAAACAATACCTGCTTGTTTTCAACCTTACACAGTATTCCATTATTCAGTTCAACTTTATCTATCTTACTAAGCATAATTTTTGCAACTCTAAGAGCTGCCTCAGCTGAACCTAGAAGCTTGAGCCATTGTTTCAGTGTCCTTGCCTGTTACATACTTGTATCTTCTTAAAGTTCCTGCAGGCAAAGCTGATCTCTAAAAAACTCTTCTCCTATAATTCTGAAGCCTGCTTTTAATTCTCAGGCCCTAAAATCCTTTTACCTTTTCCTGTGTTTCCCACAGTTTCAAAGATATAGAGATATACCAAATGAAAAATCCTCCATGGTAGTCTGAAGAACTAGAGTGGGAGAACGAAGAACAAGACACACAATTTGTATGTCCTTTGTTTGATCTCTCTTTTGTTTACTCTAGTGCTTTTCACTGAATATATGGGTTGAGAATTTACAAGATCCTTAGGAACCTGGGGTTAATTTTAATAGAAAATGAACTTTCAAATTCTCGAAGGAGTTTTAATAAATACTAATGCTCATTTCAAGTTTCCAAGTGTATGCTCTTACTTGTGAAAACTTTCATATTTCTTCCAAGAAGCATGCGTACATTGGATTTCATGGAGGATTTCTGCTTCTTACTTGGTTATATTAAATGCATATCCCATATATATGACATTTTTGACTGATCACCAAACCTCTCAAAAAGAATGTTAAATATGGAATTAATCAATATAAACAGAAGAGCAAATTATTCCACAAATTATCTCCACTTCAAAATATATGCATATATGTGAAAGAATCAATAGAAATTTTGCTAAATTTGCACCCAATTTTGCACTCTTCACTTGGTTTATTTCTGGAGGAGTGGTAATTGTTCTTAATACTATTTAAAAGGTAATAAAAGTTTCCTTTCCTCTCTTACATTTTATGAGGGTTTTTTTATGCATACAATCTTTTGAAACATGCTATGCTTTATCACCCAAAATAAAAAGATACCAACAACAAAGAACTAATGCTAGGAAGCTGTACTGTTGTTCATCTAAAAATAATTTTAAAAAGAGGTAATTGAAAGTTCTTACTCATATGTCACATTCTTGTCACATTTCACAGCGCACAACTGTTACTAACTGCAAATGGGAGAAGAAAACCAATCTGCTGCTACCCTCATCTAGAGAAAAAGGAAACCTTCACTTTAAAATAGCTGCCCATTCCCACTACACTGAACTAATGGACCTTCCTTACTGAATTATGGGGAGCCAACTCAGACAGATGTGGTATAAAAAACCTAATAACTTTGTGTGGAAGAATTCTCAAACATCCTGGGAAAATACCAGCTCCTCTTTTGAGGGGGCTGAAACAGGATGACAGTTCAGAGAACACGCAGGCATTTGGGAGAATGGGAGGAGAATGAGAGGAAAACTATCTCAACAACTCTTTGTTAGTTTTAGAACTAGCCCCTTAGAAATAACATAAATGAATGGTAGAGATTTCTACATCAACAGGGGTCTAAGCCATCTCTCTCTAACTCATCCATTCTTGCCATGCAGGTTCTTTAAATGTCAATGGAGACTTCTTGCTCTTTAAGTCTAAAGAGATAAAAAGAGCTCTGATGACACTACAGTTGTCCTGGTTGGGAAATGAGATGGTATTTGGGAACCGCTAAAATACTCTGAATACTGTAGGCAATTTAGGTGTACATGCCACCTGTACTGCACAAAGCTAAAGGTCTCACTGTGCGTCCCATTTAATTATTCTGGGTGAGTTTTCATTTTGGAAATCAGGCAAATCTCCAGTTCTTTCATTGCAGCAGAGGTAAATGGTCTCTTCAAATTTCCTTGGGAAAATTGTGGGTATTATCTGCTTATATTTATAGTATATTGTGAAGAAGATTACTTCTCTGTTCCATGACTTTCAGGGCCAGGAGTTGGACTTGATGATCCTTGTGGGTCCCTTCCAACTCGGCTTACTCTGTGATTCTGTGCAATTACTCAGTTTTGCTTTGTCCCTGTGCTGGTTCAAGTACTTAGGTTCAGATATTACGTATTATGACAGCATGTGTCTTACTGCTGAAAGTCAAGTTTAGTGCCACCAGTAGCCCTCTGACCAGTGTAATAGTTTGCCTGACCAGATACCCATCCATAGGCTGACACCATGGTCCATCCCCATCCGGGTGGAGGTTCCTGATGCCTGGGGTCTGGTTCTGCCCTAGCATCTGAGTCTGTCCTGTACTCTCACTGGCCCTGCTCCTTGGCTGGGACAGTGGGATGGGTCCTGGCTGCAAAGCCCCGGGAACCTCTGCTCTTCCGGGCTTCCAGCTGCTTCCTGACCCCAGTGCGTCCTGGTGGCATGTTCCTCACGTAGGAATTAAAACCCAACTCACCTCATCGACCCTTCATATTGAGTACTGCCAGCTATCTTACTGAACTGCTTATATGGATGAAGTAGTCAAAATTATTTCTAACCTGTGGGCTAGTTCGTATAAAAATTGGAACATCCTTACAATCTAGTGTGTGTGGAGTATTTGCTGGTGCACATACCTATTGCTGCAAAAGGGCACATTTATCCCGTACTGCAGCAACTGGGCTCAGATTTCCTTCAGGACAGTGATGATGCTTCTCAGGCAGAGGTTCAAAGTAAAGAAGTGGCTCTTTGGTCACTTGACCGTGCAAAACATATTGTAAAATAAATTTCTGAAAATCTAAGAACGAGCCATGAATTTAGGAGGCTAGAAATTTGAGATGATTTTTTCAGCTGAATGGAGAAATAGATGAGCTTATTTAGATGTAGGATGAAAAACCATGAGAACAGAAACCTGACTTGTTCATCACGCCCCATGCAAGCACTTCACTGCTGAGTCAAGTGCATGGCAAGCTAACTTGATTGCGAACACTGCGGTTATGTTTTATTGCTATAATAAGAGCTATATTTAAATGTTTCTAAATTAGTACTTGCAGTAAGTATTCTCCCACTTTAGGAGTTCACACCTTAATAAAATAAATGTAAAGGTGGCACCTGACTGTTTTGAATTAGCCTGTGGCTACCCACACAAGCAACTGTGAGAAACCCTTCAAAACAATTCGCATTGCAATTATTCTTCCCAAGTGATAGGCAGATATTTCAGTGCATGGACTCCCTCCTTGCAACCTTTGGAATAGGAACGTATAAGACAATGAAGGTCTGTGGTAAGTTACACAGTGAGAGAAGGGGAAATGTGCTTTCTTCTTCAAGGATGATTATCATTTTTTTTTCTTTTTTTTTTTTTTTATTTTGCAAAGAAACAGAGCGATAGATGATCCAAGTCAAGGTCCTGTTTGTGCTTTTAAAATCTCGAACTACAATTATTATTACCAGTATGCTTATAATATAGTGTCCAATCATAGCATCTTGTTATCTGCTTTCACGATTCTTTAATAGCATTTAATTTCAGGAATCTTAGATCACACAGCTTTCATGCAGAAACATCAGCTTTCCGTTATCTTTACTTCTGATTGTATTGATTAATTTATTTCCATTTCCATTATTTTGTTCTAATGTATTTATCAATAGCTCTGCTCTTTTCAGAACCCATATATTTCACATTATCTTGTTTTGATTGAAGCTTCAGCTAATCAAAACAGTGACTAAGTTGCAATTATTGAGAAAAATTGCTTAATTGTACAGTGGTCTTCAGTTTTGTGCTCTATAAATATTACATGTCCGTAGTTTAAACATGTGGACACTGCACAATGAGCAACAAGAATGTATTCTTGTATCGTAGTTTTGAAAGGTCTAAACAAAATGTCAGGGATCAGAGAGTCATGGCTCTTACCATGGTAAAAAGGTGTCTTACCATGGTAAAACAGGTCTCCTGCCCCTATCACTGGTGTTGTACCTGCTGCCATGAGGAACTGGCACAGAGCAATGTCCCTGACCTTGTGTAGTGCTCCCCCCTTGTTCTTGCTTGACATTTGCAAATGTTCTGCACTAGGGATGCACTGATCTTCCACATTAAGGTGTAGTCTAATAGGAGAGGTCAGTGCCTTGTTGAAGATGGTTATCTGAAACTTATCTTGTATCCCAGTTTTTCCAAAAATCTTGCAGTTACTGGCATAGCCCTGATCTCTAAACATGTGAACAATTCATATGTGGCCTTCCCCCTGAGGTCTGAGATAACCATCTGCCCTAAATATGTTTTCAGGACTTAACGGTGCTCTGATAAGTATGCTAGCTGAAAAGATGTGTCATTCAAGTCCTGTTTATGCAAAAAATAAACTTTTTTTTTTTTTAATATGGGTTGTTTTGGCATTGCAATAATTGAGAAAAAAAAAGCAACGCCAGAATGTGACTTACGTCAGAGAGAAAATTATATTGCTGAAAAATGTACTGCTTTCTGAAGATATATGGGAGAAAAATACGTGCCTGGGAAGAAGAGAGGACTTATCTCTTTTGACTGCCAGCAAGAGACTTTTGACAAGTCATGTCACAGAATCACAGAATCATTTGGGTTGGAAAGAACCTTAAAGACACCCAGTTCCAAACTCCCTGCTAAGTGTAGGGACACCTTTCCCTAGATGTTACTCAAAACTCCATCCCAGGTGGCGTTGAGCACGTACAGGGGCACACACGGGTCATCCACATCTTCTCTGGGGAGCCAGTGCCAAACCATCACAATCCTCAGTCAGTAATTTCTTCTGAATACCTGATCTAAATCTGCCCTCTTTCAATTTGAAGCCATGACCCCTTTGTCAATCATCTGCTTTTAACAGATTATTTGCTGATGACAAATGATTTCCTTTTTGGGCTGTTTGAAATCATCATTTTGAGGAAACTGCTTTTTCAATGAAAAATATTTCAAGACAAGAATAAACAGAGTGCCTTATTTGAAAAGATCAGTAACTAACCCATCCCTGTCTCCTTTTGCTTCTGTTACTGGGAGATTGCTCCAACTGTTAGCACAGGAAAAAATCTGCTTGTAAGAAATTTGGAAAACAAATGGAACTGTTGGATTCAATATCTTAATTGGTGAATCATGTTAAAAGTTAAAGGGCAGGGGTCATGTTAATACTGTCAGGAACTTCCATGTGGGTCTGCAGTCACAGCTTCAAGGGGTTAAAAGCATTTCTTGTTTTCTTTCTCACAGCAAAGTCATTGCTGCAGTCCAGATCCAAGAGGCATCAGCTATCCCATCAGGACTCAGGACAGGCATGAAATCCAGACATTTTCTAATTTGCAATGCCTTATTCTATTTTCTGAGTATGTATTGCAGTGTGCAACAGAAGACAGTGTTGTGTCTTAGTAAGCAAGAATGCACAGGCAGGAAAAACAGTGAAATCCCTGTCTCATTTAAAGAAAGCGTAAAATTCCCCCAGACTTCACTAGGAAAGGGATTTTGTCTAAAGAACCCAAATTAGTCTTGAGGAACATTTGAAGCTTCTTGTAATAAAGGAAGTCAATCGTGCCTGTCTTTAAAATCCCGCTTACAAAGAACCAGTTCGTGTGACTCACTTAATTGCTCATTACATGTGAACTTACGACTTTTTCCTTTTCAAACCTTTCAAGCTGTCTTTTAGTAAATACAAATATTGAGACACTGTTATTAGAGAGATGAAGAGTTAGAGAATACCTAAATAAATTACTAAGCCAACACTTACGCAACTGGTAGAAAACTAATAAAGGCCAACTTTTTTGCAGATTTCCACTGATGTCTACAGAGAATAGGCTTGCACGGATCTCTTCTTTGGTAACAGATTACATGCATTAGATGAAGGTAGACACATCCAACCTTTGCATATGACACCCATTGCAAGATTTTTTTTATTTTTATGTGAACAGCAGCTTCTAGCCTTTCAGACTTATTCTCAAAGTTTCACTGATGTGACTTTCATGCGTTGTTACATGGAATTAGAGTTGGAAAAGCCTGTGTTGACTGCCTACATAGATATGAAATTCAGTAGATAGACTATTTCCTTCATATTATATATTAGACCTGTCAAACACATTCTAGTGTTCTCCCTGCTTTGACAAAATATCCTACCTGTAGGTACTTCCCTTAAAACAATGAAGAAAAAGAAGTCTGTCTGTCTATCTATCTATCTATCTATCTATCTATCTATCTATCTATCTATCTATCTATCTATCTATAGATGTATCTCCTTCTTATATGGAGAAAACTTTGGAAGAAGATCACTTAAAGGCATAATACAAGTGGAAAAGGAAAAACAGAGCTATTATGTTTTTAATTTCTTATTCCCTTCATGGTTTTAAGTCAACCTGCCAATTTATGAATTCTTATTGTTTGGATTTGGCACTATTGCATCACAAACTCTGTTATGAATGACTACATGTCCTATACTTTGTACTGTGAGATTCCTTGGATGGGAACTATTGTTTACTATACTTCTGTACCACATTTTGCCCAGCCTTTGGATCCGAAGTCTGTGGGTTATTGCATTCATCAAGTAGTAAGGGACAGGCAACAGCTTACCATGCTCTTCCTGGGAAACCCAGTTTCTGTCTTACTAGCGGGTCACCCACGGACTGTGGTTTGAGAAATATTTCTTCAAGCTCATTTGTATATTTAATATATTCCACGCTTGTACTCCATGAATTATCTTCTCTTGACTATACCAAGCGTGATTTCAGGGCAGAGTGAAGAGTATTACTGCAACATTTTAATTTCTTAAAAAAAAAATCAATTTGTTTATTTATATCTATAGTTCCAAAAGTCTTTATTGCAGCTAGATGTCTTTGAAAACCTTGCTTATTTTTGATACTGATGGTCAGCTTAATTGCAGATTGCAGATATTTTTACTAAACCACTCTTCTTTGAGGATATAGCATCCAGACTGCCTCTACCCTGAGGGCATATAAATTAAAAACTGCTACTATTACACATATTCCTATGTGGCTTGAAATAGTAGTAGAATATAAAATACATTCACCCACAGTCAGTACACGACCCAGAAAAGAAAAAAGAGAACAAAAGCACTAGAAAATTATGATACTGGCTGGCACTTCAGGACCTCAGCCTTCAGAAGATGAGAAGGCAATTGTTGGCTTGAATTAGAAGAACTTCACATATTCCACTATGTAAACAGGTAAACATATCACTTAGCCTTCGCATTAGTTATGGAGTAAACTAAAATGGATTTAGAGCACGCCTACTCGGGTCCAAAAAGTTCTTGCTCTGTCTTTCAATCAAAAGCCTCTGTTTTGAAGAACAGTGCCAAAGACATTGCTGTATTTATAATTTAGCAGTGATACTAAATGTGAAGTTCACTCCAGTTTTGTTGGCAGCTGCTACTATCACATGATAGAAACTGTTCAATCAGTGTTTGGCTAAGAACAAATTTACTTCAACAAACCTGAGACAACCTCGGTTTAACTTAAAAATGCCATAGATGGTAATTAGTTGTGTAATATAATAAAGAAGTAGTCAGCTTTTTAACTTCTATTTTTGTCTGGGGTTGACTCCCAAGGTAAATTGTGGATGATTCCAGGGTTATTACTTGAAATAATCCAAACCAATGGAATAACATACTTCTTAAAACACAGGCTTAAATAATCTTTTTCCATCTCTGATATTGCAATTATAATGCAATTTATTTTAATGTAATTTATTGAAGTAGTGCAGAAACTGAGGTCTGGTGTTAGTAACAAAAAGTAGTTTCATTTTATTATAGCAGAAATGAAACTGTTTAGACTCTTCTTCTTGGCGTATATTATTTTGAATATATGCTATTTTTGGACACTGTGGAAAAATGCAAATTCAGAAGGTTCTAATTTGGCCAGAAATATGAATCCAAATATGATCATACTACCAGCTTCTGAGATGCCAGATAGAAGAAAACACAGAATTCTTTGTTTCTTGTGAAAAATTATGAACAAAGAGAACTTTTGATGTTTATTCTTCTGCCTCCTAAAGAAAGACGACTGTCCAAAATAACGCCATTGTGTAATGATGCAACTAAGACAGAGGATTCAACCTTATAGTGACCTTTCCATCTTCCTTCAGCCCTTTATCAAATTCTTCCTATTGTTCTGCATTGAAGAGATTTAGAAAACACTTCTTTAATGATGCTTAAAGCTCCTATTTCCTAATAAAGAACAAAGACTATTCCTGCAATTAAATATTTATGATGCATTCCTAGCAATGTCCCACATATATATGCCCCTCAAATCAATTGCCTACTCCAAAGTTACATTGCTTGAGAGCTTAATGCAAATCCTTAATTTGTGAGTAAATAATCAAACCATTGTCTTCCTGTGCTTATATATATTTTTAATATATTTCCAAGAAAAAGAAATATTTAGAAGGAATATAAATTTTCAGCTGGTGTAGTGATATACAGATTTTATTAAGCACAAGGATTATTATGAGAAACGCACATGCAGATGAATTTTAATTTTAGTATGCTCTTGTTTTAAAAGAAAACACCACCTTTGCTAATTGTTTTTCAGCGTCTGTTTAAAGGAAAGAGAGACCAGTAACGAGGTGATGATATTTCTAAACGAGCCAGGAGAGGGAGCCCCTTAATAGGGCGATCAATTCATGTGCCCGTCTGTCTGCCGCTGTTCCTGAAGTTCTACTCAGGCTTAAAAGTAAGATGAAATGCGAACACTGCAGAATGAATCTTTCTTTAGCTCGGTTTCGCAGGTTAACAAGAGATAATGAACAAAACTATAATTTTCTGTCATGCTTTCTTTTTTTTTTTTGAGAACAAAGGAGACTGATAGTGAAGTTTCCATGGTCTGCCTTCCCTACTCCAAAATTAATACAAAACGACTCCTCAAAGTGTTAGCATGTTTTTAAGTGCCTTTCTGGTACAGTGCTGTGCAGCTCTAATTGTATTATGAATACATCACACAAACATCTGTGACTCATCTATGTGTGAATATAAAAGGGGAGTGGAGGTCCCTAATTCAGGCTGAGGATAGACAAAGGAGAAAAAACCCAAACCATTACATCCAAAATTTCTTTATAAGTAATTTTAAGAGACAATATTGGAATTGCCATTTATATCACCCTTGGTTTATAGGGCACAAAACGGATCTTCCAACTATTTTTCCATACAATTCTCTCTGAGAGCAGTTACTCCAGCAAAATACCATGTTTTGCCACTCAGCTTGTTTTCTGTGAACATTTGCGTTTACTTCTCAAACTGCAAAATTAATTTTGCCATTGTCTTTTGTAATCCGTATTTGTCATAATGCAACAATGCTGACATTGCTTACAACCACTGAGTTTACT
The DNA here is from genome assembly GCA_013398115.1 of Falcunculus frontatus. NCBI lineage: Eukaryota > Metazoa > Chordata > Aves > Passeriformes > Falcunculus > Falcunculus frontatus. Next base: position 128,329 of record VZRV01006661.1, read on the forward strand.
GAGCAAAGGGGACTACTCTGACAACATCCCTTTGATAACACAGACTTTAGCAAGTACAGTTCTCATTAGTTCTAAGGGAGCAGGACTAAATGGCAGGACTAAATGGACTAATCTTTTTCTCTGCCTGGGTGTTTTGAAAATCCTTTACCTGTTGTGTGTCAAAGCAGTTAAGCAAACACGTATAACTAAGCTCAAGTTAATTACTGATTATTTAAGTAAATGCTAACAGATTTTGCTAACAATGGTCTTAGAGCAGGGGTTTGAAGTATAATCTTCATGCAGTACACTGAAGTCCAATGAGCAACTCAATATTGAAATCTTTATTCAAGCTTAAATTAATAAAATGAAACCCAAATTCCACTAAAGTCAATGGCAAACCTTCCCAGAATGCAAAAAGGATCAGGGTTTCTGATGCTGACTCCACTAGGAGTTTTCCTTGAACAAAGCAAAGCAATGTACCCAAAAAGTTTTTGTGGAAAGGCTAATGTGAAGGAAACCAGACATCTGTTTCCGTGGAATTTGTTGAGGTGCAAGATTTTTGATACTGCTGGAAAACAAGCCTCTTTCTACTAATAAGAGAAGCACAAATATCAATGAACTTTCCACAACCCAGCTGAGGGAATTAAACAAATGCCGATCAATTTTTAATATCCCACCTCCAAAATGGAGCTATTTTAGAACTCAGTTTTTGAAGCAAGTCCTTTATTCACTTGGAAAAATAAATATAAATTCTCTACCTGCACTGGTGCCTGCACCGGTTGTGAGGTCCCCACCCATCAGGCCACCTAGGGGGTTGAAATGAAATGCTGTAAATGAGCACAATAAATTACAACACTCAAACATTCAAAGTATTTTCTCTACCGTCAATCAGCCTGCTGCAGTACCCACCACTTCTTCCCTCTGACTTCAACAGGCAGTTGAATCAGACCCATAATTATAATATCAAGATGTTTAATGTTACCTGTATGAGACACTTGCCTTTCAAGGACAAACAAAATAAGGAGTATAATTTCCTTATTTTAGTTTCACACTTCCACAGCATATGAAAAACTATGTTTGAAAGTTATGTATAGTAGTCCTTCATTTGAAAACTAACTTTAGTTGAATGCTAGTCAGAAAAGCAAATGACTGGGAGGAAGAGGCTGAAGGTTCCTGGAGAAGTATGTAACTCAGAAGGTATATATATTTACATAGTTTTTGATTTCCTCAGCCTTTCACAGACATTCACACAAAGGATTTTTAAATCTTCTCTTTGCACTTGGAGACCTCAAATGATTCTTTGAACCCGGTATACTTAAGGATCTTGATGTTGCTGGAGCCAGACAGGTTGAAACAAACTAATCCCCACTTATCCTATTCAGAGATGAGCCCTCATCGTCACCAGAACAGAGCACAAGCCCTTGCTATGTGAGGCACTGAAGTACAGAGCTCAACTAACATTAACACATCAAGGAACTTGTGAATGAATCAATAAAAATAAATTCTGCATTTAGCCTGCAGACTGATTCTTTAAGTAATAAGTGTTCTAATTTACTTGCTTCAATTTATTTGCATTGGCTACATTTTCTCCCCAGCTTTATGGTATAGTGAGTTCTTGCATAAATTAAAAAATTAAGCTGACTTTTTATGAAAGAACACATTGTCTGCCCTTTTACCCTTTATTGACTCCATTGATTTCCTTTGATCTTAGTCAATATTCAGCTTTTTTTTTTCCTTTTTTTTCTTTTTTTTTGTCTCTTTTGATTTTTCAACACAGCAATTTTGGACAAACTGTTATGACTATTAAAAATAGAGTTCTTGTTTCTTGGAGTACAGTTGAAAGTGACCCAAGGCATGCAAGCAGCTGATAGGAGGGCATTTGAAGGGATGGGATTGAACAGAGCCTACCTGTGTTACCTGCACTTGGAGGCCGATGTGTCACACCAGGAGACATGCTATTCCTTTGCAAGGAAGGATGAGCCAGTGGCAAAAGGTTGGGGTTTCCCAGTGAGCTGACTGGGTTACTGTACACCAAACTGTTGTGGTTGGACACTGGGATAGAAACTGGCATCTCAAAGTTTGGTGGTGGAACAGCCTGTACAAGCAAAAAAGGAAAACAAAGACGAGGATAGTATAAAAATGCAACAGCCTTCAAGTGCAGTTCCTATATGCTTAGTCCAAATATTTTGTACTTGGTGATTAAAATATTTGTGCTTGTCCCTTTCCCCCAAGACTCAAGAGAAAACTTTCGAAAGAGTTACCAAGGCTTTTAAAGATGATTATTCAAATCAGGATTCTATCTTCCTGTAATGCAGCTTGCACATTTACTTTTTAAGAGGTGGAAAGATTTTTCATTTTTTTCTATTTTTTTGTTTAAAACAAACCTCTGCCTAGAGCAGCTTAATTTTCTATTTCTTTCATTCTGTGAAGTCATAACTGTTCACTTGCCATACCTTTATCTAGTGTCATAGATGCCTGCAAGATCGAGGGTACATGACAATGGTGACTTCATTGCACAGAAATAAGTTAGAAGGGCAGAATGCAAAAGGAAAGGCTTTAATTTCAGCTTGTGTTGCTTTAGTAGCCAGAATTATCCCAAATCATGTAAAAGACACCAACAGAGTAAATACTTTTTTTTCTGAGTTTCTATCTTAGCTTGGAAGGTCTTAAAAGAAGTAAAGTTCTCCTCAGGGACAGCTAACAAATGCAGGAAATTTAGATACACACTAGTCTTTGTGGAGTTATTCTGGGGGGGGGGGGGGGAGGGTGGTGTTTAGTGATGCCTTTTCAATATACTCTTTTCATACTTAAATTCAAGATCTCCTCCTGAACCACTTCCCTTTGCAAGAATGCTTTTCAAGAAAAGCCCCAAATAACGTACTGCACTAACAGAGGGTGTGAGGAGATGCATATCACACTATGCCCTTAGGAAGCTCAGTTCAGGTTTCCTTGGTTGGTTGTGAGTTTTTTGGTTGGAGTTTTCTCAGGTAGAAGTTGCTTGAATTTCTGTAAAAGTTATGACTACATTAGAAATCTGTATTTATTTTTTAAAAAAAATTATTAATCTTTTGCCTTTTTGATCAGAAAAACCTTTTCAGAACTACCTGATAGCATTTTAGATATTCAGTCTGAATGCAAACTAAGTACCCCTCGATTCGTGATTTAGAAGTCTTATAAACTTCAAGAGCTTAAACACATTAAAAAAAAAAAATCTTTAAAGTAGCCAGGTAATATATTCCAAGGGAGGAAATCACAGGTTTTAATTTTATTGTTGGCAGCTGATAGTCTTGGTATGTCTTCAAGGACCTGGAGGAAATACACGGAGAGCTGGACATTACATCTGCTTGTCAGGCAACCGAGGAGCCCTGACCTTGTGCCTCCCATGTCTCTTCTCTGGCTGGAGCTGTTGGCTATGCCTTGTGTGTTACAGCACTATCCGTCAAATTACAGTAATCACTTAAGGTTGTTTTTTTTCTTTCTTGGTCCTCTCTAGGGCCAGTGAAAATTTTACTCTAAATAGAGAGGAATTATTTTGCCTAACCACTGAAACACAGATCAAAATTTTCAGGGTACGAGGTTAAGGTTAATTTACACAGATGCCTTTGAATTATTTCAAAGTGTTAATTTAGCTCTGATACCCTCTCTGTAGCCTGTGGCCTGCTTTTTGCAAGAGATGGCTATAACAACAGTAGTTCAGTGGATGAGCCTGCTGGCATTGTTCCCCATCCTGGGGGCTGCACACAGGAATTTGCTTCCCTTTGCTGAGAAGCTGGAGCGCACTCCAAGGCCTGTATTTTTCATAGAGCCGATTGATTTAAGGTGAGGTGTTTTGGGAATCCCCTTGTTCTAATCTACAGATGTAAGAATCTACATATAACCTGCATCCTTATGACTGAGGTTTAGACTCCTTGGAAATAGGTTCATATAGCATAATCTAAAACATTTTATCAGCTTGAAGGTAGGTTTTGAAGCAAGTTGTTCTTTTTACTGGCCACAGAAGGATCCAAAAGTTCCTAAATCCCTTGTTAGTCAGAAGTACATGACAGTTTGTGGAGCTCAAAGTCAGCTGCTGCTAATTCCTACCTTTTCAAAAGGTTTTAGCCAGTGAATTCACAGGAGTATGTGAACAGCTCTTCACGTTTCAGCCCCAATTACAGCCTGATGTGAGACATGAATAACCCAACATGGAATTTCTGGTTATTGCAACACTCAGGGCTGTGATGGAGCTCTCTCTGCCTGGTGGCTTTGAGCCCATGGTCCTGCCTGCTTGAGTGCCAGTCCATGTTGCGTTGGCTGTCACCCACAGGTGAGCACTTCATGCAACATTTTCTTCACCCATGTCGCAAAACCCGTGAAGTCTGCCCTCTGAGTATGGGTAGAGACTATTATTGCCTCTATTTTCTTAACAGCTTTTCCTAATTTAAATTTCTATTGATGCCTCCTCCAGCCACCTAGAAACAGAGACTAGACAAGAGTAAGGGAATAAAGACAGGTATTTATTTGAAGGGCCTTCAAGGTACACCCTGGGGGAGCCAGAGGCTGCTTCCAAAAATTGGACCCCAAGATGGACCACAGGTCACGAGTTCTTCACACTTTTATAGGTTTGGACCATTTGCATATCAGGGTTAATTCTCCAATTAAAGCCCCAGTTTTAGCGATGTAACGCCCCTCAGCTTGCCCCCCTTAGAATCTTTAGTTTACACATTTTGGGCCTAAAAACAGCCTGGTTGTCCTTGAAGGCAAAGCCTGGAGAGGCTTTGTTATGTCTACCCAGTATGAGAGAACAGGAATTACAGGCTACAAGGAACTTCAGAGTTACACTCTAAGCAGTACAGAATTTGAAAATAGAAAAGTTAAAACCTAAGGCATCACTATTATCTAAACTAAAACACCGATACTAATGCAGAACTAAAGGTCTTGCTAGAATTCAATGTGCTTGTTTGCTTTCATCACTATACTCTTCCTTCCGTGTACAAACCAAACTGTTCAAGAGCTAGATTCTTCTTTTTCTACATTAGTACAGCACAGAGGAGCTCCAGTCTTGGTTGCTTTTGGTGTTGCCAGTCTCCCTAGTCACCTGAAACTGTTACTTAGCTTTCATTTTGCCATTTTAAAAATATATTTTTAAAGTAGTTGAATTATTTAATTTCTGTGCTAGTTGTCTAGTTTTCATCATTTTACCTACTCTCTGGATCTACTTACATCTATTTTCAGAGCACTTCACAGGCAATTTTATCAGGGCAAAGTCAGTTTACTCTTTGCTTTTCAGCACAATATATACTATATCTGAAATACAGCAGTTTTTATTTCTTCTTCTCTGCAGTCAAAAGTTAGAGAGAGAAGTTTGACTGGGTAAACATCAGTATTAAGCACTACGTCTCTAGCTACAGTTTGCTCTGTTTATCTGACTTTATTAAAGTCTTACAAACCCCTTACCTAGATCCTGCAGATTCCCTAGTCATTCCTGGTGGTAAGCCACTGGCCATATTGATTCCATCTCAGCCTGATGGACATTAAAGTTTCTGATGCACTTGTGTAATATCTATATTAGTAGGAACTAGGGAGGAGCTGAGGCCATCTGAGGCCAAAGAGCAGTTCATGTCCGTACCATTAAGCTTTCTCAACCTCAAAAAATCATGACTGCATATAGACTGACAACTGGGAATTGTTCCTGGCCTGGACTAACAACGAAACAAAGCTAAAGAAATTGTCTGTGAGAATGTTATTTAGCATCAAAAGGTGTCAAAAGCCTGCTGGGGACTGTTCAAAGGATTCACCTCAGAGATAAGCATACTTCCCGCTGCTTCAGTGTGTTTTCTTTTTTGGTTTTTTGCCACATTTTGCCGTTTTTTCCCCTCCCTTTGTCTTTTCTCATTTGGGCACTACTGCCAAAGAGGGCAGATGGCTCACCAGAGATGATACTGCCAGTGTACAGCAGTGTTAGATGTGCACTCCACAAGCTGTGGTACGTGACCCAAAACAAAGTGTTGGACACTCAACCCCCTTGGAACTTAATGAACCAAACATTCTGTGTTAAATATTGATTTTATCCCTCCCTTGTTCAACCAGGCCTTCATTTATTTAGAGACAGAGATACTTATAGCTCCCTTCTAGAGAGCTATTTCTGTCTCCTCTGCTTTCATCACTCTTATGAAAATTACAAATAAAAGTCTAATTATTATCAGATGGTTTAGAACAATATAAATACTTATCCCCAGAAAATTATCTGAGGAAACATTATTTGGCTTAGCCATTAGGAGTAAAAGCCAATGTTGTTTTCATTTGGCAGCAGCTTTTTTATGTTACAAGACCAGGCACAGGCAATGCATTGTTTTATATATTCTGTAAGTAGTGATTTAGAGGCTTGGTGATTTTACGATTGATTTTGCCTTCTTCTCCTCAATATTCTTGGCTACCTTTGATGATCACAAGTAAATGAATATATCTTCCCCAACTTAGTTATTCTGATTTGTCCAGTTAAGGATATTACGGTGTACAATATTTGTATATAAAACCAGGTAGTCACAAATTTCCGTTACGTACTAGTTGTGAGCTCTGTCTTGCCCATTACATCTTGGCTTATGCCAAGAGAAGGAGTTCCTGTTGCATTAGCAGAGTATATCTACTGTTTCTTCCCTTTGTGGTATGTGGCTTGATGGAGGACACAGACGCTGAGCTCTGCATGTGAAGTATTTAGAGAAGGGCTATTCTGTCTTACATGAAAAAAATTCTAACTTTTGGCAGTTCTGTATGTCTGATGCGTCTCTGAAGGAATCTCACAAAAAGATTAATACATTGCACCTCACAACCTGCCGCAAGGTAGGAAGTTATACCCTAAATCACCAATTAATTGCTGAAGTAGGACTATATTTGATGTCAAAAAGTTACATTTAATGAAAGCAACCAGAGGGAAATTCCACTAACTTGGGGAAAACAAAACTCATATACCATGTTAAGATTAACTGTGTTGTTTCCAAATCTTATAAATTTCCTGAGTTTACAGAAAAGACATTTTCCTGAAATGCTTATTGAGATAAGGAAAGTGATAGAACGCACTACTACGGGAAAGAAGGTTTTTCCAAGGTTTTTTTTGTAATATCTTAAGATTTTGGATGATTATAACATGTCCTGTTTTGTTAGGAAAGAAAGAGGTAGCATGAGATAAACAGAGGTTTTGAAGCGTTATCCCAAATACATTTTTAAGGCAGAAAAGTAGCTTGGCGAAAATTCTGTCAGTTTGATTTGAAAAAGCCAAAAGTCATCCTTGAAAGAGAAAAGGAATGTAAGAATGACAATTGGTGAGATTTTGATGTGAAAGAGGGTTAAGCATTCTGGCTTATTACAGTCTCCCTAAATGCTGCAGTCATCATTTGTCAAACTGAGTTTCATCCTGAGAAACCAAATTCATGGTGACAGCTTTAGAGCTTTTTGTTCTGAGAAAAACAGCTTTCCAAAAGAAGCAAATAAAAAAGGAGGTAAAAAATTAGGATATATCTGTATTCCTTCCTGATATTCTATATACTTGTTGGGCATCCTTAACCAGCCATTTCAAATATTATTTTATCAAATTTGGTGCCTTTCTGGTCTCTGAGAAAGTATTATTTAGTCTTCTTTTTTCTTCCAAAGTATTTTTGGCATGATGTGAGGACTTCTTCAAATTTTAATTACCTTGAATGAAAAATCCTTCTGCTGAGAATTAATGGAAAGAGTACTTAGAGTGCTTGAGACAGAATCTGAGCCTCTTTGAGAAGTATCCTCATCTTAAGTGTCAGATTTTGTATCTGCAATTGACTAACACTACAGAAGACACTGCTCATTCTGGGTATCCAGACAACGTTTTTCATAGATAACGATGAAACCTTCGTACGCGAATGACGAATGAAAACATCCAAATCATCTCTTGCCTTTTAGAAACAAGCAGTTACCTATGCAAATTCAAATGCTTCTTTGGATCTGAGTAAATATTTGGTTTCCTACTTTGTCTTCCAGAGACACTTGGAAGATCAACCAAATATAACCTCCAAAACTCCATATTCTTTTTGTTGGCTTTATAAATGTAATATCAAACATAATGACAAAGTATTCGTCCTCTGTATGTCTTGTGAAAACCAAATAGCACATGCAGAGTTATTTCTCTAAGATATCTGGCAAGGCATATGACTGATTGTTAGAAATTTTGACTTGGTTAAAACAAAATTTAGCTCATGTTAAAGCATTAAAGAAATGCTGATGAGGTCAAAGCAAATTCTCTGATAAAGCTATAAAATCACCCCAACACACAAACATGTCTGAATCCTGCCATTAGGCTCTCATGCAGTCTGTTTCTCTGCAGCGAGCAAGTAGCTGTAACCCTTCAGTGCTGCAACTGAATTTAGCAGAGACAATTAAGAAGTGAAGTTACACACACAAAACACACTAATTACTATATAAAAAGGAATTTCAGTTCTACGTTGTTTTTTCTATATCACCACAGAAAGTATTGTGTGGATTTGTTAGCCTGTCCACAAAGAAAGATTTCCACTGTTATTTTTAGGTATAATTTGGGCTAGTGGTGTGGTGAAACAGTTCTGTAAATCAAGTGAATATAGTTCATGTATGTATATTTCACTTCCTTCTGTAGGTTTCACCCACAATGGGCTTTGTCTGTGTGTCAGAGTAAGAGACTTGAAAGAAAAATATGCTGTGTGAAATTTTCTGACCACAGTGTTTAGTTATATATTTGGCTGTTAAAGCCTCTTTCAAGCAGAAATTATTTCCTTAAGAAGCCAGAACTGAAAGGGTTATGGTTTGTTACTGCAGCAGTTACCAGCAGACAGCCATCTAACCTTTGGTACTTACAGGTATTTTATGGCTCTTGATCATATTATCAAATTCTTCATTAATTTTTTTGTATTTTTCTTCAGTGCGTGGGGTGAGAGCATAAGAGGAGTCAGGATCGGGGCTTTCACAACCTTTGTTTTCTTTCTTGTGCAATGCCTGCCAGGTTCAGAGAAATATCAGAAAGTAAAAAAAAATGAAAAGGAGCTCGGAGTACTTACACATAATCTTTGCCTGCTGATCATTAGATCAATGTCTTCATTAATTTTTCTGTACTTGTCCTCAGACTCAGGGCTGTGACCTACTGAATCGTCTGCATCAGGGTCTGGACTGTCACAGCCATTAAGTCCTTTCTTTCTCAATGTCTGAAATACATAATTTGGAAAGTTCAACCCTTGACACAGACTGCAAGAAAGACTCAGCAGTGTTAAAGAAACAAAACCCGATCAACATAGAAAAGATTTACATTATTCTTTAAAGAAAGAAAGTGACTAATGATCCACCCCACTGATGCTCTGGGTCTCCAATTATGAGTGCCAAGTGAGGACCATACAAGACCTCTTTCTTCTGAAGCTGGAACCAATCAATAAAGAACAAGTCTGGCAACGAGTGAAGTGCCTGTGCTAGTATCTCCCCTGACGCATGATCCCCATCTCCCACAGCATTTAGGGTTTAAGCTACAGACACGGAATGCAATTTATTTTAACAAAAACCAAACTTCACATATTTATCCATACTGTTTACAAGGGAATACATCAATGTTTTTCTTTTCTTTTACAAAAGATGCAGGAGGAGGAAATGAAAAAACAATCAAACCTGTAAAAAATTTAAGAATCAATTTCTTCACAGAAGAAGAATAATTACCTAAATGGGATTCAAGGAATGACTTTAGCAATGTCATTCCTAAGCATATGCTTTTGATGGTATAAGAGGTGATAATATGGCTAGGAAATAACAATGAAGAGCTTCTAGACATAGTGTTTACTTTTTATTGACTACACTTACAGTGCTACAAATGCACAGGGCTGAAGCTTAATGTACCAGAAAAAGCACTGCTGAAACAGATGCTTAGTGAAAAGTCAAAATGAAAGAATTTTGGGTTCAGCTACTCAAATACTCACAACCATGATTATCACCACTAAGATAGCAGAGTTGAAAAATCTTAAAAATAGAATGAAATCAGTAGCTTGCAATTCAGAATAATTGTCTGGCTTCAAGTAGGTTTTAACCGACCTACCTTTACAGAGCACTTAAAGAACAGCCACAGGCCATATGAAGGTAAAAGAATATGAGAAAAAAGGTGTGGATTCCTCAAGTACAAGCAATAGTACATAAAGCCAATATATTAATGATTTCTCATATTTAGCTTCAAGAATATCTCACTCAAAAACTTTTCAAAGCCCACTTGGCTGTCTACAAACTTTTAAAGTCAGCTTGCAGTCCATTCTGTGTTGAAACCTGGCTAAGCAATATCAATTACAATGAAAATATCACATAACACCTAATGTGTGTTAATAAGTGGCTATGTTTGTGCTGTCAGTGTGGGATACTCTGGTTTCTTTTTGCCTTCTCAGGATGGTTGTGTATCATCTGAGCTTTTTGTTCCTCCAGGAATAGTATGTTTCATGATTATTTTCTTTATGAAAATATTCAGCTTACTACTGCTACTACCCTTAAGTATTATAATGTACCTTATTCTCATACTATGGAAAAAAACCCTGAACCTTCCATTTTCATCTACTAAGCAAAGTTATGGTGGTCTGGCCTAAGAGATCTGAGCCTTCCAATCTCACACGGTAGATCTCTGAAACAGATTTAGGCATTTGTGGAAGGATGGCTCAATGTAGGTCTTTCTTTTCAAACTTCATCTCTATAGAGACTTCAAGTCAATTCCATGAGCTACTTCTGACACACCAAGAAAATTATAATCCATTGGAATAAAAACTTGAGATGTTAAAACATCTTGAATGACTCCCTACATCATTTTTCACTCCCTCTTCTCTCTCTTTTATCTTTTAAATATTAAATATTCAGTTAGCAGAACAGACATAATCATGCACAATATCTACTGCTAGTAGCTTGAAAAAAGCCAATTAGAAAGAGGCTTTTGCAATTAGCTGCTGTTTAATAGATTTAATAGACACAACAAGATATAGTAAAAGCAAAATGTCTCATTGTAATCTCAACTAACATTCTTCTCTTCATATAAGGACAAAACAGTTGTCCTCTAAATACAGAAAATATTCTGTTTCAAGATTAGATCAAGCTGTCCAGACATGAAACCAAGATCAGCAGACTTGAGACCGTTTCCTGAGCTCATCTGATTCACTGATGGAGTCCTGCTGGTTCCTATGGAGTCCCTGAGGACTGATGTGGATGTGAGCTGGCCTAAATGGCTTCCTCAACTCCAGGCTTTGAGATGACAGACAAAAAGAAATACGAACAGAGAAGAAGAGGAGGAATGTTTTGTAGCCTATTTGAGTCTTTTCCCCTCCCATCATTTACAAATCCTGCATTCACAAGACTGTGTCTGGGTGAAGCAGATGCATCTTTTCCTCAGCATACTCACAATGCCCTAAAGCTCCGCAAATGATTACTTAGCACTCGGGTGAAACAGTCACTACTGTGGTTTGTAGAGGTTCGGGGATGCACTGCACCTTTCTGCTCAGAAGAGGAAAGGCAATGTGAGCCAACATAGGTCTTGCAACAGTCTCCAAAGAGACTGGATTCCCTCCTATATTTTTATTAAATATTTACTTTTACATTATTTTCATACCTTTAGAAAGCAGGTTGCTTGCCACACCAGGCAGAGAAAAAGCAATGTCTATTTTCATCAGAAAAGCCAAGAACCAAATTTAATAAAATTTTCTCAATATTCTACCCAAAATTAACTTTAGCCCTAAAGAGTAGAGGCAGACCTTTGCCTTGCAAAAACAATCAGTCTGGTGTGTTTGGCTGGTGCCTTGGCTGGTGGTGCAAATCAAGCTCAGTAATGGAGACCACCATACCTCAAAAAAAAAATCAAATCAAATCAAAACAAACAAACACAGACGCAACCCCCCAACCACCACCTACAAAACATCACACAAATCCCAAGCAAAAACAAGAACATATTTCAATGAGATGGGTTAAGGCTAAGCAACAGGAATTTCCCTGTGTATACAGGACTCAGGGGCAGAGCTCCTAGCTTTGTGAATGCTGGAACTAATGCCTGCTGCCCTGTGAATTGCATTTTAGGGTAAAGTACGCAGAGAAGATTTCCTGGGGCAGAGTCTCTGGGGATTTCTCTTCTCAGTACCCATCCTTCTGCTGATTCTTTGCTGCTTCTGTCTGTCAGGACTCAGGCTGCAATATTGCCTTCAGCTGGGAGTCTTTCTGGGAGTAATTTCTGGCTCTCTTTTTTTTTGCACAAGAACATATAAATTTCATGAAGCTTGTTGGAATTTCACTGTCTTTGAGACCCCTCCCTTTACACTAGATTTGCTCAGCATTGAATAAAAACTGAAGTTGTAAGAACAGATTGATAGATTACACAGGGACTGGAACGCACATGCTCACATCACAGTTCTCTGGAGAGAAGAGTAGGCTGGAAGTGACATAATTAAACTCTGCACTAAGGTGATAAGATGTATCACGGACAAAAATAATGACCCTGAGCATCTTAGTGTTATCTCTGGCTTCTCAACATGCAGGCTACAGTTTTTCTTATCTTATTAACTTGTTTGCTAGTTTACTCTCCCTCACGTCATTAACTAACACATTAAACCTCTCATTCTTTTCCTTCATTTTTTTCCATTATTGGTGTGCTTCAACACAACACACATTCGTACAACAAAAGTAAAAGTGGTGCTGACCGATATCAAACTGATTAATCCTTTTTCACAAGCTCTCTGAACTTTGTGTCAAGTTTTCCTCTTCTCCTCTATTTTGTGTCACCTCTTGAAAGAAGAGGCTGGTTCTGGAGTCTTTAACCCAGTCTTGCAGTGATTTAGAAACAGTTTTCCTATGATGTTAAGCTGTCATAGCCTTTTGCAAACCCTGGAAAATAGCCAGACCTATCACATCCTCCTGGAGATTAGCTAGTTTCCAAAGATTTAATGACTATTCAGGGAATTTTTAAAAGGACAAAACAACACGATTGTGTAGCGCATTGCATTCTAAAGAACCCCAAGCCAGATTTCAGTTATTTTAAAAGAAAATAAGCCATTTTTGAACTACGGAAGCTCCACTTCTTCCAAGCAATTAAACAAGTAATTATAGTGGACTCCAATAACCTAAAATCAGCCAAGGCATATGAAAAACAAAATAGTTAAAGGAAAATAACCTTTGGCTGAAATCTAATTGCTCTGCCAGCAATTAGTCTAAATCCTACTCTGTAAATCTCAGAGGAGAAGTGCTAACTTAGTGACATGCTGACTGCTGTAAAATGAAGTATAAACAACTATTTGCTTTCATTTAACGCAAAACTTATCATCACTATGGAAGCTCAAAAGAAAATACGGCAGTAACACCCAGGTCTGATTTTATCAAGGCAATGAAAATCATTGTAATTTTGAAGGAGGAAAAACATTTCATTTTCCTAATCTAGTCTCTGTTTCTGCAGTTTTTATCCTCTGGGGTTTGTTTTGGATTTTTTTTTAGCATTTCTTTAACAGAATGAGTGGAGAAGGTTAGAAATTATTTTATTTACTTCCATCTTATTATTTAGTTTCTTCATCTGTCTTTTTAATAGGTTTATTTGCTGTGGAACTTCTTCTCACAGCACTCCAGGGCTTGGAAATGCTCACAGTATAGCTGACACATTAAAAAGACTAGGTCAGTTGATGAAGTTCCCAAAATGTTCAGACCAACCCACTATGTTCCTTTCTGATATCCTCTTCAACAAAGACCTAACAAGGTTAGGTTAATCACTATCTTCATTTGTGTAATAAAAAGTGTGATCTCACTGGGTCTTCATCTGTAATCAAACTTCACAGTATGGAAAAATTCCGAATTACGTATCTACTTCTACAAATTCCCATATCTCTTATGTTGTCTAGAAGCCACCACAATGATCTTTAACTGACAGACCTATTAGTGACAATCCACAGACTCGCAATTTTGTAAATTGTATTTTGCTGTCAGAAAAAAACCCTGCAAGTGCCCTCTATTTTCACTATCACTTTCTTTCCCGTATCTTGAGGGAATAAATCTTTTAGCCACAAATTAAAATGGTTTTCTCTCTCTTCTTTTCATTGGAGCTACATATTTAAGTGGTAAAGTAGACAATAGCCAATTTCAAAGGAATTACATGTTATTGTGTTCAACTGCTTTACAATTTATAATCGTTCTGTGATTCCAAAGAACCTGGCCAAATTTATGGAGGTCCCCCAAAAGAGCAGAAAATATTTAGACGTTTGCATGATTCATTTAAGCATCAGTTTGCTCTCTGTGCAACAGAAATATTAAAGTTAGAGTGTTGAGTGAAGAAAACCTCCACTCTCTTCTCGGTTATATAGTGATGAAATTTTATGATGAAATTGCACGATACAATGCACGGTGCAATCAAGTAATGAAAGGTTCTACTGAAATAAAAAACACAGGGGAACAGATAGGTTGCTATGGGAACCACCCATCTGAATTTCCTAACTTATGTGTAACTAAAGTCTTAAATTTTATGTTCCATTAACATAGAGTTCTTAAATTTTTACATTTAATAGTGGACATAAACTAGTAGGCTGGTACTAATGTACTTTAATTGTATATTTAGAAGAATCACATAAAACATTATTACACTTACATTATCTAACAGACTACACACACACAAAAATGTACACCAGTAACACAGAAAAATGGAACATTTCTCTTTTCCTAAAATCATAAAAAGTTTTTGTGGTTTGTACTCCTTTTGAAACAAGCTACAGAGCTTATATATGAAGCTGAACTTCTATAGCCCCATGCTAATCTTTTTGTTACTACTTTATTTTTACTGAAGTTTCAAAGAAAAAAAAATTCCGTTGTCTGCTACTATACGTCTATCTTCTTCAAATGAATACACAAATGTGCTTTTCACAGCAATACACCAAATCCTCTGCTTGGATTTGCTTTTCGTTTTCACATGCATTCTCTCCTCCTTCAAGTACCTTCTCTAATCACACCTCTTGTGAAACCAAACAGCACCAACAACCTCTGCCAGTAGCACCTGCTTCTCTCTGCTTACAAACGATCTGCCAGTGGATTGACAGTATCAGTACACGAGTACTGCAAGCTCATCAGGGCGTGAGATCTCTACCTAACTAAAGAGTTCAGTTTATCTTCTTCCACTTATGCTCTTGTTGTTTGCCAAGGCATCTCTACAACATTTTTCAGTGTCAGTACAAACAAAATCTGTTTTTTCAAAAGGGCACTGGGATAGTGGGAATTTTTCTTCCTTGTTACCCACAGTTCTGCTACCTAACTTGGATATGGGCAAGGCCTGGAAGGCAGTGCAGCCCCAGAGCACCCAGGTCTTGGCTGTTTGTGCTGACCTTGCAGCCTGGAGCACACTGGTTAGCACCACCACATCTCCTGGTACCTCTCTGCAGTGCCTCTCCTGCATCTGTTTGAGAGAACACACCTTGTTGTGCTGCTGTGCCTACATCTCCCCTCTGGAGAAAGGGCGAGGCTGGAGATGGGAAGATGGCAGAGGTTTGTGTGCTCTCTAAAAGAGATCATGCGAAATCCCTTTCTTTAATGTTCAATCTTGTCAACTTGCCAGTGCTTTTCTGTTTAGTATTGACTTAAAATACACGGGCAACTTTGGCTTTTTAAGTATTAAAAAAAAAAGTATATGTCAGCTTCAGAGATCTCACAGCAGCTAAACTAAGCCACATAACTTTTGGGATTTTCTCTGAAAGAAAGAAAAGAAAATCACATGAGGACTCCAGCATTAAAGCTTTATATTAAAATTTCTGCTAATGCATGGTCACTTGGTCTATTCAGCCTGGAGAAGAGGAGACTGAGGGGAGCCTTCATTGCAGTCTACAACTTCCTCATGAGGCGGAGGGGAGGGGCAGGCACTGATCTCTTCTCTGTGATGACCAGTGACAGGACTCGAGTAACTGCCCCGAAGTTGTGTCGTGGGAAGCTTAATTTGGATATTAGGAAAAGGTTCTTCACCCAGACGATGGCTGTGCATTGGAACAGACTCCTCAGGTAAGTAGTCTCAGCACCAAGCCTGACAGAGTTCCTGAAGTATTTGGACAATATTCTTGGGCACATGGTGTGACTCTTCGGTCTGTGGTGTACAGGACCAGCAGTTGGACTTGATGACCCTTGTGGATCTCTTCCAACTCAGCTTATTCTATGATTCTTTGTAAACTTACACCCCGCTATATTCACAATTATTTCGTGGGACATGCGAAAGTCTTTTGTCCATAACTTGTAAACTGCTTTTAAAAGAATTTAGATCTGAATAATTCCTGAGGTTCTAATTAAGGATATTTTCTCATCCTTCAGGCTTACTCCTATCCATCATCATGGTGCATAAGGTCTGAAAACCCACAAATCCCCCACGGCAGCTGACGTAGGATTCCTATGCCAACCGTCAATGGAGGGGATCGCATTTCCTGGGCTCTAAAAGAGGAGATGGCAGCAGCACCCACTGATCCCAGCCACCCGGGAATCCACGGGGGGAGAGGAGCATCAAGTGACCGGTGGTGCTGGCTGGCATGATGTGGCTGCAGTCAGCAGGGAGCGGGTCCCCAGCAATGTCACGCATCCCTGCCATCTGCACCTGTCGGTGCCAGCACCTGCTGCCCCGTGGCCATAGATGGCTGTTCCCAGGGCCATGGTGCTGACTGGGGACACTCTACTCCTGGCTGCTTGAGTTTTTTGTCTTTTCTTCACCCATGCTGCTGTCACAATTCTCAGTTCTCATGTGGTCACAGCTACAGGAGTGCAGTGTTTTCTCCTTACAAATATATACACATAAATATGTGTATGTATATCTATACATTTATACATATATATATATATTTAAAAAATGCATACATACCCTCTACTAAATCACATCTCAGCACGTTTTTGCTCAAATCTAGATGGTCTTTTTAGAAGTGTTCACACTTTCATGACCAGCTTCCATTTGCTCTGATGCAGTATAATACTACCTCAATATTGTTGGTGTGCTGCATTAGTGGAGTTAAAAAAGGGATATGTTCCTTCAGACAAGACTGGCATTTTCTAAATAATGAATTCCCATGTGAGATTAATTGGAGGTGTTAACATTAGTGACATAAATATCATGCTGACCTAGTTGTGATTACAGCTTCTGATGCAATCCCCTCTACAAATGTCTCAGGTTTAAAAAGAAAAAAAAAAACAGCTTTCAATGAACAGAATTCCTCGTAAATGTTAGCAACAATTCACTGTAAAATGCACTCTTTACACCCAAAGACTGTATTCAAATGAAACTTCTGTGCAGATGTTTTTTAAACCTGTATTTGAACAGAAACTCAAATTCTGCTCTGTTGCATTTAAAACACCCGACAACAGTCCAGAGACTGGCTGTCAGTGCATTATGCACAAAATTAGCAGAATATTTACCTTAGATCAGAGGTATTCTCAGGATATTTTTGTTTTTGTGATGGAATAATTATGAGTGCCTTTTGAGTACCCCAGTGATTCCAACTCCTTACTAAGGGCTCAAAGGCCCAGGAACTTCTTTTGAGTTATGGAAATAAAGAGATGTAGGTAAAGGTAAAAACCATGGGTTACTCTCCTGTATTTCCCACCATTCTTTCTGCATGCTGTCCTCCCATGACCGTATGCTTTCTGCAGAATGAAGGCTAACACCACAGCCTAGTGGCAAATACCTCATTTTGCATCCCCTGTCTTTTTACAGAAAATAGACTCCCACTATTTTTTGAGATATAATGTTTGCAGAACAACTAACTCCATGAAGACAAAGCTTCTATATTTTGGCTACTTCAACTAGTTCACTGGCAGGAGCACCACCATTCTGTAGCCAGACCTGGAAACTGAGGGGTTCAAAGATAACCTAAAGCCAGAATAGTTGCATCCCTGACTCACATTTTCCCCTTGGCCACAGCAAAATATCAGTCCACTATATACCTGACTGATTTTTCAAACCCATTGAAACGCCCAACTTATTTAAATGGCTAGGTTTTCTCTAAGCTTTATTGAGTATATTTGAAAGAGAACAAGATATTGGTGAGACGTAGCATATTTGATTTGTACTAGGTTCTGCCATCAGACACAGAAAGTGTATGAATAGAAAAATAAACTTTACAGTAGTGCAGAAGAATAATTTCAGTTTCTTTAGGGATTATGAGGCCCCTTAAAAATAAACACTGTAATTATCAACGGGTTGTTATTTCACTCTTTCTTTTTATGTTCGTCTATCTATAATCCTCCTCTGGCTCCAGCCTTTCCAGATGGAACATCATCCTCAACATTTTCATTTGTGTCTAATTTAGTCAGACATATACACAAATACAAGGCTGAAGTCAGATCTCACTTACTCTAGTGCAAATTTATAGCTGGATTTGGAACAGCTGTAAAGATACCAATCAAGATATTCTAGATGTACAGTGGTGTTACCAAGTCTGTTACATCATTGTTGCTAGCTCTTGAAATACAGAGTATTTGAAATATGCAGGGCTTAATATAAATGACTGCTGATAAAAATTAACTATTTCAAAGGCAGATGGTGTTTTTCCATGACATAAATGGGAACCTTTAATACTAAATGACATATTCAAAGTACTTTAGAAAAATGAAGTACAGAACTTGAGAAATGTGACATACAGAAGAACACATATTTTAAAGAATCTTTTGTCACAAAAGCCCGTTATGAGAAAGAATGACAGCTGATAGGAATTATTCTTTGCATATATTTTGAGCATTATTTATGTTCTAAAAGATCCATAAGAGATTCTGAAATCATATCTTTAGGGACTGCTTCATACATTATTAAAATGCAACCATCCTGGGGAGAATATATTGCCAACCTGTGCAGCTTCGCTAGCCCATGAAGTTTTCATGAGTAGAAATGATGGGTCCCTCAGACAAATAAAAGCGTAACATACAATATAAGTTACTTTTGCCTCATAATCTAGGAAAAAAAAGCAATTTTTCCTAGACTATGAGGCAAACACCTTCACCCTCAACATCTGATGACTGCAACATTTTACTTTTCTATTTCATCTGAAAAAGAACACTTCCAGCAGCACTGAACTCTGCAGTACTGACTCAGCAGTGAAAATGCCACCCAGTGAGACAAGAACACTAGTTCCTTCAGCACCTGGGTTTTCTTTGGAGGTCTCCCAAAAAATCTTGAATGTATCAATGTTCTGAACAGGTTTGTTTTTCCCCTCAGAATCTGAACATTTGTTTTATAGTTGATCAAATGACAGGGTGCTACAAAAAAAAAAAAAAAAAAAGTACCCGTATGACAATGAGCAAATGTTGCTGAATAGAAATTCCTTCTATAGGAAAAGGAATGTTTCCTTTTATTTTCATTGTACTATAATTGCTTATCCATTGGTAAAAATGCCCAAATCAATATATTTTTCAAAAATGGTGAATTACAATAAAGGCTAGATCCCTGAAACTCTAGCCTCCTGTTTCTTTGCAGCATGGAGACCCCAAATAGCACAAAGCAACAACCATCAACTAAGTGTTCTGCTGAGAGGGCTGTCTCCAAAGAGAAAGAGAAGGAAGGCTCTTCACTAAGTTTAGAGAAAGCAAGTTACAGTACTTGACAATCCAAATTGGCCCATGATTTTAACTACGGAAACAGATAACTCAAATGATGCCGAATTTCATATTTAAGATGGCTTTTTTTCTGTATGTAAGTTCTGTTATTTGCTAGAAACATTTGTGCAAATTGTATCTATCTTTAAACAGCTGCTAAAATCTCTAGACTATAATATGTATTTGTCAGCTTATCAAAGTGTCATCTGCTAGAAACAAAGAACTGGATTTTTTTTTCCCATGGAAAATCATATCGGAGTGGTAAGATGCAGACAGAAACTTTACAAGCTGAAATTTGCAAATAAATCAACTAAACACTAGCCAAAAAAAGGAGTGAGAAAGTGCAGTCAGGAGTATGGAGAAGCTCAGTGAAACTCCAGGACCAGATGATTATCTTCGAAAGTTGGTCCTTCAAAATAACTGTTTTCCTCAAACATTACTTCTTTAAAAGTCATACTGTTGCTATCACTCTGGTCTTCCCTTGAGATGAGTAAGGACTTCTCTCAAAAGGAGACAATCAGAAGTGACAAAGCAAAAAGTTGTCAGATTCTGAAAAGCTTTTTGATAATTTCCAGTCACAAGTATCCTAAATTTCTACTACCAAACTGTGCCATCATGGAGGCAGAAGTCCCTTTACATAAGATTTTCCAAGGTTAAGCTGTTACTGTTTAGCCTAAGAAGACACAGTTTAACTCCCACTTCTCTTACTGACTTCCTGAATGGGCTTGGTTAATTCACTTTTCTATAGTTCTCCCTCTATAAAAAACTGAATGATAGTAACTACCACTATAATTGGGGTGCTGTAAGAAGGAAAACCCAAGCAAGTGGTAACATACTCAGTCAGGAGTCTAAATTTGGTATAGAGAAACAGACCAACCTTCACATACACCTCCAAAACCTGTATTTACACGCTTCCCGTTGAAGCTGTCAAATTAACAACTTGATGGTCAGTTTCAGTGCCCACTTGGGAAAGAAGAAAGCATTAGAAACAGAGCAGCTTCTAGCTCTTATAACTGCTTGAGAAAACAGGAATGTCAGAGGCAGACTTAAGATCTAGTCAGAGATTTTGACCAGGGCACAGTTTACAGAGGTACTAGAAAAATCATGGCTGAGAAGATAGAATACAAAATGAAAGGGAAAAAAGCTCCTTAATTCAGAATCTAAATGTCTTGTTAGAAAAATCTGGCCTCTTCTGGAAGCAGCTAAAACATTTTAAATGTTAGGGGTTTTTGTTGTAAAACTGGATTTCTTTTTTTGGACAAAATTATAGGTTTGTGAGAAGAATTGGTATATTGGCCTGGCAAAGTCTTGCTGTCTGAGATCTTAAAATCTTTAATCATATGGTATTTACAGAGAGAGGTCCATGGGCTACGAAAGATGTCTCCACTTGGGTCCCCTAATTCCACAAGAGAGATGAATAAATGGAACAAGATTTCAGCCTGCTTAATTTTTCTAAGACTTGGTAGAAATAAGCATGAAGGACGCTGTGAATGTGAGTAGAACAGATACTGTTTCACTTGGTGAAGAGTTAGGTGTGGGCTCTTGACCAGTTTTGGTGTCTCTTGTTACTGCAGCATAAATCACTGTACAGGGCTGCCTGCTCTGTCCTGGCAGCAGATTCTACTCACCCCATGCCAGAGCCACGGGGGTGGAGCAGTCAAGGGGTGGGCATGCATTCTCTTCCCCTGACTCTGCTGTGAAGGTTGCAAACTCCAACGCAGGAAAGGCAATAAATAGCTTGGAGGTCCTCACATCTCTATATAACACAGGTGTTTTCTCAGACCCTCATAGAGTTATGTCACATATAAGAATGGGAGCTTTTCTAATTAAAAATCCCAAATCCAGAGCAGCCTGGTGGACTGCATTTTTTCTAGTGAACTGACCTATGTGATAAGTCACTTCACAATGTTTTGCACCATGGATACGAATAGAGTTTTGGGGACTGCGTTCCTGAGAAAAAGGTCAATATTGATTTCTAGCTATCTGAAAAAAATGTTCAGAAGCCAGTAGCATTCCATTTTTTTTCTAACATGCTCAGCCCGTGTATAAGGAAGAACCACACAGGGTCCTTACCCAGCAACAACTTGAAATCCACAGGTGCAAAGCACTATTCCCAGTCTTCTTGTGCTGGAGGCTTGGGCCAACTACAGACCAAACTTGAAACCATTATGATGAGAGACGGAAAAATAGCATTGCCTATTGACATTTCTGCAGCAAGAAAACCCAGCTCATTTACTTATTCCACTATCTTGACTATCTTCTAAGCTGTATGCAGCCATCTGCCTGCTACCACAGAAGCCAGAGCTCTTTCCTAAGCTCTGGAGAGCATTTACAGTGCAATAAAACAGCCTAGAGTAATGGTAAAGAGTGTTACATAGCATGATAAAGGAATACTTCGGGTTCTCTAACATTTATTCCATGTCTGAATAAAAAAATTTAATCAGAAGCTATCTGTGCCAATGGAAGCAGAGATGTGATAAGATTGACTGGCTACCTCAAAATACACGTGCCTTTGCCTCTTGATATATTAAAATTAAAGGTCTGGCAAAGAGATTCTGACTCATTTTAGTGGGCTGAGGCTTTCACACAGCACTTAACAGTAGTCAAAGAGGCCAGCAATGTCCTAAATAATAAAATTTCAATTCAGTAATGCTAGAAAACCCTTTCTGTGAATGGGGCAAGGGGCATATAAACCATGAGAATACAAGAATGTCTTAGGTTACAATGTAAGATGTAACCAAAAGTATGTATTTTATCACCGTCTGTTGAAACCAGGTGGGGCAGGGTTCTTTATCTCTTCTGTGACACATCCCTGATAACTCCCTCTGAGGGATATCTTCTGTTAATGAGCCATCTAACCTCACTGCATGACTCACAAAATTACATCCTCCCATTGTGAGAGGCTCCACCCAGGGGGAGGAACCAAGCATTCCCACCTGGATATAATCTGAGGTTTGGAACCCCACAGGTAGCCTTGCATACTGGGTTCCCAGAGGACAAGAGCTACATAACCACCACTGGACCTTCAGAGGAAGACCAGACCCTTCTACAGGATGACCGCTTCTACAGAACCACATCTATCGCTTCAAGAGGACTGCAGCCACCATTTAATTGGAGTGCTACCACCACCCTGACCAACAGGGTATCAGGTTGTATCCTGACTCTGTCAGTGTTTCTGTACTATTGCAGTTATTTTAGTTTTCCTATTAAATTGTAGCTCTGACCTGGAGTCTCTCACTGGTTTGCTTTCAAATTAGTACAAAGAATTTCTCCAGTTCAGAGGTGTGAAATTTTGGTCCTGGAATCCGTAGAGAGGTTCATAGTCCTGAGGTTTGTCAAGAGTTTCTCAACAATGTGAAACTTTCAAATAAACCGCAGAAAAGCTTACTTACATTGATGGCAAAGTTGGCACAATTCCTATTTCTCCTTGAGTATGGTAGATCACAAGACCCCATATAAAATAGCAGTAGCAGGAATCAACAAATACCTCTTTTATTCCTGCCACTCAGTTGGTAATGGAAATCAGTAGGAAGCAGACTTAACTTCAGAACTTTTAGGTTTAGCCAGCTATTTTACCCTTCATGAAGAAAGAGGTGGAATTAAGAACATTTCTCCCATGAAAAAGACTGTACAGGAGTGGGTGGATTTCTCAGACTCCTTAATGGGAAAGGAATGAAAAAGTTAATTTGTGGAACAGACAAAAGAAGTTTCTATAACTCTTGGGATCCAGCATCTCACCTCAAGTCCAAGCCCAGAAGCACCTCCCTAGTTCAGGCTACAGTTGTGAATCTCTCATGAGTATAACTATCAGGTGGGTTTAGTCGTACTAGATAAACTGTTTATTATTGGTGATGGTCATTTCACAATTGTCATATTATATTTACATATATGCAGTTATCTAAAGGGGTCCTAACTGTTCAAGGGCTCTTCCAATGTAGTCAGTTAAGAAGAACTCCCCCCTCTTCCCACCCCCAGCTTAAAAGTTATACGTGAACATGTCTCCAGGACAGTGAAATGACAGCACTTCTTTCTAAGCATCCTTTGGAACAGAAGCAATTTTTAAAGTGTTAGGGTAGGAAAACGGTCAGTGAGGTGTGTTCCTTCTTGCTTTGAGCTTACCCTGAAACCATAAAGAGCAGTCCACACCCTGCTTCAATTGCCTTGCCGCAAAGAAGGGCCTTGTGGAAATGGCTATGGAATAGATCCAACAAAGGGTTTAGGGACATAGAAAGCTCAATTTGGTAATACTTACTATTTAGGCACCTGATCTTCACAGTGGAATTCACACTGTGTTAGGATCTGAGGCACCGGAAGATTTTGGTGCTACAGAACAGGATCCAAACCTAGGAGCATGTGATGAAGTTGTGAGTGACCCAGAACAAGCAAATGGGTTTTCAGAAATCTTATCCCTCATCAGAAGCATCATATGCTTACCCAGGGCTACAGAAATGCCTTCACCCAAATTCCTACTGTGTGTTCAGGTATTTACTGAAGCATAGTGTCCCCTCCTACAGGCAACATTTCAAAGGCTCAAGGAAGATTCACTCTTCCCTCTTAAGAAACTTTGCTGTTCCTGATTTTTTCTATATAACAGCTACTGGTTAGAAATATGCTAACTGGAAACACAGGTTCTGTTTCTTCTTTGATCTGAATAGGCTCAAAACTATTGCCCCCCATATTCCTAGAAGGGATAGGATTTATTCAGCTTCCTATGCTCTAGATAGTTCTTGATAGTTAAACCTATATACAATTCATCGTAATATTTTGCTTTTGAGCATTGACAAATGCACCATTTGCTCAGCCAGAGAAACAGAACTTGACAGGAGACAGAGGTCCTTGACTTGTAACAGCATTTTTGTTTGAGGAAAACCTGTTGAAATCCTCCGGGTCGTAAATTGAGATTGGGAAAGACTGGTGATTTTGACCATATTGGGTCAATACTTATTAAGCACAGTACAAACCCCTAGTAATCTTTAAGGTCAAATAACTGATCCTACACAATGTTCATGTGCCTCCAGATGAGGTTTTTGGACAAATGACCAAGTTGCCATATTTTAAGGCAAGTTTAGTCACTCCTGCAAAACATTTTCAGATATAAGATGGAAAGTACTGAGCATGATTATGAGCTTTTATTAATGAGTTAAACGATATATGTGGGCCATGTGAAAATTTATGCTTAGGGTGGTAAGCTTCTTTTCAGACAGGTTACAGAAACATAGATGCTAAGGCACGTATTGGTACCTTCTGGAAGGAATCCACATAGCTTCCATTTTACTGATCTATGTTTGAACATGTTAGAAGTATGTAATAACCAAGCTTTGGATTATAAAAATGAAAGGAAAATTCTTATTATGCTCTTCATGTTACAGCCATAGTTATATTGCAGTAAGCTAAATATGCTTTAAACAAGATGTTCCATTAGGTACTGCTTCTTTGTCAAGAGTTTGATCTCTTTTGAACCAGTCTCTGGCAGCTGTTTAAAGTACTCTTATTGACTCTTCTGTAATTTGTTTTCTTTGAGCAGCCTGTGTGTTATAACACTTGATCAAAGAAACAAACATCTACTTAAACAACTCAAAGTAAAACGCATGATCATTTTTATAATTCTGTGCCATAATTGTCTAAACATCACACAGGATGATATAAATAAATGAATTTAAGATTTTTTTTAATGTAAGCATGTCCAATGTATCACAGATTTTTACTTTTTACACAACTGTCTATCACACAAAAAATTAACTAATTGTTTAGAACGTAGATGATGCAACTTCTTTTAACAGTTTTTACTTCTCCATTCATGGTAATCATATATAGAAACATTAATGGCAAAATTAAATAAGGAAATCATAACTACATAAAGTTTTGGATTTATAGGTTACTGCATAAAGAAAATGTTGATTGAAGCTCTTTTAATGGCTGTTTTTTAATACAATGAGCAATGGTTATTTAAGATTTAACAACATTTAACAGCTCTGGACTATGGACATTGATTCACACCTGACTATAGACTTGTGATTATTAAAAATGTAGAACAACAAAGCACATGTGTTTGAGGCTTTATAGCACTTCAAATTTGGTAACTTACATTAATTTCAACTGTCTTATAGAAAAAGACACATAGGCGCCTCTCTGAATTCGGGGTAAATGGAGTCTAATCAATATGAAGTACATAATACATAGAGGATGGATGTAAATTTTATAATGCACAAATAAATAATTAATTCATACCATCTTACTGTAGCAAGGAAGAAAAGTCAGCATATTTTGAAGTTTAACAGAACTTTTGCCAGAGCTATTAAGACTGTGGAAAGGCACCTCACAAAAATAGTCTTAATTGTGTACAGTCTAGGGAAGGAGAGGTATGCAGGTATTTTGCTTCATGCAAAGCACATAGATAAGGTGTTCCAGCCTGAGCAGAACATTTAAGATGCTGGCTCCATATCAGGAGAATAAAGTAGGCAAAAAGCCAAGATTAGACTGACTTTTCATCCCTATCCTCTTTGCTGATGAAGTTCTGCTTGCAGAGTGCCTTTGTTTCTCAGGGAATTCACAACTCTGTGTCAGGGAGTTTTACTTCTGAGTACAGATACATAAATGCCACTCATGGTATGAACTATTGAGGTCCCAGCTCTGTCACTCCTGACACTGGGACTGCTTCAGAAAAAGAGCAGTGGATCTGCACAGATTTGCAGGAGGATTCAGTTTTCTTCTTGTGAGAAGTTTCAGTGTCTGAAAGGTGACTTCCACAAATCTTTTTAGGAGTAAGACCAATTGTGGTATTGCTTACTACAAAAGGTGACAGGATCCATAGAAATTTTTGTCTGTGCTAGAAAATGTAACAAGGCAGATGTGAATTTAGTCGGAACGACCTCTCTAGTCTTTAATCAAGGATCTAATAAAATATGAATAGTGGGCTCTGGATAGCAGAATTTTTTGGCTTTTGAAAGCATAGTGCTCTTTTAACCTAATGAATGGTAGCTGAGGGCCCACATCTGGAAACCTTTAGACATCAAAAAACCCCTTGCTCATGTGTAAGCATATGCAGAACTGTGCATCATGTAACTGATTTTTGCTAGAAACTCAGCATTGCATAATCTTCAACATTGATTTAACAAAGAACAGTTGAGAGCTCATAGGAACCCAATAAAACAAAAGGTCTTGGGGGAAAAGAGGGCAAGGTCAGTAACTTAAATTAAAGATAGTTGTGAGGTAGGAGAATATGTAGTATTTTTACACTTGTCATTATCACTACTGTGTATGAATCTGGGTAAATAACCACATTTTGTATTTGCCTTACAAAGCAGGGATATTTCAACGATGAAAATTAAAAATGGCCTTGCTCACAAAAGCCGTTGTGTCTGGAACACAGCTGTAAGTAGCTCACTATCTAGGTTGAAAATGGCAATGCAGGGTAGTGTGTCCTATTTTTCTGTGCTTGAAGTGAAGATACAATAGTAGAATTCAGCCTTGGTAGTTACTAATACACCACACAGACACAATAAAACCCTGTGTACTGCATAAAGGAATCACTTGTGGCCTGCCTCCGTTACAAAGAGCAGAGGGGGGCCAACATGCAAGAAGACAAAATGCTTTACAAGGAGGAAGGAGACCAGAAGAGTCGATGTACCCAAATACAAGGACCTTGATTCTTTCTGGAGTGATTTAAATCCCTTTCCATCAATTATCGTCCTTTGTCTCCAGAGTCTTATCACAAGCAGCATTACAGGAACTGGACAAAACAATACTCAGGCTCAAATAACCCTGTGAACTGCACTGACATTTCCACACCCTGTTTCTGTGTTTGACCAGGTTACTCAGGTTAAAAAAACAACCAAAAACCAAAATGCAAAAAACTCCATATAGAACAACACCACAAACTCTTGTTTTGAATAACATACTCAATCCTTCCTGGTGTTTCTTCTGCCATGTAGTGTTACTGATATCTCACACTGCAATACGACAATAGAGATGTGATACAAAAAACTGCAGTACAGAAAATGATTGATTTTTCTCTAATTTGACAGCTTTTCAAATGAAAAGTTCCTGCTTTGCAGGGTTCTCAACAGATTTATTTTAAAGTAAATTAGATCCTGCCCTTTTCTATTCCAATCTTCCATACTCTCTTGGTGAAATTTGAGTTTCCGAACAATTAACAAATTAAGAAGCTTATATATATGCAGAAGTGCTCTGCAACTAAAGTTTGATTTTTCAGTGAAATATAATATCTACAAATTTAGTTTTACTGCTCCGAATCAGAGTGATAAATTTTTCTTTGTTATTGATATATGAAGTTTTGAGGGCACATGAAATCATTGAAAAGCATCTATTTCTTTCATTCATTCATGCTAGATATGTGACATTTCATGGTAATTCTTGACAGAACACTGCAGTCATTGCTTATCTTAAAATAAGTTAAAAACATGTGGAAAGTAAAAAAAAAAATGGACCTTAGGAAAGTCAGCTATTTTTGACAGTAAGTCAGTTTCTGTGAAACAAAGCCTTGTCTTTCAGAAAGTGTTTACGATCCATGAGGAAAAAAAAGTATATCCTTAGGCTAAAATGTTTATTGGCACCTAGGAGTCTGAAGAGAGCAAGTCAGGCCTGTGGTTTTTTGAGGGCACTTTATCATTGCCTGCATTCTCAAAGGGATCTGTGAATGAATAGAGCTGGATTACTCAGCCTTCTATTCCACGCCTATTCCTCTTCATTTTCCTTGGCAAGACTGAGTGCCAAGCTATTTTTAACTAGTCAGTGTTCTATTTTTAGACAAGTATCAGTTAAAAGACATTGTTAGGAAAAAATTTAAAAAAAGAAAAACACAAGGAGAAGGGAATGAGGCTTCTCATCTCATATTGTGAAGCAAGCCCTTCAACCTGTAACTTCAGGCATTTCAGCTGCTTCCAATCTTGGAAAAATAAAGAAAATTCAGAGTTCAGGCATTTAAAAATAAACCTACCCTCCGGCAAACAGACTAAAATACAACAAGCTGTTACTATGTGAAACAGTGATTACAAAAACAAAGAACTTTCTCCAATGATTAGATTGGGATAAAACTTTGGAGCTATTAAGTTCTAAGAATGTTACACAGACATGTAAGATATTTCCAGCTTCTTAGCCAGATATATCATGTTTTGGAGAAAGAAAGCATGATCTGTGAAATAGACTTTGCTCTAAGAAATATGGCTTTAAAATCCCAGTTTGACAAAAAAAGGCAATGAACAATTTGAAACATATTTTTCACCTTTGTAATTTCAGCATTTTTGCAACAATTAATCAAAAAAATTTACTAAGTTATTAAAATATTTTAAAAACAATTACAAAAGAACAAAAGAATAAATGAAAAGTAAAATGACATGATCCTCAACAAAGTTAAAAGAGGAGGTCCAGACCACCCCCTAAATACACTCAAAAGAAGCTTCTGATGTACCACGTGCTTCAGAATAACTAACTCTGGATCCATTTTATTTTTTTCCATCCGTTCTCTCTTCTTCCACATATGGAAAATAGCTCTCAGGTGAGTGGCTTTGCTTTCATTTGAGGTACATATGGGGGGTTGCTGGGGGTTTTTTCCTGCCCCCACACACCAGGTTTTGTTAAACTGACACAGATTACAAACTTTGTTTCATGTTAACCAAATCCTCGCTGAAATAAATCATAGTGGAAAACTTTTTTTTTTTGAGATAAAGCAAAATAAAACAACTCATCATGCAACTTTCCCTTAGCTGCATTTTTCACATATTGAATTAATTTGAAATATAAGAAAAAAACTCCTGACCCTCTACTTCTCTTCTTCTAGATTGCAAAGCAACCAAAGTCTCTGGCTTATTAAATGCACAGTAACAGGAAGATGCAGAATTATCTAGGAGGGCTTGAAAATAGCTTGGGAAGATAAAGAGTCAAAAGTCTCACAAGGATAAGTGGGAGGAAGGGAATAAATTGCTACCTAATAGGTGCAGTAGAAGGACTAATTCGGACACTCTCACTGGCTGGAACAGCAGTTCCACTGCTACTTTGGACAGAATAGAATTGCCACACACAGTTTTACAGCTTTGAAGTTTTTCTTGATGTCTTGTAATAGCTACTATTTACATGAATCCCAAATTGATGGAATAATAAGATTTGGTAAGAATGTCAGCTTTTGTTTAGAAAAGATGTATTTCTAAAGCAGTTGTTTTAAAAAATGAATTCAAGATTGATAAAATGGACAGCCTTGTAGTACTTTTGAAACCGAGATATTTTTCCCTCTGAGGTTTTTTTTTAACCAGTCATGGTCAGGAAAAATCAGAAAAAACTTACACGAGGACATTAATTTACAAACATATTATTCAAAGTCTCAGTACACAGTTAGCAAAAAAAGACCAAAGTAAAAATGCTGAAGATCTTGAATTCAATCCTATGGTTTTGTCATACATGATGTTGGCAATAATGGTTTGGCTTGTATTTTCTAAGAATGAAGGAAGACAAAGGCATTTAAAAAGCCTAAATAATCATCTAAAGGAAATTTTTTGGCCGGTTGACTCTTTCCAAATATCTGTGTAACTGGTGACTGTTTTTTGAGCAACTAGTCTTCAACCAATTTGCAAAGGAAATCAATAATGCTATCCCCATTTCACAGATAGGGAAACTGAAGCATTAGGAGGAAATGTGACTTATCCAAGGTCACACAACAGTATTTGGCAAAGCTATTAATAAAACCCAGGTCTCATGAGTCCTAGTCCAGGGCAGTATCCAATACACTGTACTGTCTTTAGATCACCCTGGATAACCTTTCTTACATGCAGGCTTACTTTCCATACTGTCCCAGATCTTCAGCCCATGGTAGTTGAAAGAAATCCCCTGATTTCAGCAGCTCAAGAGCTGACTCGATGTGTATTTCATAGCTTGTTTATATGCAGTATTATGTTATGATGACAAGAAAGAAAATACACTTATTACATTAAACAAGCTACAACAGTTGCCTTACTTTTCCTAAAAAGAGAACATTTAGAGAGTTGTATGGGCTTATTTACTACAAATATACAGATAAGAGTCTTAATTGATATGAAGAGGCTTTCAGAATCTAATTAACCTCCTAGCTAGTCATTAGCTCTGTGACCTTTAGAAATAATTGACAGAAGAAATTTTCTTTTCTCTTTATCTCGTTCAGAACTTCCACATCAAGTGACTAATCCTACATGAGCTATAGGACCCACAGCACATCTATAAGGATTGATGGGATAACGTGCAGTAAGTCCATGAGCAAAACAGGACCCCAACATTCCTCTCAGGCACAAATACTGCTCATTCTTGTCAACTCCAACCTTCTACTGTGCTAAAGCTGCACTAAGTGTTAACTCTCAAGTCCTTCAAGGAGACTTAAAAGTGTGCCAGCTAACATGTTAGGCCTGGCCATACTAAAAGCAACTTAAAAAAAACATACTAAAAACAATGTTCAGTTCAAACTAACTTTTCTACAAATCCATGGAAGAATGAACTGCTGTCTATCACTAGTTGTATGTTTGCATTAGGCACATTTTTTCCAGAGTAAAAATGGTTGTTTAACAAGCACAAAAGCACACAATAAAAAAATTTCTGAATTCCACCACCCTATAGGGCTTGGTAATACTTTGTTCCTTGCCTTCTTAACGTTAAGGTCTGTGAAGATTTCTCCATGTGTTGTAAAATACAAAGGGTGAGCAATCTGCAGGGAGAATTTCACACGTTCAAAACCTCACTTCTTCCTCTTAGGGGAAAATGCAGATGCAAATGGCACGTATTTTTTCTGCTATGTTCAAACCGTTCTCCCTCACCAAATACAGAAGTCCACTGGAAAAGGAAAAATATTCCATAAAAGGTCAATTCACCAGCAGTTACTAGAGAATGAATGTGTGTGACCCTATGAAAGCAAGTTAAAAGGACAGTGCTAGATGCTCATTATCCATGAAAGAGAATCTATAATGTGCAAATTATTTTAAATTGTGACATATTATTGCAAATTAGAACTACTTTTTTTTTGTTGGGTTTGGTTTTTTTTTTGCCACGCAAAGCCTGCAACCCCATCACAATGTCCGTGAAATAATTAATCTTCTAAAAGAGTTCAGATTAATTCTTGATGAAGTCTTCACTATCACTAAAAACAAGAGTTCATCGAATTCAAGTTTTCCAAACTTACCTAATTTCCACGAGAAAGAAGAGGCAAAAGAGGATGGAGGACCATCAAGTGTAATGGAAAATCAATCCCTGACAGAGTAAGACAATGTATATATGAGAAGCCAGAGGAGACTAAGGTTTTATTGAAGCAGAAAGACATGACAGTATATTGCAGGAGCTGATATCTTCCTGTATGTACAAATCTATGTTGAGGACCATGAAATCCTTCTAAGACTTGATTAAAAAAACAGGGAGAGAGAGAAATAAAGGAGCAGTTGAAGACAGGTGCCAGAACAAGATAGATCAATAAGCAGGTAAGAGGGATATTTCAGAAGAGACACCGAGCTCATGGGAAAATTTTTTGTAAGGTAATGGAGTGCTGCAAAGATCGGACAGATGTGTATGCATGAATAAAAATTAGTGGTTTTACGCAGTGAACTTTGCAAAATTAAGATATTTGGTGGATGATCAACATTCATGACACAGAACCTCAGTTAGCAATGAGAATGGTGAATGCAGTCTGTGTTTCTCTTTTTTCTCTGCTAGTGATTAGTGGTATGGTAAAGGGGAACTGAGGAGCTGGATGGATGTTTGCCTGAAAATGAAAGATATGTTTAATGGGATGAATTTGAAAGGGCTGACCTAGTAGGAGAACTTGAACTAAAGGTAGTGACCACTGAATCAGCAGATGAATAGAAGTCATCTGGAGAAAAAGGGACAATAACAGCACCAGGGTCAAAGCAATTGATGGATTGGGGGTTTAAAAAGAGCTGAAAGATAAAATAGTGAGTGATTTGTGGAGGAATAATTTCTGGGCACACAGAGCAAGGCTCAGTGTATTAAACTCAGTATACCAGAAACGGAATCAAAACCAAGACTTAGTGAAAACTCACTAGAAGTCTTCTAAAGCTGAGACAGTAGCTGATGCTTTGACATGAAAGAAATGAGAAGGAAAAAGGGACAATGAGAAAGAAAACAGGCAGCAAGTTTCACCTTAAATCAGCAAAGGCTTGATATCTTAGCTGAAGAATCACAGCAGTTCTGTAGCATGGTTAGACTTCTAACTATATTTGCAGCAAAACATTTCCCCATATTCCTGCTCTGAAATCTGACTCCTTCAGTCTAAGCGTGAGGTCCTTTCTGAGCTCCTAAGTAGTGGGCTTACAGCCCTTCAGAACTGGATTCTTGTTAATCACAGCAGTGTGGCAGTGATATATCACTAAAATAGGTTGTGTTATATCCACTTCTGTTTTACAGAAACAAGAAAAGGATCTGGCCTCATTTCTAATAAATCTAAAGAAAGCATAATGCATATACTTGACTTTTGTAAAAAGCTGATATTTTTTCTTCCCCATTTCCTTATTGCCGAAAGAAAGTTATTGCCTAGTCTTTTGAAATTACGCTGAATATATTCTTGTTGGAATTTACGTACACACTTGGAGGTTAGCACAAAAATTAAATATTATATTTCTCCTCTGTGGTGAATGAACTCTCCAGTTTCTGCTGTTCCTTAAAAGAAATTACTAAATCCAGCAACTAATACCCACTTTTTAACTGAAGGAAAATGGAATGAATGACTGTAGTATGAGTAGTTTGGTGGGTGAGGACATAAGGGCTTCAATTTTAAAAATCCAGTTATAAGCTAAACAGAAGTTTCAGAATGTACCTTTTTTGTTTGGTTGGTTTTGATTTGTTGGCTTTTTTTGTTTGGTTTGTTTGTTTCCCAGAATTTAGGCATATCTCCATGCAGATTTTGGTAAGACTCACAGTAATTGTTACTGTTGCTTGAAACGGATAAATGTGAGTGTAGAATCCATATATTTTCTCATTCGTGGATACATATTGACTTTTATTTAACTGTGTATGTTGTAAATATATTTACTAGGTGTTAACTGAAACACATTCAGCTGGCAGACAATTTTTGTGACCTGAAAAACTCATATGTATGAAATTGTGTGTTAATCGACTCCATTTTGATGAAGTAAGTGGAAAACACCATCTCAGTTATATTTATTACATGTAAATAAAATTTCTACACGTGTAAAGAAAGTAAGTGCTATTTGTTTAAATCATTAAACCAAAAGAGCTCAAAGAAGAGCAGTAACTGGCCTTTACAGTTCTCAATATTAGCATTCCATTTTTTATCAATACGGATTTATCGAGATCATATACCTCTAAGTTGTGTGGAACCAATTTTCCATTAAAAAACAGTTTGATGTTTGTTAGATATATGACCTTGTTTTCTTCTGATATTAAATAACAAGTTATGGCTTCAAGACTCACTTCTTCAGAAATATAATTTCAGTATTTACACTGAAAACATTTGTTTAATAAAATTCACAGTTTTATCCAGATCTACATGAAAAGTTACGTCATTTTTCTGTTTGAATAGCAGTGGTTTAACTTAAAAGTAATTAACTACATAATAGAGAGCTGCTCTTTTAAATTTCTTTGAATATAGATAGCTCAAAGAAGTTACACTGCATTCTAACGACTGATTACACAGTTCTGCCACAACTGAAAAGTAACTAAATAGTTAATATTATGCTGAATGTGAAGAGAAATTGAATTCTAAAGACCTCTATATGGTTGACAGTTAAATTTCAAATTTTCATAGGTCTGCCTAAAAAAGTTTTCTTTCTCTAATACTGTGCAGAAATCTATGGGCACAGCTATGCCCTTTTCTTCTGCTGAAATATAGTTATTGAACAGACATTTAGTTGAAAATGAACAGATTTAATAATACTGTCATTCTCAGCTGCTGTTGATTGCTCTGGAAGATTAAAAATTGTAAGTGTGAAAAATATATGTCTGAAAGTGAAATGAAGATGGACTCTTTACAAGGAAAATATGTGTAATGTAGTCAGTTTACCTGATCAATTAAAATATTTAAATGTGTGGCAGATTTATATCCTGTACCTAAAAATATACCCAGACTACACTAAGAGTCAAGCCCCTTATCACGTTGCATATTTTCATGGGCTCTATCCTCTACTGTACTTGTAACTGTGATGATCATTATTCAGTAAAGGCATGATAATATGGAATTCTTGTTCAAACCTACACCCTGAAGAAGTACTCCTTGGATTCTGAAACTGTAGAAGTATTGATATGGTTTAAGTACTTTACGTTACATGGAGAACACAGAAAAATGTAACAGAAAATCAAACTCAGAGATGATAGAACATTCACTTCATTTGGCCTTTTATGTCTATTTTTCAATTTAAATAACAGTTATTTCAATTACCTACTTTTATTTTGTTCTTTTTAGAGAAGTGAAGAGGTGCCCACCAAACTTTGGGTATAGCCAGAAAATTACACACCTGCACGCAAAACTGCTGATCAGCCTATCCAAATTGGACCACTGTTTATGCAGAAAGGGATTTCGCTGGTGCAATGAGTGCTCTTACTGAGAATGTCAACATTATTTGAAACTTTAAGTTTTCATTCAAGTTCCTTGAAAAGCCATAATCCTCATGATCAAAAGTATTCAAACATTGCAAAGCAAGTAATAAATCCCTAACTGGATTAGTCACCTATTTCCACAAGAAAGCCTGCAGGAAGAAGTAAAGATATCACAGGAAACTCTTCTGCTATGAATATTCTGGCTTTTTGCCACTAAAAGAGGACAGGACTTTATTTTGGGCATAGAATTTGAATTCTGCTGGACAGGACATGGCTTCCCAGATCTAGGTGACAGGAAAGGCTTCATGTCTGGACAAAAGATTTGAAATAAGAGAGGAAAAGATGATGGAGAGGAGGAAGAAATTATGTACTTTCCTCCCAGCCTTACCTCACTTAAATTTTATTCTGCTGTCAGAAACTCACCCTCTTCTAATGGGGGAGAGAATCTGGGGGGAAATAATGAGGGAAGCAAAACAGTAACTTCCTAGCTACTGACATAAGGATAGACAGAAGTGATATATATTCCTGTGTGCAGTCTTTGCCCATCTAAGGTGGTGTGACTGTGACTCCTTGTAACAAGTTTAACAATCTTAATTATGCAGAAATTTTTATCCTTTAAAAACATTTTATATAGAAATAACTCACTTTCTTACATTGCTAGTCTCAAAAACATGACTAACTCTGGTGAAGATTCCAAAAGCATCGAAGTCACATTTCAGACAAAATCCAGATCATTCAAAAATCTGAAACTAACTTTATAAAGATCTGGAGTAAACTAAGAGTACACACCAATATATTCAGGAATAAATTTTCACTGAGCCTTCAGATAGGTTGTCATCCTTTCACTACATTTTTAATTGATCCATCAGCTCCTTAAACAGTCATGTGCTTTAAAAACAGGTGTTGTATATGTCACTTTTAGATATCTGTCTAAGATATGAGTGCTTTGTTAATAGCAACAAAATCATTGAAGGCTTCGTGGATTTTTCACAGTTTGAATCCAAATGTGGTTGCAATGTAAACTGACTTTTCTGCAAGTATTAGAAGCTTAAATTTTAAAATCTTAAATTGAAATTAATAATTTTCAGTAATTGTTCCTTGTAATTTAAAAAAAAAAAAGTTTCTAGCATTCTGACACTATTGCTTTGATACTATTATATTATGGTGACAGTATTCTGTGTGGGTAGCTGATATATTTTTACCGAGCAGACTGTAAATAAACTTTTCTTTCATTTTATTAGACACCCTCTGTAAACAAACAAAAAGCTAAAAAAGTCAGTGAAATGCCTCCAACAAGTGGTTCTAAATCTTCTCCCATATCTTTTACAATGTATTTTAAATTCCTTCTGGACAGGCAATATTAAAACTTTTGGATTGTAGAGACAAAGTATGCAATGCTTTCCAGACAGCAAGTCCCTGGAAGATAGTAGAAGACAAGGGGGAGATTCAATTGGTAGGTAGTGGTCAAGGCATGGAGAGGATTAATGGGACAAAGTTACAAAGCAGCACAGAAAGCTGGACAATAGGGAGCCAGAAATCCCTTTGCAGGGGTTTCTGCAAGACTCAGAAGGATAAAACTGCTCACAAAAGACATGGATTTCCTGCAGCTTCGGCTTCATGAACTCCGTCATTCAAGCCAATACACAGTTGTCCTGTTCTGCTCTCCCACTCCTATGTCATTTGGGGGTATAATCTACTCGGAGCACCTCCATCTCAGAGCAAAACATGAAGTCTTACCTCAACAATATCTGAATTCGTTCGGCTCTCGTGTGGCTCATTATACTCGGTATATTTCAGCAACACTTTGTCCATATCCGTGCTGGCATACTGGAACAGTTTGTTGGTGCTGTTGAAGATGATCAGAGCAATCTCACAGTCACACAGAACACTAAGCTCATAAGCCTTCTTCATTAAACCAAATTTCCTCTTTGTGAAAGTCACCTGGAAAAAAAAGCAAAAAACATCCATCAGAAATCCACAAGTTCCTCTCTGTAGTCCTTCTCCTTTTTTTTCTGAAATATAATGTGGAACTGCTGAAGTCTTTGAATTGAACATGCTCAGGAAACAAATGCATAAATACAAATACAGTTCTAAAATAGAATATATATATGTGTGTGTGTATGTATTACGCAAGGGAGAAATAATACCTAATTATCACTGCATGAAACTTGAGATACAGGTAAGGACCATGGGGTATTTTCATTTAGTGGTGCTATGAAGTGTTGATACTGCATGTATCTCTGTAACTATTAAATTCAGATACCCTTTAGACTGCGTACATATTTTCCATCAATATTTAAAAACTGCATCTCAGATTAGCAGCTGTAAATAGTTTGAACAAGTGCAGTCAATTCTGATTTTTTCATTCTGATAGCAATTGACTTTGATTTAAAGACCCCCAACTCCTGCTAGCTTTGAGGCAAAGAAATTATTTCATAAGAATTTAAGTAGTGCAAAAGAGATACATTGCTCATGTAAACACACAATAGTTTTGAAGAAATATCTAGTGTTAAAAATTTACACCTGTGAGAAATGAGAATTATAAAGCATGAATGAAGAAAAGACAATAGTTGGTCAGCAGCCTTTTAAACAAAGTCTTTTCTGAACACATATGTCATATTTTATTTCATTTCAAACCATATTCTCAGGAATATGAACTGGCATTTTTAACTACAAAGGGCTTTAGATCATATTATATAGGAAAGAAATAGGGATTTGCTTACAAGTTCTCAGTAGGCCAGCTAATGCCCTGACATCGTGCAAAACCCAGGCAGTATGAAAATTATAATTATTCTCTACAAAACTATAATTTTCCACTGGGACTGTTTTGACAGTTAAAGACCTGCACATCAAACAATTATTTTCGTCTGCTTTTCTGTGCTAGCTTACAAGTTCCAGTAAGACGTGTGACTTGAAATAAGAAACTACTAAGAGCTGTTTAAGCTAATTGTATGGTTGAATTTTTCTCCTCTGTTTCTTCATAAGTGCAATTTCCATTAAATAATTTTCATTGACAGGAATTTTTAAGACAAAAAGTGATTTTTCTAAGCCTACAATTAATCAAACTTAACACGTAGTCAGGGTACTTGGTATGTCAAGGACAGGCACACAAGCGAGTTTATTGGTCTGCCTCATTCTGCATTTGTTGCTACCATCCCTTATACACCCATAAA
This sequence comes from Falcunculus frontatus, assembly GCA_013398115.1. Lineage (NCBI taxonomy): Eukaryota > Metazoa > Chordata > Aves > Passeriformes > Falcunculus > Falcunculus frontatus. The sequence continues at coordinate 166,566 of VZRV01006661.1, forward strand.
CAGTGGCACCTCTGCACTTTAATGCTGAGGCAAGAAGATTTGTCTGTCTGTGATTCAGATGGCCGCTGTTTTAACTTGTTATACTTCTAATGCAAGTTAATGCTGAGTGCAACCCCAGACTACCTTAAAATCCCAGCATGTCAGGCCAAGGAAAACGTGACTTTTTAAGTATTGCTAATCCCTATTTGTTAGATTGTCTCAGAAAGATGAGGCTTTGTGCCCATACTGTGAACACTTATTCTCTCAAACACAGACTGAATGTTATTTCTTTTATTGTAATTTCAATCATTTTAGCCTCTGTCAACATACTGTTAAGAAAAGATGGATTGCCATTAAATACAATTATTCAAGAATCTAAAAAACCCCACTTTCTACAGCACTGGTCTCAAGCATGATAGTTCTTTCTACATTTGTTTATCATGGCTTTTGATATTTGGAATGAATAATGAGATAGGTAGCAAAACTTCACTCAAATTCTAAATAATAATAATAATAATAATAATAATAATAATAATAATAATAATAAACAATTGTCTTCAAAATACTGCTTTAGTGGTTTCTCTGATTACAGAAAAATGTAATGCAAAGGTTGAAAGATACATGCATACATATATATATATATATGTGTATACACATAAAATCTTGTTTTAGAAATAATTAAAGATACAGAAAATAGAATGTGCTAATTCAACATATTTTTCTGCATCTTACATGCCTTCAATTAACTTTTTGACCACTGTGCTGTAGGTGGAGTATCTCTGCATTTAGCATGTTTTTCACCATTAAAGTCCACACAATACAAAAATACCCTTAAAGCCACTGTTTGTGTTTACTGTTAGGTAAAACAGTACATTTTGAAAAACCACTCAGCTGTGCCGCACAGCAGACACTTAATTCACAATACTTATCACCAGAATGATACCTGTTAGAGTTCCTTTTTACAGACAGTGAAAAAACCCCACAAACCAGAACAATCAATCATCTAGATCTTCCTTTTCTCTTTCTTTAAAATATATCTTAATTGCTCTGAATTTGATTTGGTTTTAATTTCTTGATCTTTCTAGCATTTTCTAATTCTACCAGATAGTGCTTTCTGTAACTGCTGATGAAAGAATTTAAGGCAATTGTATCTACCACTGTTTCACTTCTTTTAAAATATGTCATTCATAGTGCTTTATCTTTATATATACGTAATCTATATACCAGTTTATAATAGAGAACATTTCAAACTTACAGTGAAATGTCATGTCAGTAACTTCAGAAAAGATTATGAATACTCAAGCCAAAATTACCAAGATTACCTTTTTGGATGCATTCTTCTATGTGGCTACATAAGGAAGATGAATATGCCATATGCTAAAATACTTTTGTGAGCAATATAAGCAAAGAGAATGTTTATTACTTAACTTTATTTGTTCAATTTGTTCAACATTTGCTATGTTAACCATACTCGTCCACACTAAAGGTATCTAATAAATATTCTCTAAGGTAGCAGATAATATTCTAGTATTGAACAAGTTTTGTCGAGTGGCAAAAATTAGTGTAAATTATTTAAAACATTTGTTATCTTTTGTCTAGTTGGACGGCAGTGTGCAACCTACACTCAATTGTAGAAGCTATGATCATACTTGAACCGACTTAGTCCTGAGAATGGATGAAGACACTCACATTGCCATGAACACAAACTGTAGCTACCACACCAAAAAATTCATGTGTTCACATAGTCTTATAATTACATATTGTTTTCAAAGTACTCGGTCTCGGTAGTGTCATATAACAACTGGCAATGTTACTTTGTCATTTGACATAAGCAATACTAGTGACACTGGGGGAAAACATACACACAGTGAGAAAATTCATCAACGTATTTCAAATAAGACACCCCCGAAAATGCCTACACTTCAATATCTCTTTAATATTTAATTTTTTTCAGCAGCAAGAATCAAATCACTACATGTTACTTCCTCACAATATTAGTCAACATATGCTCAATTATCCCCGCTATCTATATCAGTGTTAATTTGTAGGTTTTTCAGTTAATGAATCTACTTCTCTTTAGGAGAAGGATAAGCAATTTAGGAGGTCCTTTTGGAATAGAGTATTTTATAATGACAGTATGAAAATTTTGAAAAATAAAGTGGAGTGGAAAGTGGAACAGATAAGAGGCCGACATTCAACGGTCTTTAAAACCTTTTTAAGCATGTGTATATAAACCACAAGGTTTTCAACAATGATACAATTTCTGAATACTTGTATGAGATGCTTGAATGCATTGTTTTACATATATTGGAAAAAGAGCAGGGCATGGAGAGCACCGAAATTATTTCAGAATCCTACCAAAAATAACCTTATTCTATCCCTTTGTATTAACTCAAAACCCACTACCCTTTTATATTTGTCTAAGAACCATGGTTATTCTACTTATTTAATTTTTATTTATTTATTTTAAATGTAATTTTCTTCTTGATAAGAATGGTGGTACCAAGAAGGTAGGTTACTGAAATCTGAAGCCTTTTTGTTTATGAATAAGCATTAATGCTGATGACTTTTTGTGTGAGCTAATCAAGATGTTACTTGATCATAAAAGACAATGGAGTAGCCAGCTTTCAATTTCCTTGATATAAATCAAGGTGAGATTTTTATGTATTTTGGATGAAGTTCTAACTAAAGGTGAAACACATGCTAAAAGAAAGGCATTGAAAAAAGAGAATTGTTAAAAAGGGTGTTTTTCCACTTCAACTCCAGCTTTTCTTCGGTTCCATTTAAACAACTCTCAAATGGACTAGTGTATATATGCAAGTGTAGCTGTAAACAGCGTGAATTCAAGTGCGCATGTCACACACTGATATGCTCTGTTTAGAGGGTAATTTGGTGCAGAGAAGACTTTCCTGTTTCATCACTCTTAAGTTAAACTTACTTAAGCTATATAAATTGGAAGGTACTGTTGCTTGGTTGCAATTACAAATTCTTTATCTGCTGAAATTTTAATTTAGCTGTGTGGGTTTGTAAAGGAGGACGCTGGCCACTGGAAATAATTTTTATTTAATGAAATTTGTAATGAATTTTTTTTACTTTTTATAGATTTTAATATATCAATGAAGAAACGGATGCATCCATAAATATTCTCATTTAATGAATACAGCCTTCAGGATACATGATCTATCTTTTTTGCTGTGTGGTCATTGTTTCTTTCTTTTGGTTTGGGATTAATTTATTTCGGTTTAGTTTAGTTTTGGTTTTAATTCAGATCCTTCTAGTAATTTTTCTGAAATCACACAAACTACAAGAGGCTGAACCGTAACATCACTCCGTATTTGTCACAAATAGTCATGGCACATGTGCTAACAATTTATGTTTTCGCAGTAGCAGTCTGGTGATGTTTCAAGAAATTTGGTCCAGCCAGTGTCAGAATATCAGTGCTCTACTTCTTTCTGTTCTGACTATACAGATATATAGCTGCTGATATAAGAAAATGAGATAAATGGAATTTTCACATAATCCTTCCCAAATACATCTCCTGCTGTTAAACAGGTGAAGAAGAGGGATCACTGATGCACAGAAGTATCTGATAGCGGCACCATGTTGTCAAAAAGAAATGCTGTCTGTCTGTCCTTATTTCATCTGGAATGTCTAAATTTCTGATACAAGGACTAGAGTAAGCACGGTAGGTATGATGTATATGATAAACAGGAGGTACTACATGAGCAGTCTACCCAACTTCAAGCATAAGGCCAAGTTGGCCATGTGTAATCAGATGGGCTCTTCACTAAAATGTCACTGACAGGCACCTGAGCCTATCTTTTTGAAACCTCAAAAACTACTGGAGAGGAGAAAACTGTCGTCATATTCTCTCTTCCCCTCTTCCTCTTATTTTCCTCTGATTTTTGTTTAGAATTGTTTGTCACACAAAGAGGTCTGGCTGAAACAATCTTTACAATAACTCTCAAATGGGACTGGCAAACAGCACCAGTGCAGAATTTGATCTAGACAAACCTCCTTTTATGCACTAGTTGCGCATACCATATTAAATGAAAGACTTTCAGCGGACTGCTTCCATGTTCTTATAACCCTCCAGCATAACTGACAGGGGTGAGACAGCATTGATTTATGCTGGTAAATGAGTTACTGTCCCAGAAAGCCTCAAGCATCGAGCTATGACTTGCTGAATAGTCCAGATAAAGAGGAGTTCTAAGAGGATGCTCTAAAATTATAGGCATAGCAAATAAAATGTTCATGACTAACCCATATAAAAAAGAAGGTTTTTTATGTTACACCACATTTTTAGAATCTTTGTGCATAAACAACAGATCAAATACTTAAAGTAGTGATACTGTTCAGTCTGCCCAAATCCAAGACATGACGGTCAATCTTGTAAGTTTTTCCCATGTGAAAAAAAGAAAGGAGGTATAAAATTGCAAGATATATTAATTAAAGATGATCCAGCAACTTTAGAAATTAGGAGGTCAGCCAGTATCCATATGCTTTCCATTTTAACTTACAAATTAGGATCTACAACCAAACAGGAATGAAAGAATAATAACGGCTAATCTCTGATGCTTCACTTCCTTTTGTTGAACCAGAGAGATATGATTAAGTCCTTCAAAGACAGATCTACAGATATATACAAGTTCTAGGCAAAAAGCATAGCCTCAAAAACACAGTAGCTAATACAATATACACAAAAGCTGACTTTTTTTTTTTTTTTTTTTTTTTGCTAGGCTATCACCAGTTCTGGCAGGTACAAACAGATGTTTATTGTAAAAAAACATGTTTACTAGTTCTGTGCTGCTAAAATGTTCATAAGGTAAAGGTCAAAGAATATTTCATTCCCTGCTGAGCGAATGGTCAGGAAGCACATTTGTCTGCATTTCCTGTCATAACAGGAAGAGTGTAACTTCTTCCTCTCCACAATGGCTTCAGTTCTGCTTCCCACCTCCAGCTCTTTCTCCCCCAGGGCTTTCTAAACCATTCCTTGCAAGACAGCAAGGCTGTGCCTGTGTCTGCACTATTTTTCAGCTCTGCTGTGTTGGCAGATGTCTCATTCACTACTGCACTCTCTTTACTTAGGCTTCTCACTCACACTCCAAATTAAAAGTAATTTGACCTAAATATTTACCTTATGATAATTCACTCTAAATTATGCTCAGAACATCAATTTGTTTAAGAACATTTAACCTTAAAATATTGCATTCTAGAAATTCATGGTTCATTTCAGTAGCTCTCTTAAAATGTTACTTCTCAGATAGTCTGGCATAACATAAGAAGTGTTGCCAGAGTTGAACAGATACTACAAATTAGAAGTCTTGCAAACTTGATGTGCAATTGTTTTCTTGCTGAAACCTAACTTTACCTCTAAAATCAAAGGCCAATGACTAATTTTAATGCTATATTTCAAGTATATATCTGTGTGCTGTTTAATATAAACAATGAATTAAAATGTGTAAAAGGTAAAATGTGTAATGTTTAAGACAAAGTTCATGAAACAAAGTTATGCTTAGTTGCATAGTCAAGCAGTTATGATTTAATGTGAAAACACTTCCCCGGAGGCAGGTAAGGAAATCTCATATCTTGGATAAAATGAAGGTGCTTCATGAAAGAATACAGAAAATATAAGTAAATAGGTGGGAAAAACTTTTTTTAATCTATCTTGTGCTCATGTTAGCATTAATATTCAAGGTTCTTCACTCTTTCAACAGGGAAGTTTCCGATTCAGATGATAGTCTCTTACCCTTTCCTTTTAAATAGAGCTGAAACACAGATGAAAATAGATACATGAGGCTGAAATTAATCTTGAAACTAGCAGCATTAGGTATTGAAGTCAGTAGAACAAATCTAGGTCTTCCTGCAACTGGTCATTTCCCTCCAGGATATTCTTCCCCTGACCCATAACCTCACTTTACTAATCTGCTTTGATTTGTTCTCTATTGAGCTGATACCTCAGTAATTCTCAACTTACAGCTTTACAGATTTTCTGAAATTAAAGAATGGTAAAAAGTCTGGCATGAAAAAATTAAACAGTGTTTGGTACTGTTATACCCTACTGAGTTACACAGACATGATGCTGTGTGTAAAAAGGGTGTCTCAATGTTAAACACCTTAATATTGAAGTGTACACTTACTATATATTTAATAATAGTTAAGACCCTGGCAGCTCCTTACAGACTGAAAGAAATGAACACTGTACAGAATCATTAGATAAGATAAACTCAGTTTTAATTGTGAATCTTCAGAAGCAGGAAAAAGAATGCAAAACCAACGAGCAAGAAAATCATAGGGACAAAAAATGGTGCATCACCCTATAAGACTTCATATTTCCTAATACTGACTAGAAAAAAAATGGGGATCAAATGCACGAGAGTGTTCCAGATCCGTCACCAGAAAAACACTGGGTCAATATGCCCTCATTCCTGGGCCAATGTACCTCTGGATTTATCTCTCAGACCATGGATTTAATGAGATATTTTGTGAGAGACCTTGTATAACAGTAATACAATATAATTTATGTCATTACACCTATTTGTTTTAGGCCTGAACTGCCCTGTCTGGATGGCTGCAAAGAGAGTTTCAGATGGTCCCCATATAAAGCAGACCACAAAAGGCTATAATTAAAACTAACAAAATATTTCAGACTTACAAAAACCACAGAAAAAATGCAAGGACTTTTCTGAGGCAGATGAATACAAATTTTCCTTCATGTGTTGGCCATAGCAAAGGTAGCTGAATTATTTCTTTCAATTAAGAAAACACAGGAAAATAAAGTTCACACATTTTTTTCCAAATGACTTTCCTTTTTTTTTTTTTTTTTTTTTTAACCAACATAGAAGTGTTCACAGAAGCCTTCTCCAATCTGCTCAATTGAAATTTCTGCAGAAAGAACTTGTAGTAGTCAGGAACTTCTAGCATCAGATGTGAATGCTAATATTTTTGACTATCGATTCCCCTGATGGCGCAACTAATATCATGTGAGCAGTCACAGTCTACTTGAAAGGTCTGTTGACAAGGCTAGCCCAACCTCGTGAGCCTGAACAATATTACCAAGGATTCTTTACACATTTATGAAGACTATATTGTCCAAGTATTATCACAAGAATAAAAAGAAAGTATTTGGTCACACTGGCTGCTTATAGCAGGATTCACTTGAGAGTTTTCATTTCCATTTAATACTATGGTGGTAACTGAACTACACAAAACAATTAAACATTTAAGCTAGCCCTGGCAGTTATTCATACCCCTTCTACATGTGTGAAAAAACAGTGAAAGGGAATTTTTCAGATAGGCTTCTCTGAAACTTTCACAACAAAAAAGGATTCATTATCATTCATAGAGTCAAACGTTCTTGCCACCTTTGTCACCACAAGGTAACAATGAGGACTAGAAAAATACAGCCAACTTGCAGCCCACATGAAACAACATTAAATTAATGGCTCCTCCTAGTTAAAAGCCTGAATTCCACACTCACTAAAGTTGATGTGAGAACTCTTAAGCAGGCCAGGATGAAAGGACTGGGCCTCTAATGACTAAGTTGCAGTAGTTTTCCTTTAATTTATCCCCATAAATCAAAGTTTCAAATAGTTTTTGGAAAAGCAGAGATTGTATCCTCATATTACACATTCTGTGAGATTTGCAGCCAGAAATCTGACTCTGGATAGTTGGAACTTACATTTATTACTAGCATGGTCACTAAAGTAAAAAAATCCAACCAACTAGACCTGCTCAGAAGAAATTCTCTTGAAGGGAAATTTTTTTCCTTCCCGATCTACTCATACAAGCACTTTGAAGAGAAGGGGAGTCTCTGCTATAGCAGACAGTCGTATGCAAAAAACCAGCTGTTTCACAGACAGAACAAACACACCATTCAGTGGTTGACATGGATAACTATTCAGGAGGCTGGGAAAGCAAGGACAAGAATTTTGTTCCCCAAAATTGAACCTTTTTCGCAAATATCCTGCTTTCCAAATAAATTCACATTTGCGCTGGGAGAGGAGACAGAATAATTAAACTACTTCTATATCTCCTCATATGATACATGTTCCATATATTTTCACTAGTGTGTGCACTACTGCAGAGGATTTACGTGCTTGAGAGCAGCTGAGGATGCATCATCCAGGTATATCATATGTAACATACCTTGTATTGTTAAACCAGACTGTGTTTCAATATAAGCAACAATAAGGCAGTTTCTAGCCAACTGACTTGCTGCTGTTTTCGCAAACATTTTTTGGTGAGGTAGAAAGAAAATGTCGCTATCTGTAAATGGAGTTACAAATAGGCTTTATGGAACTGTGCTTGAGCTGGTATCTTAGCTTTACTAATCACAAACTATTAATAATTTTTTTTCTGGTGCAACCTTTTAATCTTTTTTTTTTTGTATATATTTATGCAATCAAATAAGAAGATAATATAGGAATATAAACAAGTTAATATTTTAAAATTACTGGAAGTGTGCAAGTTAGAAAACAAATAAACTGATGCTGCTACACTAAAGCAACAATACCTTGTGATATTTTAAGAGCCGGTAAGGTTTGTGAAAGAGTTCATCTCATATAAATGGCTAAAACATCAATCAGCTACTATTGAAAATGTTATTTAATCCCATATATATTACTACAATTAAAAAGCCTGATCCCACAGTCCAATGAAACAATGAAAACCTTTTCATTGGCTCCATTGAGCTTTATATCAGGGCGCTAAATGCAAGATAAAGTCAGTAGAAATACTTTTAAAATTATCATTAATATATTAGTAAAAATAAAAAGCAAAATCAAGCCAGTTTTATGATGTGGAGAGTAAAATAATGTAAATCTATACCTCCAGCCTCACAGTGGCTAACCAACATCAACAAATATCGAATTGGGATTGTTCTGCCTGGAAAAGAGAAGGGTGGGGCAACTTAACTACAGCCTTCAGGTACCTGAAGGGAGTCTACAAGAAAGAGGGAGACACACTTTTTACAAGGGAATGGAGTGACAGGACAGGGAGGACTGTATTCAATCTGAAAGAGAGTAGGTTTAGATTAGACATTAGGAAAAACTTCTTTACTGTGGGGTGGTGAAGCACTGGCACAGGTTGCCCAGAGAAGCTGCTACTGCCCCGTCCCTTAGAAGTGTTTGAGGTCAGGCTGGAAGTGACTTTGAGTAACCTGGTCTTTTGGAAGGACTCTCCGCCCAGTGGAGTTGGAACCAGATGGTCTTAAAGGTTTCTTCCAACCCAAACCATTCTATGATTCTATGAGTCTAAGAAATGCTAGCAAGACAAACACTTCCGGCACTAACACTACAGTTGTTAGCATTCTAGTGTTACAGTTTTATTCATAATTATTAGTTCCGAAAGCTGGTTCTGGAATTCTTGGAACTCTACTGTGAATGATTTGAAAGATTAGCTGTCTTCTTTTTTAGAAGTATATTTAACCCCTTGAAAGATATTTTTATGAAAAAAGTGGAGCTAAAATCTCTGTGAATGTTATATTTGAATAAGCAAGTTGAGATTGAAGCTCTTGTATGAACTAATGTTATGAATGGCAAAATTTTGCATTATCATTTACAGAATAATTCAGATTCCCTTCAAAAATAAACCATAGTAGTATGGGCAAGTTTCAAACAACTACTGACTTAATATTTAATAATAAATTAAATTCAGTATTTCAAATCCAATTTCAACTCCAATTTCAACTCCACATCCATAGACAATTAAAATAAATATGATGACAGTTCTATATTGTTAGAATTATTGCTTTTTAGCTTGTTTCACAAGAACAGGCAACCTTTAGGAAAAACACAAAATGTATCCATCATAAAGAACATTCTGCTGTTACACATGATTTTCTGCTATGGAGATCACAAGTTACTACTAACACTACAAAATTCAAAAATTCTAGGAAAGCATATTTAAGGAGTATAACTTGTTGTTATGCTTAGGCTGAGTTTTTTGTGGTTTTATAAAATCCTCCAAGACTAACAGCTTCTTAAAAAAATCCTTGGATATATGAAGAAATTTATAGATCAAATTAGTAGTACTACTATATTAATAGTAACTCAGTATCAAGCTCTTAAAAATCAGCTACTGAAGATTATTCCTTAATTGCAGACAGGTGTATGAAGAGCACTAATCATAGTATTAAATAATTATATGGAGAGATTCTCATAATTGTGAATCTCCAGTTTCAACAAAGCATCCATTCATTTACATCAAATGTAAACAGCAGCAACTTTCACTGATTTTATTTGAAGATGTCAGTTATTGAATTTTATTTTTGTGAAAACAGGGAAGCAAATTCTCTAATTTATGACCATATTTTAACTAGCTGAGACAGTGCTGATAATATGTGACAGTTCCCTAGCCATTTTATTTAAAGCAGAGGTAAAAATTAACCACTCCTGTTGGACCTAGCTAAACAGTGATGGTCACTTGGTTTTATAACTACAACATACTAATATTATTGTACGTGGGTTTTAGAATGTGTTAGGCTACTCAAATTCTTTTAAAAATTCAGACAGGAGAAGATGAGACTTTTTATGAAGCAGTGTAATTTTTATATGAAGGAGGTAAAAATAAAAGCACTGCAAAGTTGAAGAAGCATAAATAATTGGGATGTCTGAATTTAAATGAAAGGCCTCATATTATAATAACTCATATTATAACAGTTCACAAAACATAGTACTAAAAGCCTGTATCCTGTAACAACTCACAAATATGCTTAACCGTGTACATTCCAGACTGAAGTCAAAGCAAGTGTGGAGTAGAGCACACACAGCAGTATTTGTAGAATCAAGTCCTCAAGTAATAACTTCCTAAGTGTGCATGTTACTAAACTTGAAAACACGGTGTGTGAGGTTTCAGGTTGTTTACAAAAGTATTTTTTCTTTGATAGTTTAACATCCATTGTGTATATGTATACAATATACACACTCTATGCATCGGTACACTAAGTTACCACTTTTTAATCACTTTTGATAAGAATTCACCTCATAAATATAATATGATGTTCAAGTCAGGTATTTTTGCAACTCACCTGTCTGTTACGTTCATCCATAATCCTTGTAATCTGAATCTTTTTTCTCCCCATAGTCCCCGTTTTTTTTTCTCTCCTTCTTCCTTAAAATTACGTATTTTTCCCTTCTCTTTTCTTCCTCTTTCCTGTTTCCTCAAAACAAACCTCCTTCTTCAGCACTTGCGCTACTCAGTTCACAGTCCCCTGCATCCGTTCCTGCTAAACACAGAAAGGAAATCAAATGATATTGTGAAATTGATAACCAGATGAAATTTATTATATTAAGCTGGCCAAGCATCCTCATTATAATTTAGTGTACAAGTAAATGATAATAAAATTTTACTGCACTTATAAAATAAGTAATGCATGGAGAAAAGCATTTTATTAAAAAGCTTATTTTTTTATGAAAGAAAGCCCCAAACACAAATATATCAAGAAATAAAGAAAAAGACTGAAATACACATTGTGAAAATTCTAACGGAATTAGATGTCTCTAAATATCATTCACAGCTCTAATATGACAAATTACCTAAATCAGAGAGTTAATGAACCATTCTGTATCTGTGTATGCTCAGCAGGCTAGCTAATTCATTTCTGAAGGGAAAACAATTTTGTGTTTTGACAGCAGAGGTGATAATTTCCCTCATTATGATGGACATTTATTAAAGTGTTACTTGATATATAAGAGACGTCATCTACTTTAAATCCAAAATTCTGAACCTTCTTTTTTAAGGATGTAAATTAGTGAAAGTACTACTGAAGATACTTGAAGAAAACACTAGTGCACTTTTCCCTCATTTCATTTCAGTGTAAATTCTAAAATGTTCTAACAAAGGATTTATGACCTGCAAACACATCTTTTCTATAAAAACAGAATAATAGAGGCAGACGACAATTTAAGAATGTTTTGAATAGTATTTTCATTGTTTTAGTAATGCATGAGCTTTACAATACTGACTCTGTCACAGAGCTACGGAGAGATACCTACAGTGTATAAAAACACATAATGCAGGAAGATATTTCACAAAAATGTTATAAACCACATAATTAATTTCCATCATATAGAAAGTATTTTTAACAATAAAAGAGTCCATGGAAATAGAAAAAATTACAAAAATTATTTAGTCTACTATAAGGAAAAAGACACAAGTTTTTTCCTTTTATAATCTTAATTTACCATATTTGTATATTTAAATATTTTTAATGGAACAGCACAAAGTTTTCTGAAAGACAGAAGAGGAAAAAAGAAACCTGAACACCATGAATTTAAATGTGCTTTTGAAGTTGTTATGTTAGCTCCACAGTACAGTAAAACTATTGTCTTGGAAATAAAAAATTAGTAATTTTAAAACAGAGGCTGGTATTTCCTTATTTATTCTGTTTAGTCTCTCAGCCAACTTGATAAATTCTCACAATATGTTACATAACACTAAGCTGATATCCTGGTCATTTAATCCATTATTTGGCTCTGATTCAAATCTACTGAGGTAGAAAAGCTAGATCTCACTCCTTCTGATCTTCAATTCTCTTTTGATTTTCTTTGCATACATTAAACTTTAGGCTGTTCAAGAGTTTTATCACTCTAAGGAAAAAAAAAGGTTAATGAATAAGCAGTCAGTCTGAGTTTTCTAGCTAGCCACTATGATATAATTAATCTGTTGGGCAAAACAAATGTTCAAGTATAATACTTACTGGATTTCTGCACACGAATGTCTTTTTATATTATTTTCTGGGGATATTTATGTATCTTTACCATAATGCAGAACACAGAATGTGGAACAATTCAGATTGTAAATATAATAAAATGTCGACTGCAAAAATTCTTTGCTGCTTTTTATAATTAAAAACAGTAACTTCTCACTGCTTAAAAAGATACAAAGGTTGTGGTTGTATTTGCAACCACAAAAAAAAGTTTTAAAAAGTTCCAAAACTTTGAAATAAATTTATTTTATAAATTTATTTTTAAAAGTCTTTTTCCAAACAAAGTTAGGAGACAGTCTTATCTGATTTTCAGTGTTGACAAACAAAGCCAGTCTATTTTTAGAAACAATTTTAGATTTCCTTGGATTGGGTTTCTTTCCTGTTTTTCCTATAGTCTTACCTCCGACACAAAGCACAAGTTAGAATGGTGTTTCCCGTGCACATGCACGACTCAAAGGAGTCTAACAGGCTTTCTCTGTGGCAGAAAACCCCGCACTCTAATCCACAGCAAATGCATATGGAACAACTTCCTTTCCTTTCATTCAGCTGAGGCCAGTGGTGCTATCGATTTACAGCCCTCTGTATGCCTAAGCTTCTATTCACTGCAGGGTGGAAGGTCAGGGTGGGCAGATTAGAGCAGTGGTGACTGGTTAGTGAGGATGAGTTGCTCTGCAGATCAAGATGCTGGTGCTGAGTGAGCTCAGAAAAAAATCACTTAATAATGAGAAAACTCTGTCAGGGAGGATAAAAAATCGTAACGGAGGAGCGGTGTGTTGAGTCCCTCCCACACATTTATCAGTTCTTCATTTAAGACCAGTCTTCAAACAACAACAGCTTTTACAGACAGTTTAAAGTCAGAACCTTAAAATTCTTGTGATCCACCCAGAATTATCTTGAAGTAATTCATGCAAGACTTGATAAGCAGAATTTTGAATAAAACATATAATTAGGTCATCTGTATAAAACATATAATTTGCAAAGAAACATAAATTTGCTTCAACAGGCAGTGAGTTAAGTTTCCTTGCATGGATTAAAAAAAAAAGTCTTTCTTCCTGTAGGTCCTAGTTTGCATTTTGCCTACTAGTCTAATTTCAAATAAAAGCTTTTAAATTTTTGTAGAAGATTTATTTCCTTTTTAAAAAAAACCCAGTTTCTGCTATTCTTACTACTACTAGAAACAAACTGGGAAGCCTGTGGCATTCCCTATATCTCACTTAGTCTTTTACACAGACAGAGACACACAAGTATGTGTACATATACATATATATATATACACACACACGTACCTATCAACACATAGTCCTGCAAGTGCTATTCTTACTATGTACTTGCTCATAGTTCTATATATTTCATTAGGTCATACATAAAAAAGGCAGCTGGACTGATTCCCAATCAATGAAATTCAGGTAAGCAAATCAAGTGGTCTCATACAAGGGCTATAACCTTCAAAGGCTGGCAATTTCCAAGTCAAACAGAGTGTAAAGAACTTTGGAGACCAACAAATCCCCATGGCTGCTTAGGACTTCACCAGTGCTCTCAATACCTTTTGAAAGTTTTTGCAGGATCAAGGATTGCAGTACTAAGTATTTAAAGCTCCTGTTAACTGGTAAATTGTAATTTCAGTAACACTAATGAAGCACATTGACTAGAAAAGTTGAACGTACTACAAAAGTCAAATAGTACTGCATGCTTCAATTATCCAACAGAATCGAAAAAGAAACTTTGTTGAAGTAGATCCACATAAAAGAAACCTTCCAACTTAATGATATAGTCACACACAAACAAATTGCATTTAAACAAACACAGAGTTAGATGCTATTGTGCTATAGTTTTCTGCATTTTTTTTTTTTCCAAAGCAAAACAGTAAGGAAAAAAACCAAAACCAAAACAAAACAGACTGCTTACAAAAAGAGGAACTTCGTTTTTGGTGGGCTTCTGTTCACTATATGATTTGGCAGAGGCAGTGGTAGCTGACAGAAGATTGATCTGAGCCTTGAGAAGGCAAAAGAGCTAAAGGACAAACGCAGCAAATCACTTGACCACTCCTGTCTCACTTTGAACACTCACACACAGACATATGTGCACACACATACACACATGCACACCCGCTGTCCCTTCTCTGCAGCACAGAAGAATCTTGACAGAATGGCAGGAAGCACGCACAGAGCGGTCGGGGAAGGATATTATGTCAGCAACCACGAACAATAAAAGGTGTAAAGGTGCTTCCTTCCCTAAACTGTTCCAGAAGTGCAAAATGGGAACCAAAACTGTCCACTTCCTTCTCCACGCAGAACTGTCTGAATCTGCTCTACTGCAACACTCCAGACAGAGAGTCCTTTGAGCGGTTACACCAGGAGAAATAGGGAGTATCAAAACAAGACAGTAAAAATATTTAATTTATAAACAAGAAGGCAGCCAGAGAAAAACCAAGTTAAAATGTGCTAGAATTTAGGATTTTCATGGTTGCTTTAGAAAAGTAACAAACTTGTCATAAAGATGTCCTTGTTCCATTAAGCAACTTGCATTGAGTGGATTAATTAGGTTAAAACTGAAGAACAAAATAGTATTTTTTTTATTACACTGATATGGAGAAGTAAACAAAAAAGTGCTTTTCCCTTTCTCTTACCATTCTTATCTTGACATATAGAAGTAACGTGAAAGGTCTATGAAATCTTTTTATGCAAACCCCTTTTCTCAAACAAGTTTTGAATCTCTGTCTAATAATGTGAACGTACTGAGTAAGAATACATCATCTACAGTAAAGGACATGAAAAAGTAGTTGCAAAAACTGCAACACAACCATGAACATCAACAGTGAGGGACACATTAAGATAAAGTGGTTACTCAAAAGTTTTCTATAAAAACCCTAACTATGTTCCACACACAGACAAAGACGGCTACACAGTGAAGAAACAGCTGGGTGTACTTCATCAACTGAAGACATTACTCATTTTGGGTCTGTCACCTTGAGCTGGGTATAGTTTAAAGAAATGCAGAGAAGGGTGAAAATAATTATCATCTGTCATGTTATCTGACTGACATCAGCTGACATTAAAGATAGAAGTGGTTCTTCACATTTATGTGGTGGTTTGGTTGCATGGTCCTTACAAAAGATACAGTTTAGGCCATTAACAGAAGGTTATGATAAAATTATATATGTTATGACCATGGCAACATACCAATAAAGGAAAAATGGTGAGATCTACAGTATGGTTTTCCAGGCAGAAAGCCACACAAAAATTAATCTGAGTCATCTTAAGCTTTCAAACATCTGTCCACAACACTCTGATTTAGAAATTAAACATAACCTGCACTTATGTGTTTTGATCTTATGGGCAGGCTGCCATATGAAAAGGTTGGAGGAGAGTTCATTTTAATCTACTAAATTTAACTCTCAAGAGATCATGCATTTGGCTACAGGAAATATAAAACAAACTTTTAAACCATAATGGATATATTATAATAGATGAAGTACTAGACACTACTAGAGGGACAGTAAGTCAAATCAAAAAAGTCTGTACATGAAGAAAATATTTGTAATCTGTAGCTGCCAAGGCTTATTATCTTTTCAATCGTCTAACCTGACTTCTGACTTATGACGTGAGCTTAATTTATAGTGGAGAATAATTCAAGGGCAATGAACTTCTGAACCAAGGCGGGAGTAAGATGTTCATAAAGTTGCAAACTACAAAATCATTCCCTATATGTAAGTTGTTACTTAGAAGTTTAAGAGAAAACTTAAATAATTTGATTTTAATTCATATTTCATTAATTTTTCAACTGATTTTGAGAGCACCTACTGGAGTTGTAAGATTATTTCAACTGATACTCCATTTATTAGTTTGTGTGTTTATGTATAAAGGATAGTAGGATGTGTTTATTTTAAATCTGAGCTTCCAGAGTTATACCTTATATGCTTGTTTACATTTCAATATATTCCTAGTATAATGACAATGTAGCAATGAATTGCAGAAAATTCCTCTCTTGTAGATGAGTTACTGGCTTAATCAATATTGTTATTTTCTATGCCTTGAAACAGCCATGGGAATATTTTGCAATGTGATTTTTTTTTCAATTTGGAATTAAACACTTCTGAAGACTCATCACAAGAAAGCTTCAGACAACTGTGGTCTACGTAGCTTATAACTCAAATACAGTACCAAGTTATCTCACAGAGCAACAACTTGTGCAGCATGAGTGGTAGAGTTTCTTGTTTTGCAAAGTTCCCCTGAGAAATTTTTTGGGGCAAATTAAACATCATTGCCAAAATAGCAAAGAAGATGATACCTCTTAACAGTTGCCCTAATTCACTACACCACAGACTGTGCTTTTCAAGAGACTGAAGCATCCAGACACAGAATACCTTGTCTGTAGCTGCTTCTCTATTTAAGCCAATCCATGTCTGTATGAAAGGAAAAGAGTGACTTATCTTACCTTTCACAGAATGTGCTGAGAGGCATCCATCCAGCATAATGAAGGAGGACTTTATGAATATTGCGTGCATGCTATACCAAACCTGGCCATGCTGATAACCATGACAGGAGACCAAAATATCTCCAAGTGATCGTGGAATTTGCCACAGATGGTGAGTCATTCCTCGCAGCAGTGCACCAAAAGAAGCAACCACCAGATGAAAACTGATTGCCTGGACTCCAGTAAGATATGCTACACTTGATGAAGGAAGGAAGACTTGGCTAATTTCTGAAGATGCCTAAAGTGGAGTATTTGATTTGTAAAGCAAAGAATGCAGACACTAATGCAGATTTTAAGGAAAGCAATTAAGTGAAATGTTGTATAAAATATATACCTGTGAAGCGTCAAAGCTACAATAACTACTGGGTGGTATTTCCATGGGTACCCATCACCCAAAAGAAAAAAATTTAAAGTAAATAATTTGAAGAAAAGGTTTACATGTTTATGGTTAAGTTCATTGTGTACCCTTAGCAGCTAGACGGACATAATGGGAGTGTGACCAATAGATATGGAATAAGATCCATAAGGTACTTCAGAGACTGGCTCAAGCAGAACAGTTTCTTCAATTAGATATGTTAATAATAAAAGGGAAAAAAATAAAGGACTGGAAACTGAACCACCTGATTGGTCTGAAATGGAGACAGTGCCTAGGACTGGAAACCTGGCTGAAAATGGAGTACGGAAATTGGACCACTGCAAATTCACCTAGGAATCTTGACAGTTTTGAGCTAAGAATATCATGAAAGGTGTTTTACAAATTCAGTCTGTTGTTTGCTGAGCTAAAGAAGAGGAAGCACTTCAGCATTTAACAGGGCAAGGTTTAGCATCTTGTGAGTTGAAAAGGTCTTGGAGTTACTCTGATTTGGGTCTACCTGTATTGAAAGACATCTTGCACACCAGGTAAAATACTAATGGTACAGTACAACGGTACTCTTAAACACAAAGGACTTTAGAGAGTGTTGGCTTATTACAGGAAAAGCGTAAGATCTCTACTGTTAAGTTATTGCATCACCTGAAAGCAATCTCTGACTGTGGTTAGATCTAGATGTACAGATTTGTTAGTAGTGTTTGTATGTGAGGAAGTTTGTGTAACTTATATCCCCAAAACAGCTTTTAAGAATCAGGGGATAATTCCAGGTATTATAGGAAAAAGCTATATAATACAATAATAAGTCATAGTCTGAATTTGGGTACAAGTGCTTGGTAATGCCAATATCAGTAACAGGTAATTTTGGATTTCCTCTATTGAAGAAACTATGGATTCATTCTCAAAAAAATTATTTCCTAACAGATTTTTGATTACTTTCTGCTTATAATTTGCTGAATTGCAGAAATTTAAGGAAGCTCAGTACAGGCACTTAGTATCGGTCTGAACTATGGTCAGTGAGGAGTCTAGAAGCAGTAGATAGAATGGATGGAGAAGAGAATTAAATTTTGGATAAAACAAAGGGACTTGTCAAGATCTACACAGGCCTGGTCTCCTTTGTCTTAATCCAACAACCTTCAGAGAAATTTTATACACCCTGACCCAGGATCCTTTTCTCACTCAAAGAATCCTCCTTTGGAATCTTCCAAAGGAATCCTCTCTTTTCTCACTGTAATCATGCACATCTATGTTTAAGAGCATAACTGAGTTCTGCTATTCCAGGTTTGTGCTGCACTACCACTTTGTCTCTGTGAGAAGGAACAAAGACTTGGATTGCAGAAACCTCGTAACCATATTTTGAAAATTAATGTCTTACATACTTGCAAATGAATCATTACAGGAAGATTTTAGAGAAAAAAAAGCTTTCAGAAACAGCATTTTTGTGGCATAAATAAATGGAAGAAACCATAATAAGAACCCCAAATGCCTTTAAATTACCAAGCAAATAAATGACAGAGGATTGTAGCTGGTTCAAAGATTAAGCTGAAAATTAGGAAGGATCATCTGAGGAGGTAGAATAGGGGAAAAAACTGGATGAAAATACCATAAAACTGGGAACATTAATGTAGAAATTAAGAGAAAAAAACCTGAGATGCGAATAAGTTCCTAATTATAAGAATATATGTACTTCTACCAGAAAACAGACTCCATAGAAATATTGTGACGGGGTTAATAAAAGGAATCCATTCCAACATTAATTAAAGTGAGTGACAAAAATTGCCAAGGTAAAGCTTGAATGAAAGTAAAACTGTTTCATGTTTGTGATGGGAAATAACTTGATAGGAAAATTGTATAAATATATTAGGGTGGCATAGCATTTTTTTCTGGATTGGAAGTGTGGCTTATGGTGTTGCTGTTTTAAGAGTAATTTGGGTAATGTCCAGAAGATGAAAGAGATAGAAGTTTGCTGGTAAGAGAGAGGTTATTGCTGGTAAGCATAACTTCTGTGATCTCATAGTCCTGAAAACATGGAAAATATATAGCAAAGAACTCCACTAGGTATTATTTTGTAAAGGTTTTTAATTTGTGATGGTAAGGAGAAGCTGCATATATAGAGACACTGAGAAAGAGCTCAGCTGATGGGATAGGAACCTCAAACATTAATACCTGATAACGGACATCAGTTCTCAAGGCTTGCTGCATTTAGAGATACAATAAATCTTTGTAAACAAACAGTATTAAGGAAATATTTCAGTCACTTATCAGTTTCCCTGCCCTAATAGCAATCACCTATATAATACCCCGAATGTGGCTAGCTACTCCTGCCAAAAATGGACAATGACTCTTGATATGGTTCAGCTTCCTACCAGAGAAATGAAGTAATCAAACATGAAAATTTCACAGGTGTCCTGAGCCTTTGAAATTCCACAAAATCTGTACAAACCCTCGGAGTCCCATGGAATCTGTGCATGCCAGACTCTCAAGATAATTGATAGTACTTTGCTGTATGATAACACTTACTCAAGCTTGAAAATTTTGATTATAATGGCTCAGATATTTTTTAATTTATTTTTTGGTTTTAGATCTTGCATGATGCAACCAGCCACCCCAGTCTATCATTGGCTTGCCAAAGATGGAACAAGTCTCAGACACACATGACTTTAAATTTAGAGAATATTACTGATTTCTATATTAATGATTTCTATTCTACTCCTTTTAACTCATACCAACATGAACAGGTCCACCACTAGTACTGAAAAATGAAGTCAGATAAACACTGTAAGCAGAGTTAGTACCTAATGAAGACTAACAATATTGGAAAAAATCAGTTACCCTTATGCTGTATAATTCTTTGGCTCCTCAGTGTACCCTAAACTGATCCTTTATTTCCAGCTATAGAGGCTGGAAAATGGGATATATTATCTCTGTCTAGGAATAATTTGTCTGTGGTGCTAGACCATTTTAGCTACAACTATACTACCACAGAAACAAAAAGTTTGTTTTCTTATAGCATAGAGCTAAACACACAACTCATATTAAAGTACCTTTATTAGTTTTTAAATGCAACCTCAGATCAGTATATCCTTCATCTGGTAATTTCTTTCTTAAAGACGAATGATTAGAAACAGAGATGTTCTACTTCTCTTTTTTGTCTATTCAGTTATAGAAACACATCATTTTTGCTTTAATTCCTGACCTTCCCAGAAATATAAAGAATTAAATATAGTTCTTCTGAAATGTAGACTCCACAACATTGTGGAGAGCTGCTAAGCTGCTAACAGTTCATTCTTTTTGTGTGAATGCTAATATGATAAATATGAGTATAAAAACTATGACACTCCCTGAATTCAACTCCTTGCCCAGAGACAGCTGCAGGCTTAAAATGAGGAGAAGGAAGAAGAAGGGGAAAAAAAAAAAAAAAAAGGCAAGGGAAATATATCAATCTTCCCAGTGACCATGACAACTCAAAAGTCTACATTAATGCTTCCAATCCCACTCAGATAATTTTTTTCCCAAGGACAAAAGGAGATGAAATGTATGTCAAGTACATAATAAGGCTAATAATAAAAAAGAAACCTCACACCTGCATTTCACTGCAGAGAAGTGAGGAACCACCTCTCTGAAATATGTGTCCTTCCTAATGGCAAAGCTCATAAATTAGGACACGCTGCTGTTAAACATACAAAATACAGGTAATGCAAGTAGAAACACATGAGTTCAGAATGGATTTGCTCTGAAAGAAAGGAAAAAAAGTACATTGGCACTACAGCAATGAAGCACCTACAATTACAAAGAATTTACAAGCCACTTGATAGAAAATGAACATTGCACATATATTGCCTTGTGCCTCATGTCTGCAATTTTGCATGTCCAGGATGAAGCATCTGTTGGAAAAACAGAATGCTCTGACTACCGAGAAATAAAGTATATGGCCGTATCTGTTAGCGCTACCACGCCATAAATCATTGGCTGAAGCTATTTGCTTTCTACCTCCTGGCTGCATCTTGACAAGAAGAATCTCTCTATGCTCGAAGATCTGAACTGGATTCCCACTGGTTTGGAACTAGGAACATGCATAAACAGATAAGGCTGCTTATAAGAAAGGAAAGATACATGGAATTTGCCATGTAAAAAAAGTAAAAAAAAAAGGCCCCATGGGAGGAAAACTGTTGTCTGAAACAACTGGCTTAAAATGTCTTCTGAGGAAGAAATTTTCTGTTCTCGCTTAGTGGGATATCCACAAATTTTATTTTTGTCCTTACTGGTTAAAAACCAGGCAAACAATAGATATAGTTCCGTTAAAAATATTCCCATGAAAATACAAAAGGAGAGAAACCTAAGATATAGAACACACAGAGTTATGCTGTGATATGATAAAGAGCTAAAAGAGCTGCAGCTTTGTATCTGCATTAGTTACAAAGACATAAATAGCTTCGTCTAATTTAGTGTGCTGCTCAACCACATCATAGTTCATATTTAGTTTTTGAAAACTGTTCTAGGTAACTAATTCATGCTTTCCACATGAGGATTTGATCTTCTAATTTTTCACAGAATTGGAGTCTAACAACTCTCACCTCAAGACCTGTAAAAGCAAAATTTCTGCTGAAAGGGATGCTGTTTACCACAGAAGTACACCTGCTACTGTCTGTAACTACAAAAGCCACAAGTGAGCATCATACCCTGCTTACAGAATCTCAGCTATAACCACTCCGTTACCACATGCAGCTGGATTTATTTATGTCTTACTCATATACAGTGCACTGCATTTGGCAGTAGCCAACGCAAAAAGTCAACATCCTTGACAAATATTAGAAGAAAACAAGTTACAAAATATTCTTAATTTGCAGAAGGAAAATACGAAAGAATTTGCTTGATAGTCTCCATTCTATCCTCGATGAGCGTTTTGTTTTTCTAATAGGATCGCTGCCAGCATTGTTCATCTTATTATTATCCTAAAAGCATGCTGAAAAAGCAAAGACATAATCAATACAAAGATACATTAGCTAAATCTTTTCATGGCCATGAAAGTACATTATGTTTTCTCCAAAATGGCACTTTTTGAGGGCTATGGATATATAAGATGATTTCTGATAAAATATATCCTTAGAAACAGGCAGCTGTGGCAAAAGTAGCAGGCTGCATAGTTCAAAGAACTGGACAAGGTTGGGATGCAAACATGTCTGAGATCTGCTCCTTTTTCTGTCAAAAATATTTCATGTCACCTTCATTTTTTACTCAGTTTGTCTGAGTTGGAACCTGTGGATTTGATCATGCAAGTGTTCTGAGAACTAAGTACAGTGAATATTTATTATGCAATAGAGAAATTCTGAGGGCTATACTTCTCATCTGGAAGAATCAGTGAGTACATAAACAAAGAAGATAATTTAGAATATTTAAAAATGTATAAAAGCAATGTTAAGGGCCAAGATTATGATCATAAAAATATTAATGCTTATATTTAAACCAACTAATTTCAGAAAGTTATAGTTACCTTGTATACCTAACACATTTATATATGCATGATGTTCTAGCTCTATCATCCTTTATGCTAGTGTATATCTTCTTGAAATAAAGATATTTGACAGTACTGTCATATAAGTTCCAGCATGGTACAGCAGATACATCAATTTCCTGTTTCCCTCTCTCTCTTACAGCCTCCCAATCAACCTAATTAAAGCTTAGTTCATTTGAAATCTCAGATGACAATTTGTTTAACTCCATCCCACTGTGGTCGTTTTATAAGGAGAATTAAATTTGATCTTCTGACAGCAATTATTAAATGATCCCAACTGGCCCCAATTAAGACACACGGCTCACAGGCCTCATAATCCAACAAAATGCCAAGCCCTGTCTTTCATATGTATATCTCCTTTTGCCTTGTTTTATTTTCTTAAAGCCAACTAAGCTCATGTTAACAAGTAGAACTGAATGCCATTTGTAGACCAATTCAATGCATCACTTTACTTTCCCTGACATTCTGAATTAGGGAAAACACATCCAAAATCATCATCTCGAAACTTCTCTCTAATTCAATTCACCTATTTTTAATGCTCTTCACTGTGCTGCATATGACCTACATATGCTTACCTGTAAAATACTGCCTACAACAGCGGTGACTAGAGAAACATATTAAGTATCCATGGCCTGAGTTTTGCACTGCTTACAATTCTCCTCGTATATATCTCTTCTGTGAGCATTTCCACTTGGTTGTCACCTCTCCGCTGCAGAAATTCGAAGAAATGTGATGCTCATGTAAATTCTGAGGTTAACCTTTTTTACCTTTAATTTCCGCTTTAATTTTTCCACACATGTTCGGGGATAATCTGTGAAGAAATGTTCCCATGATTTCACAAGAAGGCAGGTAGCCCCAGGATTTGGAACTCATTGATTGTGTGGTACTCCAGGGAAATAGCTGAATTAAAATCACCCTCGTGAGGCTGAAGTAGCTTCCATACACATCTGGCTCTTATTCTAATCTCTAACACCTGCTTGGAAATTTAACCCCCATCTTTTCTCTGAAGAACAAATGGAACAGATTTATCTAATGCCATTTGGTTTAGGTCAAAGCTGAGCTGTGTAGTGTTCCACTAAATTAATTGCAAAGTAATTGATATTTGACACAGTTTTATGACCAGTCTGCTCTCTCACTATTACAATATATAAGATTTCATATTTCTTCGCATTCACCCTAAGTACAGCTTTGAGTAAAAACATTAAAATACAGCACACATTTTTTGTCTCAGTATTTCCAATGAATCACTGTATAAAACAAGATTATGTGTAGAAGTATTATTAGAAGATTAAGTACCAAATAAAAAATGCAGCAACTTTCATTACGGTAATTTTTTTCCTGAATTTCCTTAATTTACATACTGAACAAATGTAAGCATGATTTTCCTTAACATAAAAAAGATAGAAAGACACTAACTTTCAGTGCAAAATTTTCTTTACTAACAGGAAGATGTGGAAGTTTGTGTTAAACATAATTAGACACATTTCCTTTTGAGCTGGGAAATACATTTTTTGGGTAAAAATTTAAAGAATTAAAGTGAGGCCAACCACTTCTCAAGTAAAATATTTTTATTTTTCTTTAAACTTGCAAATATTACATTCAAGAATTAAAAAAACATGGGCTTCAAAAAGTGGGCAGTGTTTTTGCTCCTGGAAATGCTATATGACACCAGTAAACTCGAATTCAATGAAGTTGAGAGAGAATTTCTAATACGGCATTGAAATTTCTGAATATTAAAAAATATTTCAGTATATTGTTAATTATTTCTAATTGTATTCTAATAATCCCATATAAGATATTAATTTTAGCTCTTTTGCTAAAACCAGCAAACTCTGTAACAGATTTAGTGCAAAGAGCTGAAAATATTTGTGGAAAAAAGTCAGTACAGAGATCAGATCAACCCAAATCCTGCCATTACTCAGCACTGCAGTGACGTGCAGATGTTTGTAGTGGTTTAAGGAGCCAGTGGGGGCTGGAAACTCTACATACTCAACTCCAACACGATTGCAATTGAACCTCATCAAAGTAAGAGCTCATAATTTGTCACAGAAAACAGCCAATTAACATATGTTAGAAAAAAGCTCCCATAAAGATAATATATGATTAACGATCCAATGCAGCTGTCATAAATCAAGTCTGCATTTTAAAAAGAAGTATCAGCCTGGGCTTCTGAATGTTTACATTGACAATGGAGACTGTATTTTAAAAAGCTACAAAGAAGAAGCCTCTAGTAATAGCATTTCCTCCAGGTTTGGAGCTAGAGCTTTGAGACATCCAGCACTATTTGCATTTCTGGCTGTTGTGCTGTAAATAGTTAAGACCCTTGTCAAAACAAAATGACTACTTTGTTTTAGTGCTGTTTTAAAATGCAGACCTTCACTGTGAGTGAGGCGGCCTTCATTGATGTACTTTGCTGTCAGTACAATCCTCTGAAAACGCAGCATCTCCTTATTACTCCCAAAAATGCACTGTAAAGATACACATTGTAGCCCCAGGGCCAGCACTGTGATACTGGCTATTCAAATGCGTGGCCCTGAGTGAAACTGCACCCTAGCCAGTCCTGTTATTTCATATTTACACTGTTGAAAATGAAATCTCTATGCTGCCTGCAACCATTATTTGTATAAAGAGAAGGATATGAAATAGTTTACACATTTATATGCATGGAAAGTGAAGCGCGTTGCTTTATTAAGATAGAACATTGATTGTGATGCCTAATCTGAACAACTATCTTTACTCCTCGTATTTTGCACAGAATATTTTAATTCCTGAAACACTACATAAATAAGCTGCTGGTTTTTTACAAAGCATTATACATTTTTCTTCTTGCAATCATTCAGGGTACCGTGTGGCAACCAGCAAACTCTGAAGCAGCTTGAATAGTATCTTTTTTGTATTTGTGTGCATTTGTGAGCATGTGTGTCCTTGTCTTAACATGGTGTTGTAAAAGGAAGTGCTTCCTCTTCTCTGTTTGAAAGAGATCCAAAAATACCAAGGTTTTGAAACTCAGTAGTCTGACTGGACATTAGTCAATACATTTTTAAAAATGCTTAACTCTATTCAGTCACACGTGGTTAAAACCAGACAAATTTTAGTTGATGCTACCAAAGAATAACATAATAACAATGCTATTCTCCAGAAGTGAAATGTGATGATTTTTAAGGGCATCTTCTCACCTTTAAAGTGTTCAGTGATTCAGAAATGCTGTTTCCATTAATGATACAGGCTGGAGTTTCTGTCATCAGCACAGAATTAATTCTCTTAAACCAGAATTTATCATATTGTCACTGAATTGTCTGGTTACTACAAAGCTGTGGATTCACAACCCCTGAATTGGCAAAGACTTTTGAGTATGCTAAAACTTAATATGTTGAGAGGTCAAAAGGAAAACCTAAGTGTTTAAAGCTACTCATGTGAGCAAGACTGTCTCTAAAAGATCAAAAACATCAATATTTCTGACCCATTTACATAGAGCAAAACTGGATAATATTTTTTGACATTCTTCACTATATTACATTATGATAAAAAAAAATAAATGATGAATCACTGCCCCTTTTAACAAAAAACTGTGAATAATATTAAGGTTATGCTGCCTTTTTTTTTCCTCAGGAGTGTTTTCATTGATTCCCAAGCAATCAGTAACATTTTTGATTAAGATCTCAGAAACAGCTGAAAATCCCAAGGCTTCTCTACTACTGAAAATTCATGACTTTGACTGTCCCCAACTAATGACAGTAAACTATGAAGCCTCAAGCAAAAGAGATTAATTTCAATTTTGTGATGAACAGACAAAAAGACTGGACAAAATACATTCCATCTCTATTAATTGTTATGTCTATCTAAGAAAATTCACTTTTGGTCCGAGAGACAGTTTGGGGTAAGTAATAATTTTCAAGGTGCAAAACAAGCAGTGCTTTACAAATGATACAATAAACAAGAGTCAGATGAAAACTGCATATTTTTTCTTACAGTTTTTTTAGAATAAAACCACATTTTGGATACGGCAGATTCAAGTTCAGTATTGTCTTCCTGATAATAAATCTGCTTTAAAATCTGCTAACAGGAAGAGCAGAATAATTAAAACAAGTTCTTAATTGTATGGAAATACTGTGTCAGAGTGATTTCCTAGGTTGCAAACCTACATTTCCTCTCTTTGTAGGTAATACAATGATAATTTTACAAATAGGTCATGCATAAATGATCAGTAAGTATCAGTGCGCTGCTACTAAACAGCATATTTTCCAAGAAAATGTATCAAATTGTGGTTTACTTATCACAATATCTCCAGGTAAGAAATCTCCAGCATACTCTTTTTTACATCAGATATAACAAATTATGCATGATGAAATACTGTAAGTACATTCATCCTGCTATCTACCCATGCTGGGCTGCAAAAGTGAAAACTATCTGAGTCAGTAATGGCTTCTACTAAATGGAAATGTCAACAGCATGCCATAACCTAATCCAAGATGCTTTTACAATTATTTCAAAATTCAGAATGTAGAGCTTGGAAACAGAGTTCATGAAAATAATAGCTCACTTCCTGATTGTTTTTGTGCATATGGAATTCTGTTGGAATCTTTCTATTGATTTTTAAAAGCTGAGACTTTGGAAGAAAAGTTGAAAAATACTGTGTTAAATGCCCAAGACCACTTTAGTATCAAGGCTGTAAACTGTAAATGGCCTTAACCCACACATCTCTATGGCATTATCCCGTTTAAATAAAAGAAAAATATGCTGGTGCTTCTCAGTCTCTCCAGTAAGTCCACTGGTTGGTTCTGGAGAGGAGAGATGAGTTGCCATGATGTGGAAGGCTCTAAATCCTCACATATCACAGCAGTGTTATACAGTAACAAAGCATCACAAAAACGAATTAAAAAACTTTCGAATAGTAATATTCATCATTATCATCATCCTCTGACTCTCTACGTGCCATGTTAGTTCTACTCCTGTTGCTTACAGATGAACACCGAGGAATCAAAGGCTTCATTCTGCAATTTTGCATGAAACAGCTATAAAATACTTTGAATATGTTCAAGAGTAAATTAGGAAGTTTAACAAATATAGCTTTTGCTGTTAAAATTTCTAAATTAGTGAGAAATTTGGGATAAAATTACTGGGATACTTTGGATACCATAATGTAATTTTAATCATTCAACATTTTCCCATACCATCTCATGGATTTACTTTTCAACACCAGCACCCTAAGAGAAGAGTTAGCTGATTTATTTCCCATGTTAGAAGACCTTGTTGCTCAGTTTTCATTTTTTTCTTGGCTCCAATAGATGGAAGCAAATCTCTTACTGGTTTATAAGTTTAGTGTGGTTTTGGGCCTGTTTTTTCAGGTTAAAATCTTTACTTCTGCATTTTCTTTTTTTTTAATTGTCTGTTATCCTTTGATGTTAGATTCCCAGATAATTTGTTCCATTTCACAGAGCAGTTTCTTCAGATGAGCACCGTACGTTAGTAAGTCTGTAGCTCCTGCTGAAAACTTTTGCAGGGATAAATAGAGCTTGCAGCAAATCTACATGAAGTTGTTTCTGAAAACCCCACTGCTACATGATTCTGTAGAAATAACCACTGCCAAGACATATGCAAGAATTTGTGATATGAATTCAGGTGTGTACAGACTGGTAGTTGTTAAATCTTACTGTACGATACCTTGTCTCCTAAAAAACCATGGGAGTATGACATTGTGCATTCTTTTGCAAATTTGGTTAAGCCACTGCGTCACTCATTTCACTTTATCAGTCAAAAACCAGTAGGCTGGTTTTAGATGGATTTAAAACATGAAGTTTTAAAATCACAGCTCACTCCACTCAGCCTGGCTTCTCTGATAAAAAGCAGAAGGGCAGGAAGAACAGAGAATCTGACACTACCTGGAACAGATTGTAAGGATTCTTTCAAAGTTAAGCTTTGCACCTGCCACAGATAAAGCGTATTCGGCATCAAGACAGATATGCATGCAGGAGAATAGTAGTATTTGCTTGTTTCTGAAACCTGAAGTCAGAGCCATGCTCTGCTGACATGTAAGAGGGTGAGATTAGATGTTCATCTTTTTAAGACTTGTCAACCTCAATCAAAGAGGTGTCAAATACTCTTAAACTGTATGGTGTATTGTCACCCTGATTAATAAAAAAGACCCTTCCCTGAGTTGCTATAGTCAAACCAGCAAGTGCTGTGAACCTGCTGGTCCTCACAAATTAGTAAGGGTCAATCTGGGTCAGATTCATGTATTGCGGATTCTTTAGGACGGGGACAGTATCTTCCTATAAACTCCAATGGTGCAAAGAATAGCAGGTTAAATAATGGGCCTTCAGTCAGAAGACTTCAAACCTGTACAGGTAATAACATTAAAGGCATTTCAACCAATGAGGTTTTGAAGGCATTATGCTAACAGAAAAGAGTGTGTTGCTAATTAATTGCAACCAAGATCCTGATCACTGAGAATGTTATAAATACCAATTAATTCTATAACGATTTTCATATGCCTAACATACTGGCCAAATTCCATCTTGGATCATTGCTCTGTCATACAAATTGTAATGCAGCTGAAGAAGACCCTCTTTGCTTTTTGGTTTAGACAGATTTCATAATATTTTGTCTCCTTCGAAGTGTTAGCACTTCACCATGGCTGTGCTTTCAGAGTCGGATGAACCAATGGTGTACCTTGCTCATATTTTGCCTACAGTAAGTTGTGTAGAGGCCTCTTCCATATGCAATTAGAGAGCTTTTTTGTTAATAGGAATTTCAACTTATCTGAAGTGAGAACAGCCTTTCTCTTTTACTTTTCTAGAAAAATAACACAGAAAGAAAATGCTTATAAGAACTTACTTTCAAGTTAATGAACATTAATGAAAACATGAACTTTTTGCATCCACCTCCCCCGACAACGAAATTAATATCTACATTCAGATAAAACTGATTACAACATGGAGTTTTTGGAAATACCAACTTATGGATGACTATAACAATGCCATGAAAGAAAACAATGGATGAAACCTAAAGGAAAGATAATACTTCATTCTTGAGCATTGTCTGAATAAACCTAGAACTGTCTTTCCAAGGTTGAGTCTCTGTCCAGTTTTTGTTTAAAGTTTGCTTCTGACTGTACTTCTTAAGCCTGAAATTATAGCCTGTGAGTAACCAAATTAGTCTTCCATTTTCCAAGGTACAGGTGGCAGAATTCACTCATGCAAAATAATTCGTCACTACATTTTATATTCTGGTTTGCTGTTAAATCTGTATGAGAATGTATTTATATATTTGCTTATATTTTTATGGAGTTTTCTCCCTGAATTTTGGCCATCTTTCAAATGAATGTGTGAAACTTTCTACTTGACAAGGTAAAAATCATTTTGAAATACAGTAAGACCTAAAATTACATGAAAACAGGGTGTATTTTGAACCTTGTCTCACTGAAACAAAAGTAACTTGTGAAAAATATAGTACAACATACTCAGTATATTAAGATCATTAGCAAGAAGTTACATGTATTTTACTCAATATATGTTGTGAGATTGACTTTTTATAAGGATTATAAACTTAAATCCTTTGTGAAATTTACTGTCACAATGGTTTTGACTACTGCTGGACTTTTTACATTTTACTGCAGAAAGCAGGCCCAGTGTCACGGCTGTGGGGTTTGTATAGTAGGATTACACGTCATGCACATTATGAAACCAAAAAGTGTGAAGGGTAAATATGTGCATTGCATAGAAATAGTGACTCATCTCAACTGTGCTGTGCACCTGTTGCAGTGTGCAGTGACTTTTTAAAATTCTTCCCTGATCATGGAATAATGATTGGTAATAAGTGATTTAGTTCTACGTCCTTTTTCTCTTCTTTCAGCTAGAAAATAATGAAACAATTCCTAGTTTGTGTTGTAGGAGTGACTATGTAGTGTCTGTAACTGAAAATCAGATAACAATGTAGTATAACATTTTGCTCTTGCTGTCTTCAATGAAGTCTAAGATTTTTAAAGATTAGCACGGCCCTTCAGAAAATACATTCTACAACTGGAGTTCATTTTTAATCTCTTGCTGATAACAGTGATTTGATCTGAGATTATGAAGCAGGCTACCTTGATTGTATTACAGCTTAAAGTCTCTGTTCTGACTTTTTGCCTCCATGCACATGTATCTTATTTCCCTTTTGTGGTCCTTAAAAGATAAATACATTAGCTACATACAATGAAAGAGAAAAGGAAAACACTTTGAAAGCATGTAATAATGTTCCGACTCTTGCATATATTTTAAGAAAAACTGGAGTTTAAATGAACATTATATGCAATGTCCTGAAGAGATGAAGCTTCCATTAGAACCAAACACATACAGCTTTAAGCAATTGAACAGATCAGATTTTTTAAGTCATCTGACTTTTCTGGTGTTTTCCGTCTTGGTATCTGAACTCACGGCGCTGCTCATGGCACCACTTCTTTTATCCTACCTTCTCTGTTTGTAGTAGTGCATTTCCTTTGATAAAGGGGGAAAGTTCATCATTTTAGTTCATCATAAATAGACTAAAAATATGTCCCCGCTGCCACGTTGTTAATTCTAATGCAATATTCCAGCTTCAGGTCACTAAGCAACACAATCTGAACACATCTAAATTAATGACAGAAAAAGACTTCAGAAGTAACCTTCACTTATACACTTCATCAAGTCCCGCGGTACTGCAATAAGGACTGAGATCGAATGAGAAACAGAGAATTTAAAGTCCTGGACAGATGCTACTCCAAATACATTTGTTCAAGATACGAAGAAAAAAGAAAATACGCATTCCTTTGTTAAAGGAATAGCTTTTTTTGTATCTAATATATTAGAGAAATTGTTAAAGTTTATCCTCTCATAAAGATTACTTGTGCAATTCTGCCAAGGTCAGGGTCAGGCTGAGTTATCAGCCACAGACTGGTAAGTGCCAGACAAGCAAGATAAGCTGCCTTTTTCTCCTTTCTGTACTGCCTAACAGCCAGTTTCTAATTGCATGATAAAAAACAGGTAATCAAGTAACACTTTCCCTCAAGTCTGAGATAAATTTTGCATTCTGACACACTTCTTTCTCAGTTGTATAAATTTATACATATGTAGGCCATAAATCCCAGAAGAAAAGTGACCTAAGTACCCAAACAAGAGGGAAAATAATATAAAATATTGTCATTCTTTAGGGATAATTTTGAGTCATCTCGGTGTGAGTCTCTTTCTAGCACGAAGTTGCAACCAGCACTGAAACACATTATCTAGTATTGAATGTAGTAGTGTTATGCTTTTGATTTTTAGCAGTGTTTTGGGAAACACAGAAACAGAAGAATGTAATATTTAGCAATGGTCTGTAAAATGTGCTCTATATCTTTCACAGTAATTGATCAATATTCTCACTCTGAGCATCAGGTATAGCATGACTAAGAACAAGTAGTATGTTAATATTGGTTATTCAATCCCTGAACTGCAACAGAGCTATTTCTGTACTTTGAATAAAAATAGATTAACACATCTCTTTTACCATTTTGTATCTAGGGAGAATAAATCATAAGCAAAAGAATGCATGGTATTCCACAATGCCACAATAAAATTTGCTCGTAGGAACCAGTGCTATTAAAAACATCACATTCTGCTGGGATTGTGGTTCAAGGCTTAATGATTAAGAGTAAGTTACCCT
The DNA here is from genome assembly GCA_013398115.1 of Falcunculus frontatus. Classification (NCBI taxonomy): domain Eukaryota; kingdom Metazoa; phylum Chordata; class Aves; order Passeriformes; genus Falcunculus; species Falcunculus frontatus. Next base: position 199,263 of record VZRV01006661.1, read on the forward strand.
GAAGACTACCCAATAATGAGGATTTGTAAATTCCCAGCTTAATATAACGTAATACTTTTAGATTGTTTCAAGAATTTTTTGAGCTAAAAGGTTCATTGGTATTGCCACTGACTGTCATCCATTGGAAGACTACTAAAAATAACAAGATAAAAAAAAAAATTTAAAAAGTCATCAATATCCTAATCTTACAGAGCAAGGAGTTCGCACTGAAGTAAAATTTAGAAAGATCTAAATGTAATGAAGTTAACTTCAGATATGCACGCCAACTTCCTCCAATTACTTTTTTTTTTTCTGAAAATAACGAATTTGTAAAACTTTATGTAAGAAGAAGAACCAACGGGTTTTTTTCCCACTTCAGACTAGCTTTCACTTTGTAATAGTATAATCTAGAAAACATTCTAAATTCTGATCATTTAAATCAGATTATTTAAGTAACTTGAACCCATGAGGCAGTGTACAATTCAAAGGATTTAAAATTATTAAAGACTTACAATGTATAATAGGAAGAAGAAAGGTATAATTCCTTGTAAAGAAGAGGAATAAAGATTCAAATACAATTTTAAAAAATACATTAAATTTAAAAACAGCCTGTGTATTATTTAGTAAGCAATTATATTGACATATTGTTTATGTTAACACAAAAAACCTCATGCTCTTGACATTAAACATGAAACACCATTAAGAAGTCACTATCCATGACCACATCAGTAATATGCTTAGATTTCTCTACAAATAAGAAAATTTGAAAGAACAATTCCAAGAATTACTGAGAGGAACCAAAATAAATATGGTCCTAATAGAAATTATACTAAACAATAAGAACAGAGAAGAAAAAGTAGCCAAGAATGTTTATTTAATTTTAATGCTTTCTGATAAGGATGTATGGTTCAAGACAGATTTCCTGGGGGAGTTCCTTAACTGAAGACCTATCACGGCAAAGGACATAACTCGCCAACCTAAGATGTGATGCTGAGATTCCTAAAATGTGCTGTGGGGGTGGTGATATCTGTCAAGATGATATTTGTGGAGGAGTTTTTGAAAATAGCCAGGATCTAAACCATTAAGGATTTCAAAACCAAGGCAGCAAACTTTAAAATCAAACAGCTACTTCATAGCAGATAAAGTAAATGAGTGAAGGTACAAGGCAGATGATTGTACTTGCTCAAGACAGGATGGGAGTGTGTCACTACATTCTGAACAGGCTGCAAGTGACAGAGCTGAGCTGCTGGAAGCTTTTCTAGGAGGGAATTACAATAATCCTCTCCATCAAAAGGGCAAGTGCTGCTGCTATGAGGTCATCACAGGATAAATAAGAGCACTGTCTGCATCAAGCACACCACTAAACAGAGATTTTTCAATCTCATTCAGTGCAGAAATCTCCACAAAGAAGAGTGGGATGAACTGGGTATGAAATTTTTAGTACAATTTCCTACTGCTCTCATATCCCCAAATCAGACTGCAGTGATGTGTTAAAAGAGAGAGAAATCTCCTAAAGAAAACAAACACGTGCTGGTAAGATTTGTGCTTTTGCTGTGGGCAAGGCAGAGATAGCTGACAGTACTGCCTATGTGAAAAGAAGACTTAGATTTGTGGAATCCCTTGTGTGAGAGCCACCCAGGTTCATATCGCTCAAACTGGGACAAAGTTTTCGACATTCAGCATTCCTACAATATCCACCATGACCGTTCACTTTGTGACATGATTTTGGTGTCGGCTAAACAAACCTTGAATATCAGCACTGCTTTGCAGAAGCATAAAATATTTTATCATTAATCTTATAGCCTGCACCACAAAATAGTTGGCTTATCCCAGAATCCCAGAATACTTAAGGTTGGAAGGGACCTCTGGAGACCATCTAGTTCAAATCCCTCATGCAAGCAAGTGAATTAGCATTTGGAATATAAAGTACTTGATTTCCTTATGCTTGGGCAAACTAAGATTTTCTTGCATTTACACATGTTGAATTGGCCTATAAACTGTAAAATTTATTGTAAGTAACAGCACACAAAACCTCCCTGTGTTCGTAAATCATGAAAAACTTTAATAAGCATATAATTAGAATGTCAGGGAGTTTTGGTTCATCAAACTAAATTAAGGTAAAAAAATGATTACATGCATTTTTAAAACATTTTTGTGACAGTTACATTTTGAAAGCACATCAGATTATTCACATTATCCGTGAATTAAAAGTATTAAAAATTAAGCACTTATCAGCCCCCAATGAACACTAAGTATCTTTCTTAAAAGAAAAAGCTTATGTGATAGATACAGTTTATGAAACTTCTGGTAGCATGATTATTAAAAGTAACAGCTTGTACCCCTGTAGCCTGACTGAATTTGAAAGAAAGTTCATAATGGAGTGGGGGAATTAACTGATGAACTTCTGTCAACTATAGCAGTAGCCTTCATGAATAATTCAATATCTGCCCCATCCCCTCTATGTCTCAACAGACTAACAGCTGCAGCTCTCAAATGACAAGTGTTATTTTTTCAGAAGCTTCTGAAAATAGTACAGTGATTATAAAATAATGTATATAATAAAATTTTCTCTTGCTGCTTATGACCTACAGACACTGGTGAAGTTTAACAGCAGAAGTAGGAATTTTCAAATGGAATTTTTGGAGTTATGCATCAGGTCTAGCGAATGATGGGAAAAGAATTCAGGTCGTCTACTAAAAATTTGGTCCTTTATCTTAACACAACCACACAATATACCCAGATTACTGTGTCCCTGAAACCTCATTTAGAGCAGCTTTGTATATGTACAAGCTGCAAAATTACAATTTCATAACATGTACCTTTGTCATGGCTTCATGCAAATGGGAAGAAACTTTCTGGTCTGAAGTTTTAGTATCTAATGTTTTCTGTAATACATTGTGTGAAAAATTTCACACTTAAGGATACCAGAAAATAGAACACATTCGGTGAATATTCTGATGTGGAAAAGAATTTCTCTTCAGCTAGCAAAACTTCGTTAAATGGGAGAAGAAGCTTAAGGAGATAGTAACACAAGTTTCCTTGTGCAACAAACAGCCTGTCCCACTAGTCCAGTTTAGGAAGAGGCTTTCATAGAATGTCTTCTCACACATCAACAACTCAGAATAGAAACTGTATAAATCTGCTTCTTTTTT